>OU015501.1:40781578-40784078 GCA_907164885.2 Dolomedes plantarius
TCGCGTACAAATCCCGTGGATTCCCACGAAGTGAACTTTGATTGAATCTGAAACAGAAATTTTTTTGTCAAAGAGAGTGTCAGTTCTGGATTACATTAAGCCAAGATGATGTCGCTTACTTCGGAGTGTGGATTACCTGCTGTTTACGATTTTCAACGACGAGTTGTGAATCATGTGTGAACTTCCGAAGTTTCGTGGCAGAGATTTCGTAAAAAAGTGTTTTCAGATTATGTGAAACGTCGATTTTCACTAATCGTTGACCTGGGGATAAAAATTTCCCGAGAAATTCTGCGAAAACATATGTTGTGTGCAAATTCTAAATGTGCAAATTTTTTCGCATCTACACGTTAGTTTTGTGGAAGTATTCCAGATTGTGTCAAAGGATGTCGTGTGCCACCATTGTCATGAATAACTTTCATTTTACCGCTTGGGACTAAACAAGCAACTACACGACATTGGTGATTGATGAAATGTAACTAAAATTGTTCAAGATGTTTTTCATCAACTTTTTGCATAAAGGTGTTAAAGGATTTTGACCATCACAACGGTAGTTGATAATAAAAATACTAAAGATTTTGATTTATAATTGTTTGAAAATATAGGTAAATGATAATAACCAATTAAAGAGTGAATTAATTTCAAAGGGGTAAGTTATTATTTGCGAATAATTTTTAAAGTGCAGTGTTCTTTTTAATTTTATTATATATTGATAGTGAAATGTTTTCAAATTATTGAATTAATTAAGTACCTATGATAAAAAATAAATCGATAAAAAGTAAAACGAAAGTAAAAATCATTGGTTTAAAACGTGTATTTTGTTTTTGATTTTAAAATGTTTCATTTTGATTTGCATTTTGATAGAATTTTAAGAGTATATTTTTTCATATTATAAGATATTTGAATTTAAAGAAATTTTTGAGACTTATATGTGATAAATTTATTATAAGTGTATGTTTTTAGTGTAATTTTTATAATATTTCTATGTTATTTTTCTAATAATGAATATTTTAGTGTTTTAAGAAAATTAATAATCCTTGGTTACGTTAAATTGAAATGTTAAATGAGTGTAGTAATCCTATAAGTATTTGTTTTCGCACCCAGTTCAAAATCGTCGCGGAGAAAAGAAAAAAAAAATAATAATAATAATAACGTAAATCATTTCCGTTTTCGAGCGCCGTTGTATTACATTTCGAAGGTCGCCTCCGCAATAAATTTGAATGCTCAGCATTAGTTTTGTAAACAAGATCATGAAAAGAGCCAAACTTGTTTTGATTCATTTAACCTATAATTTTTGCGGTTTTCAAATTGAGCTTTTCTAAATCTAAACATCAGATGCTTGTGGTTTTGATTTTGGAAAATACCTGCATGGATAACTTAGTAATTAGTTCAAAATTCAAAAAAAATTTATAATTTAGGTACTGTGACATATTACATTTGATTGTGAGCCTCGAGTAGTTTTACGAATTTAAGAAAAGGAGATTTCTGGAGGTTCAGTCGACAGTTAAAAGGCGTATTGTGGTTTTCATATAAACGGAACGTCTTTATAACATGACTTAGGGTGCCAAAAAACCACAATTGGAGAATTGAAAAAACCATTGTATGTTATATTTGGTTCATCCGCCCCAGAAAATTCTCGAAATAGAAATAATGAAAAATAATAAATAAATAGAAAAGAGAATATTATAATAAGAGATATGTTTTAAGATATTAAATACAAATGATGAATATTTGGGAACTTTAGAGCGAGGATTCATACCAAAATGTGATATAAGAAAAAAAAATTTGTTTTTGGTTTATCGATTTCATGATTAACTTAATAAAACTGAGATGGGTATTGGTAAAGAAATTTTGATTATTTGTGTCAATTAATAGAATAATAGTTTGAAATTTGAACATTAACATTAAATTATGGCAATTGATAGAGAATATTAAGGTATTATTATTATTATTATTATTGGTATTAGGAGTATTTTATTATTGTGTGTTTAATACTTTCATATGTTGTGTATTTTTGATTCTATTGAATATAAAATTGATAAACCAAATTTTCACACTAAACGAGATTCTGAAATTGTCCATGCTTGCAGATTAAGATATTATAATGCACCAGAGAACTTAAAACTACACCACGAATAATGACAAACATTAGATCCATTTTTTTTCTTTTCTATGTGATGCTTAACATCATTATACTTTTTTTAATTGATATAATTAATTATGTGTTGTCCTACTAAAGATATTAAAAAAAACTGTCTTACTTAAACTTTCTTCTTAAGAATACTATTATATGTGAATTTTTTTTGGATCTCAATTTAAACACCGACTATGACAACTCTACTTCTTTAACCTTTCAGTAAATTTTCTATTCCTTGAATACACTTTCCTATCACCCACCTCTAGAAGCGCGTTGGATGTCGTCCCAACTGTTTAGGATCTTTTTTAATTTTTTTGCTATTTGTTTTTAATTCATCAACTCAGTCACTTAAAGTGCTGAAGACCA
>OU015501.1:40789078-41166578 GCA_907164885.2 Dolomedes plantarius
TTTCAATGACGTCGAAAGCCTATGCATTATTCGACGATTTTGTCTGCATTCTCTCTAAAACTCCTGTAATCTAAAATGCTCATACGTAAAATGTAAATATTAGTTATGTATTCTACGCATCCATATTGTAAATATTATTCGAAAGGTAAGATTCCAGCAAATCAATCATCGACGTAAATAAAAAGTTATGCAATAAAGCGATGTAAGGTGTAATTAGTTGCAACATATTGGATGCCTTCATATTTTAAGATATAATAATAGTGCCATTTATGTAAATAAGAATCTCTGCATTATAAATGCCCACATGCCAATAAACAGCAATTTGTTATCCACCGCTGTGTTGTTGTTGTTTATGCCCCCTGGCCCGAATTCCAGACCAGGTTCATATAGGCTTGCTGGCTGAGAGGGGCGGCTCCAATTTATATAACACCCCAAGGGTCGCCGTCCGTCTTAGCTAGTTGCCATCTCAATTTTGATAGAGGACCCCCCAGGGGTGACATGTACCTTCCCCACCCACTGATCTCAAAGATGGACTATCGGTCTAAGGATTTAACGTGCCCATATCCTGCCTAGATACGAAGGAATTGAATGGCATTTTTCAGGATTCGATCCCAGTATCTCAGTACCGAAAACCAACACGCTACCACTAGGCTACCTCTGCCCTATCCAAAGTTGTAAAAGAGAAGATCAATAGTTGAGAACTCCGAACTTCCAATGCTCTGTCGCGAGCAATGTACAAGTAGTTTTTGAAAATAACTTAATGCATTTCGATGTTCCTCATTTTCAGAAATGTTTTAGTTGACATTAAAGACCAGCTCATTATCTGTCTTTTCATGTCTATTTTGTTATGCATTAGAAATTTTCTAATCTGAGCATCACATTTTGATGAATTCCATGACCTGAACAATAACAACTTGGTCGTTTAAATATAACTCAGTTGACAGTGGGGCCAGTTAATTCCATTCAAAGTAGTTCTGGGTAATTCATTTATTGTAGTTCAAGTCCTGTACTGAACCTGAAAACAACTACTTCATTAAGTGCTTCGTAAAATATTCATCGTTTAATAACCTTCGCCAGTACCATGTTTGATTTCACGGAACAAAGAGCAATCTCAACCTTTCTAAAATAAATAAATATATAAATAAAATAAAATAAAATAGGCACATCTTGGTATCATCATGGAAACCGATCACGCGAATAAACCACAAACAGGGACAAAATGCGTGTTAAGGTTTCGAGTGCAATATGACTCATCAAATTATAGAGAGATCCTCTCTTTCACACGAAACTGTAGATACACGAAATGTTCGTAGATAGCATGTTCGTAAATATGCACCCCATACGCACGCATTTCATTAAGTATTAACAGTTTAACCCTTGAAAAGTATATCGAAATCACGGTCTTCTCTTAAATGGGGATTTCCAGCAAAAATTAAAAGAGAAATTTAGAAACAATTTACGATAAAACTTTGTTTTGAACTTTCCTAAAAAATAAAGCATTTCCTCTTCAAGAAGTAGTTTAAAATAGAGACTGAAAGTAAAATTTTCTTAATGCAGTGAGAGGGGGAGCTTTATTACCTTGATTTTATCTATTTTATATTTCAGATTTATTTACTGTTTAAAATTTTGAAAGCCTTTCTTTAGACTTCATACTTCTCTTGCATGGGGGGGGAGGGGAGGGGATGGTTTACTTGAAATTCAGAAAATGAGCTCGAGGAGCCGGTGTATAAAAGGGGTTCAAGGGCGTAGAAAAGATCAATCATGCCCTTCTGATGCAATTCGAAACGTTGAGTTCAAATAGTTGAGTTAGAAGCTTACAGAAAGCACTGACAGAGGATAGTGTAGAACAGTGATTTTCAACCTTTTTATGTCCACTCCCCACTAGGCCTAAAAAATGTAATTAACGTAAGTCGAGTACATTTTACGCATATTTTTCACGTACCCAAGATTGAAGCCACTAATGCAGAAATTGAGCTATAAAAGGTAAGAAGTTTAATTCAGTTTAAGTGTAGGAATAGAAGTGAGTTCGCCAGTTACGAGCTCTGTTTTATAATTGACTTTGATCTTTGAAAGTTAAATCGAGTCTCTGATGAACTGGTAATGTTAATGTTAGACTCTTATCATTAGCAGGTCATGTGATTAGTTTGGAAGATGTTTATGAAACACCCTCAGTAATTTAATCTTAATCTAAAATTTATCATACTTACTCTAAAAAGATTTATCTTTAAAATGAACATTCTTTAAGCCTCTAAATCAGGAAGATTGGTCAGATAGTATCTGAGTCACTGGGGTCATCTTTTCCGATTTAAGAGCTAATCAGACAAAAAGAATGATTGAAATACCGCAAAATTGTAAAGCTATTTATTAACCATCTTTCTGTTGAAAATATTTCATGGTATGCTGGCTGCTCAGCGTTTTGTTTCTTTTGTGTTTCGGGCTGGTTTCTCTTCTTGTGTGTTTCCCTGCGAATGCCCTTAACGGGGCAACAGGTACATTACCTTACCGAATCTTCAAGAAGCTGGGCCTGCACTTTACAAAGCAACTGTTTCTATTCACCGCTCTATCAGTATGATAATAATTAAACTCGGCATTTAGACAAATGGACTCATCTGCACCCCCCCCACACACACGCATACACACACACACACACACACACACACTCACACACACACACACACACACACACACACACACACACACACACACACACATATATATATATATATATGTGTGTGTGTGTGTGTGTGTGTAGGATTATTTGCAAATTCTCTGCTTGTGCCATAGTTCTGTTCTCTGTTGCTATGCGTAGCGCAGAGACGCACCAAACCCTTATGTTGTCCCTGCGACATTCTTTGAGGGGACAGTCGAGGGTTGAATGACCCCGGCTTGGAGACGGTTCGAAGAGTGGTATGTCGGGAGATGCCCTGTGCACGAGGGAGAGGGGATACAGACCTCCATAGGGAGAGGTTGTGTTAGTGACTCCATGCAAGGCACGGGAGAGATTGTAATTCCAACGGGGTGAGTCAAGGCCTGCATTGTGGTGTATGTCTGTAATTCTGACGGGAGCGAAAGGCTGTCTGATCTTGTTCGGTTGAAGAGAAGCGAGCTTCAAGCTGGGCTATCTCGTATAATTATTGTTATATTGCACCGGAGACAGTAAAAGTAGGCTCTCCGGAATCACGTCTTAGCTATCTACATTAATAAATGATTATTGTTGAGTTTTCGAAAGTGTAGTTGTTTTAATGATTCAAGTGTGTTCTTCTTAGGCAACCCCCTAGACGCCAGCCACGTAGACAGGAAAGTCTACATACATACATACATATATACCGGGTGCATCATAAATTCGTGCAAATTTCAAAAATTCGTAATAAAAGAAATAATGCCCGGAAAAATGTTCCGTTTGCGCGAATAGGATCAGAGGGACTTTGGAATTTTTTCATTAAAAAAAAAAGTTTCCAAAAATAACCGAAAGAGGGCGCTTTTGCGTGACCACGTGAAGCCTGCATTGCTGGAAAGACATGCGTTACCTGTTGTCACCTTCATGCAGGATGATGCCCCGCCCCACATTTCACGTGATATCAAGACGTTCCTGTTGGAATCTTTCACTGAAGACCGAGTTCTATAAGTCGCGGTTGTAAGGTTCAGTGGCCCTCACGATCACCAGACTTGACCACGGCTAATTTTTAGTTGGGGGATACTTAAAGTCTCATGTGTACTGGGGCTCCCCAACCACTTTGGTGGAACTGAAAAATGTCATTCGACAGACAGTCGCTGCCATCGATGCTAGAATCCACTGTAATGGGCTTAGTGACGCGCCTCACTTGCCTATTACCTTGTGCTGATAGTAATGTTAAACATCTGTTACTTTAAAATAAATGCACAGTCTCAATTTATCCTGATCTGTTTCATTTTCTGTTTGAGTTTGCTTGATTTGCATAAAACGTCTCAGTATAACGTGTAAGCGCCCTCTTTCGGTCACTTTTGGAGACTTTTTTTTTACATGGAAAAAAAATCCAATGTTCCTCTGATCTTATTGGCGCAAACAGAAAAATTTTCCGAGCATTACTTCTTTTATTATGAATTTTTGAACTTTGCACGAATTTATGACGCACCCGGTATATATATACAGTGGAATCTCGATCTATCGTTTTTCAGGGGACCGATTGAAATGAACGATAAATGAGGGAAAACGATAGATGCGGTAACATAACAAAGCAATATGATCGTTGGGTCTGGATAAAATGAACGACACATACGGAAAAACGATGGATCTGAAAACGATCGATCGAGATTCCACTGTATATACTACAATTAATTCAATATTTTGAAGTGGTACTAATAATACTTCAATATTCAAATTCAAATAACTCTCAAAATGTTAATACAAAATATAATATGTTAATATGAAATACAATATATTAATACACAAGTTTAATATAGGTATTATAAAAAGTGTAACTTTATTCAAATATGTAATATTCCAACGCAACATATGGAGGAGAAATTTTTCTATATTGGCGAGTTTCTCTTACACTCAACCGGGACTTAATATTTAAATTAATGGGACGACAGGAAAGTGCTTAGAGAAGGAGAGAATTACGAAAGATTAAAATATTAGGTTTGACTCATTCATGGTATAATTTAAATTCGGCAGGTGGATTGTAATATCTCAACTTGGAAGCATGTACAATTTCAGTAGACCTGTTATTATATTGATTTGGCTTATCTATTTCATAAGTCACTTCAGAACACTGTTTTAAAATTTTGTAAGGGCCAGAATAAGGGGCTGAAAGTTTACGGGTATTTGGATATGAAAATTCTTCTAAGATTACAGCATCACCAGGTTTAAATTTAGAGGGTACAAAGCGAGCATCATACCTAATTTTGTTTTTATTATGATAATCTATTGTCCTTTGTTTTGCTAGTTTTCGAGCTTCATCCACTGGAGGGTAATTAGTTTTATTTATAGGGGAGTCATAAGGCTGCTTGCCAACATTAAGTATGCAAGGGTAAATTTTGTAACTGAATGGGGACTATTGTTATATTCGGTAATGACTTGTTCCAACAAACGTGTCCAAGGAATTTTAGTGGACGAAGAATTGACTTTACATTTTAGCCTACTTACTATTGATTGATTCACTCGCTCCACTTTAAAGTTGGTCTGAGGATGATGTGCTGAAGTCAAAAGATGTTTCACATTATAATTTTGAAGGAATCTCCTGAATCGTGATGAAGTAAAGGCTGCATTCCTATCCGTTAGAATTTTTTCTGGTACCTGAACTTGGAATATTTGCTTAAGGCAGTTGGCATACGTTTCTGTGGTGACACTTTTAGAGGGAAATGCCCACACATATCTTGTTGCATGGTCTATTGCAATGTGGAGATATTTTTTTGTAGAATTATAATAGTTAAAGCCACCGACAGTATCAACAGAAATACATTCAAAAGGTTTATCTGTTGGAGGTACAATTTGCATAAGTCCAAATTTTTTCAATTTTGATTTCTTGTTAAATTGGCATGTTGCACAGTGTTTCACAAACTTTGCAATATCCTCAGTTATATGAGGCCAATAATACTGAGGGGTAATCAAATTTAGCATTTTTTGTACACCAGGATGATCAAATTGATCGTGACACTTTTGCAACAATTTTAAACGTAGTGACATAGGAACAAAAATTTTATGTAGATTTTTTCTTTTTAATATGATTACATCATTTATCTCTTGATACTTTGGATCATGAAGGTTGTCATTTTTCTGTTGTGTTTTAATTTCATCCAGGTCTAATAAATGTACAGTATGTTGAAGATGTTGGGAAACAGGATGCCTTGAGAGCATATCAGCTTCGACATTTGTGGAGCCTTTTTGGTATTTGATTTCATAATCAAACATACTGAGTTTTAAGGACCAGCGGAATAACCGACCTCTTAGATTTTTTACATTTTTAAGCCAAACAAGAGCCGCATGGTCAGTATGAATGACAAATTTTTGGCCATGGAGATAATAGTAGAATTTGTCTAAAGCATCCACAATCGACAAACATTCCAATTCCGTGATAGCATAATTTTGTTCATAATTACGTAAAGTCCTTGAATGATATGCAACAGGATGTAATATATTAGAGGCATCAGGCTGTTTCAACACAGCTCCAACTGCATTTTTTGAGGCATCAACATATACATGACATGGTAATTTAGGATCATATAATTGAAGAACAGGTTTAGAAATTAACACATGTTTTAATTTTTCAAATGCACTCTGGCATTCTTCTGTCCAATTCCACTTAACATTTTTTTTTAAAAGTCTATTTAATGGACACCGAATTTGAGCATACTTAGGGATAAACTTATTATATACATTGATAGATCCTAAGAAACGTTGCAACTCCTTTATGTTCTTAGTAGGTTGTAACTTCTGAATACTATCAATGTTGGCATTATTTGGAGTAATTTTTCCTTGTTGAACTTCATAACCAAGAAAATTAATTTTGTCTTTGGTGAACACACATTTAGATAATTTAAGTTTAATGTTTTATTTCTTACAGATTTCAAAAATTTGTTGTAAGTGTTGCCAATGCTCCTCTTCAGATGAAGAAAAAATAATAATATCCTCGAAATAGTTATAAGCAAAGTTAATCTTATATTTAGCCAAAATTCTACGAATGGTTCTGTTAAAGATTCCTGGGGCATTTTTTAAGCCAAAAAGTAGACGAAGCCATTCAAATAATCCGAAACTTGTTACAAAGGCAAGTTTTTCAATATCCTGAGGGTGAATTGGAATATGCCAGTAGCCTGAAGTAAAATCTAATGTGGAAAATATTTTAGCTTGACTTAATTTGTCTAATAGGCAATCTATTCGGGGTAAAGGCTCAGTATCTGTTTTGGTAATTGCATTTAATTTTCTAAAATCTATACATAATCTTGTACGCTTGCCTTCATCACGCTTAAAAGCCAAAGTGACGGAAGACGAGTATGAGCTACTACTTTCTCTTATAATACCTGCTTGTAACAATTTTTCAATCTGGCTTTTTATTTCCTGTTCTTCTTTAGGAGAAGTACGATAAGGTCTTAAGGACACAGGAAGCTCAGACATAAGTCTAACACGCTGGGGTTCAACCCTAATTAACCCTATATCATACTTGCCCTTAGAAAATATATGCGAGTATTTATACAGTAAAGAATTGAGTTCACCATTCTCTCTATTGACAGTCTGGAAATTTTCAGAATTGTTTTCAGAGGTCAGAGGAATGTGAACCAACTCAGTACCTACATTGTTTACATTTTGACTTACATTTGGTTTAAGATTTACATATTTGGACTCATCATTATTAATATGAAATGACATTGGTGTACACATAAATATTTTATTACGTGGAATTATTAGTCCATTTTGATAAATTTGCATAGAATTACAATCAATGTTTATTTGAAATTGTCCACATTCTTGTAATCCCAGGATTATATAAGGTAAATCATTGTCTATAACGTACATTTTTACCTTTTTAGTAACATTTCCAATGCATAAGTTAATTAAACATGATCTCTTTAATTGGAGAAGGCCTTTTGCTTGTTTGACTAAAAGTCTTTCAGACGTCTGTGTTTTTAGTCTATGTTGGGTTGTCAAAGTCGAGGGGATGATAGACAAGGAGCTACCAGTATCTATCACACAAGGAAATGGTCTCCAGATACGTTTAATTGTCACATCTGATTGTCATCAGTAAGGTTAGGTATCTGACTCTCAGTGTTTTCCACTACTTGAGGAGCCATTGGATTACTAATTGCATTTCTAAAGGGGCACGTCTGCACCCAATGATATGCATTCAGTATTCCTCTCCCTGTACACTCTCTACATGGAGCTGGAGGCAGTTGAGTTTGGGAATGGACATTATTATATTGAGTTCTTGGTGGTTGAAATCTTGGGTATGAGTTATTGAAATTATTCGGATTGCGACTGTTGAAATTTCGATAATATGGTGGTCGTTGAAATCCAGGTCTAAAATTAAATCTGTTATTTTCTGGAATTCTAGGACTGAAATTATTTGCTTGTTGAGGTCTGGGACTGTTAGATTCAGCATGTGTCTCTTGACTTTTAAGTAATTTAGAAATTAAAGTGAGCCATGCTGTTGGGGTAGCAGGAGGACTAAGCGCCACCAACTGCTGAAGATTTGGAGGAAGACCGTCAGTTAAACCCTCCATTAATAGACTGTTTGATAATCCCAGCTTTCGACCACACGCCAATTTCTTATGGAAATAATCAGTAACCCCTTTAGCCTCCTTTAATTTAAGATTAATGAACTCGCTAAAGGAGACTACATTGATTTCTATGAAATTTTCCCTCAAAATTAAACATAATTCTTCCCAATTTTGAATATCAAAACAAGAATTAATAAAAACAGTAAGTGCTTTCCGCTTTAAATATTTACTTAAGTTATTTATTTTCCATTCCTCATTTTTACAACTTTCCCGACACTTTCGGTTAAAATAGTTTAGCCATGAATCCAGATTCATGCCAGCTTCGGCATAAAAACTAATAATGTGCTGTTCAGCAGTACTAAGCATTTTTAATTCTGTACTGGTGCTGGCGGCTACTAATTTAGGTTCCATTAAAGTACTTTGATCCAGTACATTTGGTATGTTGACATTGGTAGGGGGTATCACATTACTAGTGCTAGTAATTACTGAGTTAGGCTCGATTGGAGCACTCTCGTCGGTTACATTTGGCAATTGAGCATTGGTAGGGGGTATTGTGTCTTCACTCTCAGACATGATTAGCAGTTTTCCAGAACGTAAAAACATCAATATATTACATAAAACTTTCAATAATATAAATATCACTCACATAAATACCGTACAAAAATAAAATATCATCACTATAAATCAATTAGATCATTTTCATTTTCTTATTTTTTCTGACCTACCTTTAACTTCTTTTAAAGTGAACATTTTAATTTCAAAAACAAAATTTTTTTTTTCATTTTTTATTGATGCATACGTTGGAATGACGGCACATTGAACCAAAACTGCACACCACTTGTTTTCATCTTCCTTGCAGGGCAATACACACTCGGAGTACATAAGTACGAAACTCGAAGTGATGACTCTTAAAAGATGATTACACATTTTTCAATTTGCAAAAAGTTCTCACGAAAGCTGACTAATTTGGAGTTTCACCGAGAAGTTACAATTGCTCGTCTAAGAATTGCACTAAGAAAGCATGGGCCTCAACGAGGACCCAAAGTTCACCGCCCTATATCACAGAGAAAGAGTGATGGCCATTTCCTTGTACAAGCAACCCAAGGTAGATGTGCACAGTGCACAATGCAAGATTAGCTTGCAATGAGTGTAGGAAAAAAAATGCATTTAACATACTTTCTACTGTACCATGGAATAAAGATATAAACATAAATTTTTGATATTTTGTTTAAGTAAAAGAAATTGTTTTCATTTAAATTTACAAATTTTCAACTTAATTCTTATCTGCACTTAAATTTAAAAATAAATCTTTCATTCATTCTTACTACTTTGATTATTATTTAATCTACTCATCACTATATTCCATTTTTGAATCCAGTGTATAAGTATAGTCAGAAGTGGCCAATGTTCCCAATTGGAAACACCATGAAAATTATATATAAAATTTTTTGCCTACATTTTAATGACTAATATCCCTTAACTAAAGCATTAGAAGGCAAAATATGCAAAAAATTAATTTAAAATAGACCTGCATCTGAATTCGGCCTGTAAAAGGTTAAGTATTTGGACACCCAGGCAAATGATGATATCTGCAGTGCTGATAAACGTCACACTATCCGCCATTAAATATCGTGTAGGAAACAAAATTGGCATTGTGGCATCGTGAACTTCGTGGCCTCTGGTCGCATGCCAAATGCCACGAAGTGCAAAGTTTTCTGATTTCGAGAAAGGTGCAATCTTCGGGTATCACAGAAACGGCCGATCCTTAAGGGACATATCTAGAGAGCTTGTAAGGTATACATAAGATTAGATTCACAAGAATCGAACTTTTGAGTGAATAAATTAAAGAAGCTGCTTGAGATATGCTAATTTCGGCATACGCGTTTGGTATGAATACCATGCAGCTTGATTAATAGAAAGGTTGTTAAGGTTGATAGATAAGCGAGTTAAGGGAGCTACGAGGTAAGCAGCTCCAGGTGTTAACGGGCGCTTGTGCTTAGGGGGCCCAAAGTTTACGTGGCAGAACTGCTGGTTTGACTCTCTAGTTTGTGAGTATTGCAAAGTGTATTTTTATTGAATGCTAATATATATTCCGTACAAGTAGTACGTATGCTTATTGCTGTAAAAGCAAATTCTATATGTGCAACGAATTCAATAAACATTGTTTCATGTATAAACTGTGTTTGTAACAAATTCATTTAGACTGCCACTTCAAATTATATACACCCAAGTGCGGGTAAAAGTGAGCTATTCTCTATAAGCTGAATTACTTAAAATCGACAGTGGCCTATGTGATTCAGAATTGGAAGGTGAACGGTGATTGACTGAATGTGCCCCGAGTCGGCACACCCACGAAACTGGGAGAGAGAGACCGTCCGGAGAAATTCGGAAGAACCGCACCCTCCTAATGGCCCACATACTCCAGAAGTTTCAACATGCATCTGGGAATGTTGTTTCGATGAATACCATCCTTAAGGAAGCACATCTGCTTGGTTTTCATGGTCTTGCTGCTGCCCATAAGCTTTTGATTACAAAGTTCAACCACGCTGCTCAGTTAATGTGGCGCAAAGCACGTCGAAAGTGGACCGTAGATCAGGGGAAACAGGTTCATTGGAGAAACGAATCAAGGTTCACCCTCTACTGTTCGAATGGCAGTATCTGGGTCTGGCGTCTGCCTGGAGAACGCCTCCTGCCAAAATGTATTGTGCCCACAGTAAAGTTTGGTGAAGATGGAATTATGGTCTGGGGGTGTTTCTCCTGGTATGAACTGGGACCCTTGGTCCCAATTCTTGGTAAGCTCAACGCCGACGCCTACTGTACTATTCTGGATGACAGTGTACTTCCCAGGTTGTGGCAGTTTTACGGGTTGGACCCATGTTACTTCCAGGAGTACAACGCCAGCTGCCATGTTGCGAAGTCCACCATGGATTGGTATGGTGACAATGGGGTTAATCGAATGGACTGGCCTGCCCAGATCCCAGACCTAAACCCTTTCGAATACCTCTGGGACGAGTTGGATCACCGAATTAAGGGGTGCAACAACCGTCCAAAATCGGTGAAAGAACTTATATGTGTTCTCCAAGCCGAGTGGAAGAAAATACTACTAACAGTCATACAAGGACTTTTGGAAAGCATGCACCAGAGGGTTGAGGCTCTAATTGCCTCTCGTGGAGGCTCTACCAACTACTGAATATGAATAAATTTTGTTTTTATTTTCTATCACAGGTATCCAAATATTTATTGGTTGATAGCGTATATATATATATATATATATATATATATATATATATATGAAATGACCCGAATTGGGTCATCTCTTGAAGAAATACAATCGAGGCCGAAATAATGAAATTCCAAATCATAAAGAAGAGTTTATTCCATGAAAACAGCGACATGTTACTCGCTTCGAAGCCACACCGCGTCTCTTGTAGAAGCGCCAAAATACCATTAGGTTTGGGAGGTTGCCATAATTGGCGGAGGAAGTTAGTGTGTGGAAAGGCGAGGCGTTTACGCCAAAGAGAAGAAAGAGGGGTTACCAGAGCAGAGATAACGTTCAGAATGGGCGATTATAGGTAGTTAATAATATTATCATATATATATATATATATATATATATATATATATATTCTCACTTATTAATTGATGCAAGCCCGCAATACAATTGGTTTTAAGGGTGTAGTAGATACTTATGGTCTCTCTATCAAAGTATCCAGTTTTCTCACTTTAATGAGGGTGATTTATTCTTAGTAAATCCGAATTCAATTTGTGGTTTGTCTGTCCATCCTAAGTTGTCTTTCTACACTCACATCCACTGTCCAGTTAAAACAGTAATTCCTAACTGGTGGTCCGAGAGAACCCAAGAATTGTCCGTAAGGTCAGGAGTGAAAATAAAAAATTGGTTTCATCTTTCCAAAACGATGAAACACATTTTTTTACCAATTCCTAAAACGAATTTAAAATTTGTTTTTTAATGTGGGAGAAAAAAATTTCTCAATTTTTTATTCAAATTCTAAAAGTTCCTGTATTTCTTCCACTTTCTGACGTTTTGAGTATGAAAAAATCCTTGGTCTGCTTCAAAACTTTTAATATATATTTTCTGTGGCACGAACTCGCAGAGTCACAGCCAATTTGAGTAAGCATCACAGAAATTTTACAGATAGTAAAGCAAGTGCAAGCTGAAAAATCTCATTAATTTTTAAATTTTCGTAGGCTTATATGTTTTCTGTATGTTTCATGTTACGTTAAATTTGTTTTTGTTATTAATATTTATAACTATTTATTACAGTTGTTTATCACAATTAGTTTGTTTACTCAGAAAAAAAAACCTTTCTTGATTCTAAAAGAATTGGTTGGAAGAGGGTCCCCACCGAATTTTTTTCTTTTTATTTTTGAGGGGGTGGGGGGTACAAGTGATCCCTGATATTCAAGAGATTAGAAACCACTGACTTAAACATCCGTCTACAGTGAGGTCTTTTCCAGACATCTCTTTCACTTCCATGGTTGTAGTTCTCTCTAACTAGAGGATCAATTTATTGAAGGCTTCATCATCTTTTTCTTGAATTTTTTTTTTTTTTTTACTTTTGCTCTCTTTTAAACTTCTCATCCTTCGATCTCTGATTTTTTACAGTGTACCTCCTCCTGATATCTTTTATCTTCTGCCGCTGTAATCTCTGTCTACCCAGAGTATAATTTTTTTTCTCCTTGCTGTTATGTATAACTATTAAACAAGATCTTTTCTCTTTCTGAAGTACGTCTAGAATTTCGGCCACTCTTCACCTTATTGGGACACTTTTAAATCCTCTTATCCATTCCTGCATGCGAATTGTCTTTACTCTTGGGGCATTTCAAATTGTTCCTCTCTTCACGTTTAAGATTTTACAACCCGTGGTCTCATATGGGAATTGGGGGGGGGGGGGGGGCTTGCTTCAAACCCTCTCAGTGACAGGCCGAAATTTCCTTTATTTTTTTTTTGTGGTCTTTTTCTGCCCCTGAAGATCTTCCTATACATATTACTGAAACTTCTGGAAATGTCCTCCAACATTTCTATTGCAGACAGTTTTCCGACGTGACCCATTTTACGATCCCTCGCCAGCTAGTAATATAGATCAGTCCGACCCTATGTTGTCTTGGAAACGCTGCTTGTGATAGCATAAGGCTCTTAAGAGGGCAAAGCGATTAATTTTGTGAACTCTACATCACAGTCTGAAGACACTGGTGTCGCAACTATAAAGTTAATCTGAAACAGGCTTTATAGATCCCCAAAGATGATATTTAAAGAACTGATGATATTTAAAGAAACTAGGAAATTTACCTTTAAACTGATTATATATGGATACCAATGTTAGTAATGGCTAGTTGATGCGTTTCCGAAACTGACACGGAATCAAGTTATCTATATATATAAAACAGTTCCGTAACTGACTGACTCACTTACATACAACGAGACCAAACCGCTGGACCTAGAGGGCTGAAATTTTGCATGGCGATTCCTCTTATAGTGTAGGGATGCACTAAGAAAGATTTTTGAAAAATTCTTCTTAGATTTTTTTAAGTTAAATTTTTAAGCTGTTTTAGTAATTTTTTTTTAAGTTTGCATTTAAAATAATAATTTGAGGATTATAAAATTTATATCACGAGAAAAATCATAAAAATTACTTTAAAATGAAATCTTTTCCGAATCTTTACCTCCATTTTCTGATTTTTGTTGAATTTTTAAAGATTAATTTTTACAATTTAATTTATAAAATGCTGATCACGTGATTTCTTTTTCTGGTACTTTGAATAAATTTATCGTCACGTGCATAACAACTAAATAGACAAAAAACAAATTTTTCTTGCTAATGCGGCAGACGATTGGACATTATCCAAAAATATATTAAAATACAATAAAAGATATTATGTTCCTCAAACTGTACTATATTAACTCTACTATATTCTTTAGTATGTCCTATTACATTTACTTTGAATATTTTCTTCTACATTATTTTGTCTATAAAAATATACCTTACGATTTTTTTATAAATATATTTTGTTTTTTTTTACATCAATTGTATACATTGATTGTCGTATTTATTATAAATATATATATATATATATATATATATTTTTTTGGCATTAATTGCATACATTGACCGTTGTATTTAATTTGAATGTACTCCGTAGCGAAGTGTGGGTTTTCAGCTAGTTGGAGGTATAAAAATCGAAGGTCACGTGACGACATGAAAGAATGGCGAAAAAGAGATGCTAAAATCTTGCAGTCGAATTTTCCTCAGAGATCAGTTATAATCTGATGAAGGACATTTGTATCCAAATTCTATCCTACAACATTTACCTTTCATGTAGGAATTTGACAAAGTAGGGGGAAAAATCAATGATCCTTCATCAATGATTCTTCTGGTTATACAGTTAACAATGAACAAATTGAGTTCAAACAGTATCGGTAAGCCAAAATTAAAACCACTTGTTATCGGAAAATCAGCTATGCCAAAATGCTTAAAAAGTCGAATGTTAACCAGATGACTTTATAAAGAATCAAAGCATCTAGATGGCAGAAAAATAGGGGGAAATATCTCTAAAGCGGTACAACGTTGATTATGGATTACTGAGTCATAAATATTTCGATGACTGCTAAAGAAACGATCAAGAAAAAGATCAAAATCGCTAAAAAAAAAGACCAAGGATCGCAGTGGAGAACAATTGCACAAAGCACAATTTTTCATCAAACATGAAGAATGTAGAGGTTGTCCATTCCCACAAAACTGAATTCTCTGTCATCCAACCCTTGGGTCTCTTTTGATTGAAGATACACATCATGAGTTCTAAATACCCCACCTAAAATGCATCGAATAAATATACTTTATTATGCCTTACACTACACTTTTACAGACAAGGATATGTATAGATTACCCCAATTTATGTATCTAAGAGAAAACCGAAAGTTGTGCCCTACTCATAGGTCTATAACAGGGGTGGCCAACCTGCGGCTCGCGAGCCACATGCGGCTCTTTGAAGGATTATTTGTGGCTCTCGATAAATGTACCCGAGTTCCCTTTTCATTTTTGTGTTATTATATTTTAAAAAATTATTATCGTTCCGTATGTGTTTCAAAATTTCTTTTGTGCCGGGAACGAGGGTTGCTTCAACGTTCATCGCCAACCAAAACCAAAACTAAATAGATATTAAAAGCAAAACAGCGGCTGACGGCGACGACAACTCTTGACAGCAGCATGAAGTCGAAACTTCACGACTTTATCCAGTGTTCGACGTCCGACGGTCATCACTTATGGCGGGAAAGAACGCCACTAGTCAGGCTCAGCGTCGAAAATAAATCAGCTAACTGGAATCAGGTCAAACGCCATCTCAGAAGGTGAAGATATTTCTTTAATTACAATAGCACATACATAATTAATTTAATTATATTTACATATATACAATTTTAACATTAGGAAGAACAACCACCACATTCAACGGCATTAGAAGTTAGAAGATCAACTACTAACTCCAACGCCTGTCTGGCGGGAGTTTTTTCCGGAAGCCCCTCTCCCTTTTTAAAGACAAAAATAATAAGGAGAGGACACTTCCTCGTGGCGCGTAGCGCCCTCTACTCATTGGAGAAGATAGTTGCTGAGGAAAAAAGGGTTGGTTACACTTTTAAATTACTGACAACAAATATGAAAGACTAAGTGCAACGTTGTAACAAATTTCGGTTAATTCCCAATATACGGTGCCCCTTGTATTTCACTGCATTGGAACCGCCATCTTGGTTACATCTCCCGTCGCCAATTTGGCGATGGGAGACGTAACCAAGATGGCGGTTCCATCGCAGAGGGAAACATGAAATAATATAAATGACAACATGCAGAACTTTCATTTAAAAATTATCCAGAAAATAAAAAAAAGAAGTTAAATGAGGGCAGTCGAATTTTTTTTTTTTTTTTTTTTTTTTTTTTTGTCATTGCCCAAGCAGAACGCGTGTTTTTGGAACGGGAAGTCCGAAAAGTCCCAGAAATACGTATTTTTTAAACTGTACAACCACAGTAAAGCACAAAAACACACAAATACAAAAAACAAAAGCTGAAAAATAATGAGAAATTTGTTATGTGTGGGGGGGGGGAGCCTCCCCCCCAACCCCCGCTAAAAAAAGTCAGTATATTGCAAATAATTCATTTAAATAAATATAAAATACATCTTGGTTAAATATATCAGAAAATAAAAAAATGAACGTTCTGCATGTTGTCATTTATATTATTTCATGTTAAAATTAAAAAAAAAAAAACACTTACCGGTTATTCACTTTCGGTTTAGCTTCTTTTACGTTTTGTTGATTTTTCGGTGTTTTTTGATACCCCCAATTCGTCTGTAATCCAAGAACACGGCGTTTTTTTACCCATAAATAAGTTAATTTTAAAACCGTAATTAAATCCAATTTACTCGCTTCGAACCGGGAACCACATCTAATCGATCTTTTAACGCAATGTTCAGATCTTTCCTCTCAGTTATAGTCATTTGCGAATTACAATTAAGATAATAATAAATATTAGCTATTAACTCAACATATATACAATAATCTATACTAGTTCTCTTACCCGCATTTTGTAAATCCCGAAAAAAATCCAAATCAACCCTCCCATTCGTAAAAGAAGCCATACCTCGCAAGTGAAAGTACGTCCGAGCGCTAGAACTGCAATCCCGAAAAGAACATTCAACGGTTTAATTTTTTTAAACAAGAGCGTTATATAAAATCCAGATAACCCTCGTTTACAAGTAAATCACAAGCTCTTATTGGCTGCTAATTATTCAAATCGAAAGCAATAAATGGGTAACTTAAAAGTACTTAACAAACACAAACCACATTTGGCATTTTATCGTCAACTTGGCAAAAATCTAAAAAACATCGCCAAAAAAATATCGCCATCTTATTCAAATCTTGAGCAATAAATGGTTACCTTAAAAGCATTTAACAAAACAAACCACATTTGGCGTTTTATCGCCAAATTGGCAAAAATCTTATCGCCAAGCTGCGGCACCGTGTATTGGGAATGAGCCCAAATTTCATTTCCATCCAAGTTAAGAATGATATGACTCATCGAAAACTGCGCGAACGAACATAAACAGTGGCGTAATCGTCCGTAATCGACCGACTCCAGGCTGATTTTGAATTTGTAAACTTTCATTGCAACGGACAGTTGACATTGTGCTCTAGAGGAAACAATTTGTATCACTCTTGCTACGGATATAATTTGTAATCTGGAATTTTTGGTAAGTTAACTATAATTTGTTTCGTAGTATGTAACACGTGTTGTTATTGTTTAAATGACACAAAACTTGTATTTTCTAAATTTCTTTATTTATTTCCAGTTCTTTTAAAAATATGACGACAGAGAACGAAAATAAAAAAAGAAAATACGAGCAAAAAAATAGAAGTTTTAATAATGAGTGGGAGGAGAATTTCTTTTTTATTGACAATAACGGAAAAGCATTATGTGTTATTTGTAATTCTACGGTAAAAAATTATAAAGCTAGCAATTTACGTCGACATTATGAAACCAGTCATCCTCAATTTTCTAATCAGTATCCACCAAATTCCAAATTAAGATCAGATAAACTTGCTTCTTTAAAATAAAATTTAAATAAACAACAGTCAATTTTGATGACCTTTAGCAATCAAGCTAATAATGTGGCTGAAGCCAGTTTTGTTATTGCCTAGAATATTGCTCGTGCAAAACGCCCGTATGGAGAGGGAGAGTTTATTAAAAAAAACTTGGAAGATGTACTTAAAGTTTTAGATCCAAATAATGCAGCAATGCACAAAGTTGTTTCGCAAATTCCCATCTCGAGACACACAACCGAACGACGCATAACTGCAATTAATACATCTCTTGAATATAATTTAAAAAATTATTTGAAGAACTGTATTGCATTCAGCTTGCCCTTGACAAATCGACAGATATCACAGATCTTCCGCAATTGGCAGTTTTCATACGTTTTGTTTCACCTGACTTCGTTGTTAAAGAATTATTAGATTTAGTAGCACTTCAAGAGTCGACCCGCGGTGTCGATATTAAAAATGCATTAGATTCCATAATGAAAACTTTTGATGTGCCTCTTAATAAACTTGTAAGCATTGCAACTGATGGAGCTCCGGCAATGCTGGGTAAAAAAATCGGTCTTATTCGGCTTTTAAGAGATGATTCTCAAATTCCACAATTCATACCGATTCACTGCATAATTCACCGAGAACACCTCGTTACAAAATATTTAAAATATCCTGATGTTATGAAAACAGTGTTACACATTGTAAATTACATTCGCACCAATGCAAAAAATCATCGACAATTCAAAAATTTCCTTGAAGAATTAAAGGACGAAGAACTTCCAAATGACATTAATTTCTTTTGCATTGTTAGATGGTTATCTAGCTACAACGTATTAAATCGATTTATAGATTTGTTTATCCGATAACTGCATTTCTAAAAGAAAAGGAAATAACCTATTTAGAATTAGACAATGACGAGTGGTTACAAGACTTAATGTTTTTGACTGATGTCATGGAACATTTGCAAACACTAAATTTACAATTGCAGGGGAAAGATAAAATAATATCTGACCTCTCACAGTGTATATTTAGTTTTCAAACTAAATTACAACTTTTTCAAAAGGACATTAAAAATAAAACATTTTGTCATTTTCCTTGAATTAAAAAAATTTGTTCCAATATTAAACAAGAAAAACTCAACGAGTATAAAAAAGGCTAGAAGGGATATTGACGGAATTCCAAAATAGATTTCAAGACTTGAAATATTTTAAATCGTCTCTTGATTTTTTTCTGAATCCATTTGAAATTAACATAATTCAAGGTGAGTTTTCCATTTCCAATATAATTATGACCCAAAAATCATCTGGAGAATTAGAATTAATAGAGATGCAAGAAGATCAAGCTCTACAATAAAAATATAAGTCGAGGCCGATTACTGAATTTTGGAAATTTGTACCAGGATCGAAGTATCCTGAATTAAAAAGGCTGCTTGTCGAATTATTTCAATATTCAGAACAACGTACTTATGTGAATCATTTTATTCCACTTTAAAATTCGTGAAATCCAAACACCGATCAGTATTAACTAACCAGCATCTCAAAGAATTACTGAGAAGTGCTGTCACCAATTATTCACCAAATTGTAAAGAATTATCAAGAGAAGTAAAATAAATGTGTTTAATTTTTAATATTTAAATTCAATACACATATTTTGTACTTTTATTTATATGTTTTCAATAAATATAATTTCTGTAAAAAAAATTTTTTAATACCTTTTTTGCATACCTTTTAAATAGTATTTAAACGGCTCGCGAAAAATTTCAAATTTTGAAAAATGGCTCGGACTATCAAGAAGCTTGGCCACCCCTGGTCTATAAGCTTGTACGTAACACGTTTCTCTCGTCTTGGTGGTAAATTTAAATTTTACAGATTACTGGCGCCATCTGCTATTTATTTTCTTTACGAAAGATGTGTTGAAGCGTTTACGTAACCCATTTTTCTCATCGTTACTAAACAGGAGTGGAAATTTTAGAGATTACTGGCGCCATCTGCTGTTTCTTTTCTTTACGAAAGATGATCTGAAGCGTTGGACAGTCACCGTTTTAAACTGCCGCTCATTCTTGCTCATTAGTCTGAAAAAAATATTTCAAGGATTGAATCCAGTAGCGGAGGAGGCTTAGAAGGGATTCAATTCCCCTTATAACCTAAATCTAAAAATTAAATCATCGGATGAGGACTTCCTTTCCCACATATTACTGAACTAAAAGACAATCTCAAAGAAAATTATTTTTTATTTACTTCTTTTTGTAGATTTAGAGCATTTTGAACTAATTTTCTACTAACTTTTGAGTCTTTTTTTGTACAGACAGGATCTTTCTGGCATACAAATGACCATAAGAGAGAAAAATATGAGGTACAAATGGAAAAGGCATATTAGAAAATTCGAACGAAAACAATTCCAAGTTGTAGAGACGAGAAAAGAATATTTTTAAATTCAGGTCGTCATGATTGACAAAGTAACAAATGATTAAAAAGGTCATTGCTGATCCTAACCAACATAATTTAAACATGGATAAAAAAAAAACTGATTCTTTTCACATATTTCATTCGTCTTCGAAAAATGTATTCGAATACAATGCATTATTCTACCGGCTCTGGTATACCGAGGCTACAGGAAAATTTTACTTCCCTGTTAGTCTGAAACCTATTGTTTTCGTCAAAAATGTTATCTTATTAAAAGTTTATACATAAAATAAGAGGATGAATGCGTATTTTTTATTTAATTAATATTCGTTCAAATATTAGTTTTAGATAATGATAAAATATATCCGTAGGAAGCATTTTGATTACTTTTAACCTTTTTAGCATGAATTAAAATAGTAAAGTGTGTATGTCTTTATATAACATTATTCATTCATATGTATTGACATATGAATGAATAATGTTACATAAAGACATAATGTATTGACATTCATATGCATTGACAATACCCTTAGGCTTTATTGCATAAGCTGATCTTAAATTTAAAAGATATTCTTTTTTTTTATCTATTCCAGAATAATTGAATTAATCGCTCACGGTAATTAATTGTATAATTTTTCCATCCATTTCCTGATAGAGAAATGAACTTGGAATTAAGTTCATTGAATGGAATTAAGTTTTACCATGCGTATATTCATAATTCTTTTTCCCAAAAGTAAATGAGTAGGAGTCAAAGGATATGGTTCATGAACGCCTGAGCATACATTGGCGTTATTGGTTTAGAGTTTATCACTCCTTCAATTTCGGAAAGAACTGTTTCGAATTGCTGTCGTGTTAGTGAAGATTTTCCAAGCGTTTTGCGTAGAGCAAGTTTAACAGTACAAGCTAGCCGTTCATAAAACCTCCCCGCCATACAGTCTTTTCCACTATGTTGTTCTGCTTGATACCTTTGATGTACAGAAATCTTTAGGCTGGTTTATGATTTCCCACATGTTCTTTAACTCCAACATAATGACTCTAAACCATGAAGTATCTACCATCCCGAACCTAATTTTGAAAATCCGTCGAATTTAATTTGGGATCAAATTTTGTCCCCTTTCCACAGGTCGGACACAGTGAGAATTAGTAGTTTCAGGCTTCTAGATGACATTCCACTCTCGTCTAAATTTCAACACTTCTCCAAAGTTTTCAGGCCAAAATGACTCTAAACCATAAAGTTTCTTCCATCCCTATCCTAATTTCGGAAATCAGTCGAATTTCAAATGGGATCAAATTTCGTCCCATTTCCACTGGTCGGAATCTGTGAGAATATAGTAATTTCAAGCATCTCGCTGGCATTCCACTCTCTTCTAAATTTCAACACGTCTCCAGCGTTCTCGGACCGAAATGGCTCTAAACCATAAAGTTTCTTCCATAAAGATCCTAATTTTGGAAATCCGTCGAATTTCATCTGAGGAAAATGTTCATGACATTTCCACGTGTCGGAGTCTGTGAGAATTTAGAAATTTCAGGCGTCTCGTGGACATTTCTCTCTTCTCTAGATTTCGCCACTTCTCTATCGTGTTCGGGCCAAAATGACTCTAAACCATAAAGTAACTTCTGTCCCGACCCTAATTTTCGAAATCTGTCGAATTTCATGCGAGGTCAGATTTCGTCACATTTCCACAGGTCGGATCTAGTGAGAACTGAAAATTTTCAGGCGTCTCGCTGACATCTCACTCTCGTCTAAATTTCGACACTTCTCTGCCGTCTGAAATGAATCTAAACTATAAAGTATCTTCCATACCGACCCTAATTTTGGAAATCCGTCGAATTTCATTTAGAGTCAAATTTCGTCCCATTTCAAAATGTTGGATCCTGAGAGAATTTAGCATTTTTAGGCGTCTCGAAGACATTTATCTCTTGTCTAAATTCTGAAATTTCTCCAACGATCTCAGCTCGAAAGGACTCCATAAAGTTTCTTACATCCCGACCTAAATTTGTCGAATTATATTTGGAATCAAATTTTGTCCCATTTCAACAAGTCGGACCCTGAGAGAATTTAGCAATTTCTGCCGTCTCTATGTCATTACACTCTCGTCAAAATTTCCATACTTCTCAAACGTTCTCGGCCGAAATGACTCTAAACAATAAAGTTTCCTCCATAAAGAACCTAATTGTGGAAATCCGTCGAATTTCATCTGGGGTAAATTTTCGTCTCATTTCCACGGGTCGGAACCAGTGAGAAGTTTTCGATTTCAGGGGTTCTAGCTCCCATTCCACTCTAAACACAATGTCAACCTTTCTCGAACGTTTTCAGGCCGCAATGACTCTAAACCATAAAGTATCTTCCATCCCGACCCAAAATTTAGAAATTATCGAATTTTATTTGGAGTCAAATTTCATCCCATTTACACAGGTGATAATTTAGCCCCCTGTGAGAATTTAGCAATTTCAGGAGTTTCGCTGACATTTCTTTTTCGTGGAAATTTCCACACTGCTCTATCATTTTCAGTCCGAATTGACTCTAAACTATAAAGTATCTTCCATCCCGACCCTAATTTTTGAAATCCGTCGAATTTCACTAAGGGTCAAATTTCGCCACTTTTCCACAGGTTGGACTTCGTGAGAATTTAAAAATTTTATGCGTCTCAATAACATACCACTCTCGTCTAAATTTCAAAATTTCTCCAACGTTTTTGCACCGCAATTACTTTAAACCATAAAGTATGCAACTCCACCCTTATTTTGGAAATTTGTCGAATTACATTTGGGGTCACAAGCCGATACCACTGACTTCGCGGAGCAGGCGAACAATGTAACTAATCGTTCACCTGGGGAAGTTAAAAGTCATATATGACACCTCTGCTTTCATGGATAATTTGAAATCGGCTCGAAATTTCGGGTATCTGAAGGCACATGTGGCCGAGCATTACTCTGTATGAACAAAAAAAAAAGCTAAAGGTATTACTTCCATAAAGTGTTCAGCGGTTATGACAGCGATTATGAGAATTTAGCTATTTTATGCGTCTCGCGAACGTTTCTCTCTCTCGTTTAAATTTCGTCCCTTCTCTATCGTTTTCGGGCCGAAATGACATTAAACCATACAGTTTTTTTCCATTCCGACCATGATTTTAGAAATACGTTGAATTTCATATGGGGTCAAATTTCGTCAAATTTCCACAGGTCAGACCCTGAGAGAATTAGGAAATTTCACGCGTCTTGCTGACATTTTACTTCGTTGAAATTTCTACACTTCTACATTTTCGGACGAAATGACTCTAAACCGTAAAGTTTATTTCAGACAGAAGTACTAAAGTGGGACCGGTTTAGCGAGGTATTGGCAAAATTCCGCTCCAAAACGCCAATTTTGGCGCGGGAAATTTTCCTCCGGACGGAGAGAGCATTCCCGTCCAATCATTGATGAATTTTTTGTACCCTTTTTTTCCTTCGATGTTACACAAAGAAGTTTTATATCAAGAGCATGCAGGGTCCTTTATATCGGGCATTTTGACAAGACTATGGGCCACATAGCGATTTTGAAATGCATCTGACTCTTTTTATGCTCATTATTATTTATTTTAATTTTAGAAAAAATGTAATCACTGTTAAGATTCAAACATATATATAAACCAGGTGATCATAATTAAACTTGACCTATTCAGAGCCCTCTGTAGCTGTAACTAAAAGGCGGATTGAGCTGAAATTTTGCAGATAGACAATCCAAAGGATGCGCTGGAAGATTCCACAAAAAAATAAATAAATAAATAAAATAAATGTCCGCTAGGGAGCGCATTACAGCCTAAATCCTTGAAAAATCATGCAATAAATAACTGTGCACAGTAAAAAAGTCATTTAAAACTTTTATTTTTACATTCTCAAGCATTATGATGTTTAAAACTGTTATTTTTACATTTTGAAGCATTTTGACGGCACAAAAGTTGATAAATGTGGCCCTGCAAGTTAAGATGTAAACAATCTGATTTGCATAAGCATACGAATTGAAAGTGAATTCTGGGTATAAACAGTATAAGATGGAGTGAGTATCATTCTTTCAGTTACGATGGCAATTAAATTACAAGAACGTGCGTTAATCGTAAAACTTCTTTATCAAAACCAGGGAAATGCTGTTGCAGCTCTTCGCGAATTTCGATGTCAAAAGAAATTGCGTCGGGGTCCAATGTCTCCACAAGGTGTAAGAGACATGATATCTCGATTTGAAAACACTGGGTGTTTAAGCGTTCAACGTGGCTGTAGTGTAATATTTGACTAGGAGCGCTGGTTTAAGCGAAAATGTTGTGCCCCGTGATCCCCCCTCCCCTCTACCAATCAGAGGATTGGATGCGTGGGTGGTGGGGATCGTCGGGCAGTCAGTAAGAAAGAAACAGAAGGGTCGCGTCTCTTGTAGGAATCGGAGGTCTGGCGAGATACATGCAGGCTCGTCTCGCCTCTGGTTAGGAAATTATTCTGTCATTAGAATTGAGACAAAGAGAGAGTCTCTGAGAGTGTTAGGAGGTCTGGCGAGATAAAGTAGGCTCGTCTCACCTCCGGTGCATTAATTAGTTCTGTAAGAAGATTAGAGTGTAATAGTAGGAGTCGGGGTCTGGCAAGATGCTGTAGGCTTGCCCACCTCATGCTCAGAGTTTTCTTTAATTGTTATGTTAAATGTGAAACTGTAAATAAATTTATGATCGTGTCGTTAAGAGAGACTCCTTATTGCACTACCTCATTTGGCTCTATGCCATAGAAAAGAACCTAAGTGAATCGGTGAAAGAAAGGGGGTTCACGACAGTGGCAGAGGGCGAAAGCCTATCAGCGAAGTCGTTTCAGAAGTAGCAACGGCCGTTGTCGAGCAGTCACTGACAAATGATCATAGAGTCAGCAGTGCACGTGCAGTGTCACGACAATTAGACGTACTGTATAGCACAGTGCAGAAGATCCTGAGAAAAATAGTGAATTTTTTCCGTATAAGATCAGCCACAACCAGCAACTGCTTCTTACCGACAATGACCGTAGCTTATCTTTTGCCCTGACTTTTCTTGCCCGAAGGAAAGTCGATGACTCCAGGCGTCGAACATTCTCTGGAGGGACGAGGCTCATTTTTATCAGAACGGAACAGTGAACACCCAGAATTGTCGAATTTCGGCCTTGGAAAATCCACGTGCCTTCTACACAATTCCGCAACACTCGCCTAAAGTTACCGTCTGGTATGAATTCACTTCCCAATTTATCCTTGGACCATTCTTTTTCGAAGAACTTAAAAGATAACCCTGTCACATGTTCTGTAACAGACCTCAGATATCGTGATATGCTCAGCAGTTTCGTCTTACCTCAACTCCAGAAGCGACAAGGCCTTGAGTCTATTACTTTTATGCAGGATGGTGTTGTAATTTATATTTCTTCGAAATTCGAACTTCCGTGCAAAGATGGTAGTGAAAGTATTCACTTACCTGCTATATGTTGATACACGGAGTTCTTTGATTGGAGAAATGTTCCTTGTAGCATCTAATGCCGAAGAGTAACTTAGTAGTCAAATTAAAACCATCATTAAACTTTAATGACTTTAATATATAAACACAAAACTTATACAATTACTACTACGGACGACATTAATACGACTTGTTACAACAGAGAAGAATAAAGAAGTGCGTGTGAACAAAACAGACACAGCGACACAGAGCCTATTCCCAGTGCCATCTGGTGGTTACTAGGAAATTATAAGATTACATATAGAACATAGGAATTTATGATTCCCACCATCCCCCCTTAAGTCTTGTTCAAGGAAATCCCCTCAATTTGCAGGTAGCTTGAGTGTGGTTTATTTCCTCCAAAATATTTGACCACAGACGTAGAAACGCTAAAAACGTAAAATCGCAAACATTTGCCATTATAATCTGAGCTGATCCTCTTGTATCTAGGTTTTCAGACTCGTTGAACAGCTTCTCCACTGCATCGATATTTTTTTCAATTTTTTTCAATTTTTTTCATTACTGGTTTCACAGCTGTTTGCTGTGCACTCCACCTTGTATCGGACAGCCTTTTAACCGCTACTCCCACAACGGCAGTCAAAATTTCCCATCTGTGAGTTGAGCCCGAGAAGTTGTAAAAATTTTCCAGTGTGCCGCAAAATGTCACATTGGTTGGAGTGCAACTAAAAGCGTGCACCCCACACAAATTGAGTGAGTGATTGGTACATGCCACGAAGATGGCTCTTGGAAAAACTCATTGCCTCGTTCAAAAAAAAATCAGTTTTCATACCATCCGATAGGGCTGTTGGCCAATTACCTACAACACAAAAAAGAGAAACATTACTTATTTCGTCTGAATTTCAATATCAGGCTCTTCTGCTTTACCTTCTTTTTGAGGTAATGTTCCGTCTCCGTCTAGGCCTACATATTCATTGGCACTAACTCGAAGTGGAAGAATGCCCCTAAATTTTGCTGACTTATCTTGAAACTTTCTTCCTGTGTTTGAGGCGGTACTGATTGCACAACAAATTCTAATTCCTCCAAACCAACTACAGAACTAGTGGGCTCTTCTTTGGTTTTGAAAGTGGAAGATTGTTGATGTTGTACGAAATTTAAAATTGATCTTGAGATTTGTTCTTCTGCTTTTTTACAATTTACTCTTTTGAGCCCCACTAGGCTGTTTACGCTTCACGACAGTATATATGAAAATAATAAGAACAGTATAATATCGCATTTGATATATTAAATATCTATAGGCCAAACATTTAGGTTTCCTACTCGGAGTACCTGAGAGAGAGAGAAGATGATAGAGTGAGCAGAAGTGCATAGCATGATTCCCCCACTACCTTGCCGATCCCCTCAAATCTACATTAATCCCTCGTCTTACGCGGTTTTGCTTACCCGCGGTTGGCCTATTTATGCCATCCCTCATTTACGCGAGCCAAGGTCTCACTTATCCGCGGTTCGAAAGAGGAAAAGAAGGATTTGCAGGCCAATGATGTTGATGACTTTTCACTTTATATGCACAACCATAATGTTTTCTAAAAACAATAACGTTCTCGTCTGATTAAAAAAAAATTAAAAATGTATGTAGTTTTTATGCATAAAGTTATCATTCAATTTTTAAAAAATACCGCTGTCGTGGGGCCCCCTTAGTAAGTGGGGCCCGGGGCGGAACCTTCCCCCTCCACCCCCTCCTTGGTCCTCCTCTGGCTGGTATTCGAGTCCAGCGAAGTTCTTTCGCTTGCGCGAATCAGATGTGCAGAGGGCGGCGTCAGTCAGTTGAGTCGTCACAAATATCCCCCAAGTACCGTAGGTACTGAGAGTTACAAGTAGCGGGGATTAAACAGAACCCGTCGACCAGAACGCGTTGACGCTGGAACTGGGATCGTAATTGGAGTCGGAGAGGGCGAAGCACTCGTAACAGTTATGGGAGTTGGTACGCCAGTGGTGACAGAATCATCTGGATTCAACACAGGATGTTGTGGTGTCAGGGAGTCGCTGGTGGCGACGACTGCTGGTTTTAATCGGTCGAGGCGAATAACACTTACCATTAATTAGCAATGTGTAATGCTTGGCCGCTCTGTCCATTACCTTGAAGGGGTCGCCGTATGGGTGCTGTAGTGAGCGCCGGATCCCATCATGGCACGCGAAGACATGAGAGCACGATTCGAGAGCTGGGTGCACGGAGGTGGTCGGATTGTGGTGAACAGAAGTAGGAGTTGGTGAGAGACTCTCCATTGTGCTATTGAGATGTTAGAAGAACTCGGATGGTTTGATAGCAGGGTGTGGGGATGGATGGAGGAAATCTGCTGAAAGGTAGAGAGTAGAGCCATATACTAGCTCCGCACTTGTGCACTGGAGATCTTCCTTGAAGAAGGAGTGGAGTCCCAGGAGGACTAATGGGAGAGTCTCAGTTCACCGGTTGTTTGAGTGGCACCTAAGAGGCTGTTTAAGTGAGCGGTGAAAACGCTTAACTAGTCCGTTGCCTGCTGGATGTATGGCGAAGTGTAGATGTGCTTCGTGCCTAGCAGTGACACCAGGGCAGAGAAAAGATGAGCTTGAAACTGGCGTCCTTGATCGGTGGTGATGACGGAAGGGGTTCCAAAATGATAACCCACTAGCTGATGAAAGCACGTGCTACAGTCTCGGACGAGATGTCCGCCATTGGGATCGCTTCCGGCCATCGAGTATAGCTATCCCCACACGTAAGCAAGTAAGTGAATCCCTCCAAAGGCGGAAGAGGGCCCACTAAGTCCAGGTGTACGTGATCGAAGCGACGAGATGGAGAAAATTGCTGCAGGGGGCTGCGGGTTTGCTTTTGTACCTTTGAGAGTTGACAACTCAAGCAGGTACGAGTCCATGATGTGATGTCTTTCACCATTGATGGCCACACATATCGCTCTGAAATGAGCTTCTTGGTTGATCGTGCTCCAGGGTGAGATAGTCCATGCAGAGTGGAACACGCGTTCTCGGAACGCCTCTGGGACGAAAGAACGTACTTTGCCGGTACTGCTATCGCAGAATATTTGCAGATCATCGGAAAGTTTTATTGGCTGAAGAACCAAACTCGTATGCATCTCTTCAGAGAGCAGACGTTGAATTTCTTGGTCTTGTGATTGGGCCCTAGCAAATTCGGTGAAGTCGAAATTGGTGATACTCGCAATATGGTCCAGGCGTGACAAGGTATCTGCAACTATATTCTTGTTTCCTGGAACATTGTGAATGTCTGTAGTGAACTGCGCTATGAAGCCGAGAAGCCTCAACTGACGGGGCGAGCAAGAATCGGAGTTCTTAGTAAAGGCATACGTTAAGGGGCTGTGATTGGTATAAACTATAAAGGACTGACCTTCGAGAGAGTGTCGAAAGTGCCTGACCGCTGAGTAGATAGCTAGCAATTCCGTATCATAGGTACTATGCTTCCGCTCAACGTTCGTTAGCTTCCGTGAGAAGAAAGAAAGAGGCTGGAGTTCCAAAGTGGTCTTTGCACGCAGCGCCGCTTCGATGGCAGAATCAGAAGCGTCAACCATTAGAGAGAATTGCTGTCCGGGAGAGTGGAAATCGAGGGGGACTGCCTGCGCGTGATCAGTCTTGTATTTATTAAATGCGGCAAGCGCCTCGTCAGTCCATGGCATAGGACGTTTATCGTTCTTTCGAGACTCTTTCAGAAATTCATTTAAGGGAGCTTGAGTATGCGCCGTGTGTGCCATGAATTGCCTGTAGAAATTAATCATTGCCAGGAATCTGCGGAGTTGGGAAACGTTCTCAGGTTTTGGGAAGTTAGAAATTTGTTGCGTTTTCACAGGTAAGGGTAGAATACCGGAAGATGAAATTTTGCATCGCAGAAAGATTACGGAAGGTTTACCCAATACGCATTTGACATGGTTCAATTTCAGGTTGTATTGTTTGAGGGGGTCTAAAACTTGGTGGAGTTGAGAACTACGTTCTTCAGAAGAGGACGAGGCGATGAGAATGCCGTCAAAATATGGTACGCGGAAATTAAAACCAATAAGGACTTGATGGATGAAAAACTGAAACGTTTGTCCAGCGTTTCGAAGACCGAAAGGAGTGAATACGAATTCGTACAAGCCAAAAGGAGTGGTGACGACAGTCTTTGGCACGTCATCAGGATGGACAGGGATCTGATGGCAAGCCCTGGTGAGATCGAGAGTAGAAAAAAATGCATTTATTATGCAAGAGTTACATACAGTCCTGAATGTGTGGTACAGGGTACCGGTTCGGAACGGTTACAGCATTGAGTCTGAGGTAATCACTACAAGGGCACCAATCACCGTTTTCCTTACCATTCTTTTATTAAACTTAACAATTAAATATATTCTAGATAAGAAATACACAAGTTCTCAGCTACGGGAACGGAATTGTACGTGAGACCGGTGCTAGCGCCGGAGAGAGATTGAAGTGCTGGTATTCAAGTCCAGCTAAGTTATTTCGCCTGAGCGAGTCAGATGCGCAAAGGGAGGCGTCGCACAGTGGAGTATTTGACGCAAAAACCTGGCCAAAAGTGTAAAAATTAAAAATTGTGCAATAATTGTAAAAAGTGCATTTTATCATTTCTAACAAACTGTTGAGTGAATCACATCATTTCCAGTAGCATAAGTATAAGTAACACTCAGCAGTTTCTAGCCTCAGTTGAAGAACAGATTTCTTTGCGAATGGACGTGTTATATGCTTGCGTTTCAGCTTTGTTGTTAGTTTAAATCTATATTTTTTTGTGGCGTTAAGAATTAATGTTTTGAAATTAAATCAGGTTTACATGTTATAAAAGGTAAGAGCTTTGTTTTAAAATATATAATAATTTACTTAGTCTTATTATTAACACATTAAAAAAAAATTGAAAACTTGAAAAATGTTTTTTTTAAATCAATTTAGCTGTAATTCAAGTTTCTTAAAGCTTTATGAAGGTGTGTCGGGGCTTGTCGGACCTAATTTCAATTATAATCGTCATGGTTATAGTATTGAGAGTCTATTTCAAAGAAAAATGTTCCGCAAACAGCTGCCATTTTTATATAGAATTTTCTTTATAAAGAACCCTTTTTTATTTTCATGATGATTTCTTGACGGGTATGATTTGAAAATGACTTACAACTATAGATGTAATCTGTATAAATCTTGTTAACATATAAAACTTTATTTCTTCTTAAGCCTTTGAGACAAAAAAAAAAATAAGTTTTAAGAAATAAGAGTGATGAAGATGAATTTGAAGAAGATGACGAAGGTCAGACTTCAGGAGAATCAGATTGAAAAAGTTAAGCTTCTGAAGTCACTAGAGAACTAAGATCCCTATAGTTACTAAACTTTGGTAACTATTAAATGTAAATATATATATATATATATATATATATATATATATATATATATATATGATAAAGATTGATTTATAAAGCTAATTTTATAAAAAAAATTAATTTTAAAATTTAAGAATTTTAAATTTTTAAACAAATTTTATTTTTTTTTTACAAAAAAGGGAGTATTTACTATTACAAAGTAAGTTAAAAGTCAAAAGCAATGGTTTTAACTTTAAAACACATGAAAAATATTTTTGGCCAGGGTTTTGCTACAAATACTCCACTGTGCGTCGGTGAGTAGTCACCACACAAACATGGCCGCCATCAGTGGCGTAGCGAGGGGGGGAGCAAGGGGGTTTATCATGCCCGGGGCACCACTCGCAGAGGGGCGCCATGTAGTCCCCAAGACAAACAAGATTTTCCGGAAAATTTCAATTTTTCGGGGGGGGGAGGGTGCCCAAAAGGTATCGTGCCCCGGGCGCCAGTTATGCCAACACCCCCTATATCCGATATAGGGGGTGTTGGTTATGCTCGCTACGCTGGCCGCCATGCACAAACATAAAATATAATTCAAATAATAGTCATTTTGAACTTCCATCATGTTAGGGTTTTTGTATAAAATATTTCAGATTTTTTCTTAATAGTTAAGGGGACAGTGGACTTTGAAATCTAACTGTGATGCTGTTAAGTGAATATGTTTGAAACTGGTTTATCACATAAAAAAACACGAAATTTAAAAGACCTGTTATTGTCAAGTTTCTTTGTTACAAATGTTTAAGTAATAAATCTACTAATACTTCTACTTATTAAATAAGTGGAAGTTCTATTGTAAATTTAGTTACATTTTTGGGGGAAAATGTTGATTAATTTCATTTAAAAAATTTTTGTTAAGCACAGAACATTACAAACATGTGTAGTATCTAAAAATGCATGCAAATTTTCCTACTAATTTTTCCTTTGTATGAGAGTAAATTAATTTTACTTGGCTTGTTCATTTATTTGGTTGTTATGAGTAATCCAGCGTGTGTCCAAAATCCTTTTCAATATTTTATGGAGAGAGTACAAACCATTCTAGAAAATCTTGAAATATTTTAATGCTATTGTTAAATTAGTTTGTTGGCTATAAAGGTAGAGGATATATAAGTGTAAGGAGTATTTCTCACATGGTTTAAATTTTATTTCTCACTACATTTTGGTTATGTGGATTAGATTTACATTTTTGTAGGTCTCAGCAATGTTTCTTTTCAAATCGTTTTTGATATATATGAGGAAATTTCTAGTCATTTATAAAATTTAATTTTACATGTGAAAAGCAGTTGTCAAGCATTTTTAGTAAAACTAAAAGTTTTCATCTTGAAATATTTACTTATGCAGGCAGATGCTGAAGCTGCTGCTATTTCAAAAACAGAAAAGAAAGAGAAAAAAGAAAGTCGCGATTTGCAGCTGATATATCGGAGCAAAATGTTGAAAAGAATGTAGTAAGTTCTGAGAAGAAAAGGAAGCGAAAAAAGGAATGTATAAGTTAAATTATTTTTTTAAATTAAATTATATTAGACGTAAAAAAATTTTGTAAGCATGATTTTGAAAATACATGTGAGTAGGATTATTTCGTATGTAGTGATTTAGAGATATTTTATACTATGTTAGTGAAAAGGGACCTTCAAGTCTTTGCGTACTCTCTTATGTATTGTATTTAAAATTGTATGTCTTCCTAAATTAAAATGTAGCTAATTTAATTGAAAGATTTTCACATTTCACTTGAGTGCCTTATGAAAAGAATATGTATATATTTTTTAGAATCAAAAGAGCTATCAAATTTAGGAATTCCTGTCACTTGCTAAATATTTGTAATTTTACAATCGTTCTAAAGTTATTAACGAGAAGTACAACACACATAGGTGAAGTTTAAATAATGTAAAGTCCTTGAGCAGAGTCATAAACTGTTGCTACCTAGTTATCAACTGAAGTGTAGGGTTGGTATAAAGGTGACAGTAGTTAAAATAAGGTTTTCTGGAAAACTATTTAAAATGTTTTTCAAATGATCTATAGAGGTGAATGAATCTTTTCCTCATTTAAGTCGAGGGAAGTAAACACATAAGATGATTTTGTTTAAAAGCAAAATAATGTTTTGAAGGAAACTTTAATTCATTTAGGAATCTGAAGTCTCTCTCATGTCACTTCTGATACTGATAATTGAAATTAAGTTATTGATTTTGTAATCTTTGGATTATTTAAAAGTAAGAGTTTCAAATTAACCTTTTAACTGTTGTGCCCGAGATAGAATCGGGCGCGGTACTTGCTTTTCAAAATGTCCTGTCCGAGTCCCACTCGGGGTAATATTTTTTCTTGCATCCATGAAGCTACAGAGCTGTAGCTTCATGCTTGCATCTTATTGTCAAACCGGAATCTATCTTGAGACAAGTTGATTTGGGCTTTATTCAATAGATGGCAGTACCAGTAGTCTATACCAGCGGTTCCCAACCGGTGGGTTGACTTCGCGACCCACTAGTGGGTCGCGACTCGATCCTAAAACTATCAGAAACCATCTAATAAACCATCAGAAAAGATAAGAAAAATCGAAACTTACTTAAAAACAGCAATTTTACATATTGATAGACTGTGATAACAATTTTCTTAACTGTAATTATATCAAAGCTGTATGATTTTTTTTTGCCTGAAAAATTAAAATGGTCTTTGTGTACTTTTATAATTGTAGTTTTTATCTTCACCTAGGAACACTTGTGAGTGAGTATGAAACCACTTGTTGCATATATTGCAAACATATATCTATTGTTAAATAAATAACTGTTTTGCTACAAAGTGCTTATATTTTGTCAACCATTTTCAAATCAGAACACAAATTGTTTATTAATAATCAATCTGTATCGTCAAAAAAGCATATATATATATATATTTGCAATATTTGATGGAAAAAAATATATACATAAGGAAGGGATATGATACGAAAAAGTTTTTTTACTCCACCATGGACCGTGGAGGTATTCCGATAAGGAAAGGTGGGTTGCCAGCTGAAAAAGGTTGGGAACCACTGGTCTATACCATATCTTGAGAGGTGAATTTTTACTTTATTCAGTAGATGGCAGTTTATGTACGTTATTTTGTACTAAACATTTGATTTTTGTAATAAAAAAAATTGACATTTTCCATTCTAAAGTCATCAAAATAACTTGACAATTAAAAGGTTAATATCAATATAAGCAAGTTATATCTTACTACATTATCATAACAATGAGATGCTATTACTAGAACTTTCTTTCTGATCTATTTATACACATTTTCATTTCTTATGAACTAGTACTGCAGTGTTATATGTCAACAAGAAAGTTAAAATAGGAATTTAATTTCATGTATGCACACTAAATATAATACAACTCTCAATGAGCTGACATATTCCATTCTGAACTCTTGTTCCATTATATAAGATTAGATAAAGAAATTGATTACCTTATTTTAGATGGAGGATTCTCAACTTTGTGAGTCATGCCCCCAAAAAAGGCTGCCAAGAGAAATGGTAAATATGTACATAATTGTCATTTCATGTGTTATAGTGTATATTTAAAGAATGCTTTTTAAAATGTGTCATTTTTCTCCTTGTCTTGTCTGCTTTGTAATGGTGCTTATTGTATTATTCCTAAATATTTTAACCTGTGTCAAGCATTTTAAATCTTAGTCCAGATAGCATCAAAGAAGTTTCCATTGTGTGGACCTAAGTTTGAATCCATGTTAAATTACTTAAGCATGGATGTTCCTGTGCTATTGCCTCACAGAGAGCAATATTGGTTAACTTGTAGGGTGTTGTTCTCTTTTATAAAGTTACTAAACTTCATAGTGTGTATTAGCAAATACCCTAATAATCAGTACATGTTACATTTGGCGAGGGGGGACCTGCAATAAAGGAAATGTCAGCGTTCAAGTTATTTTTATTGAGATTGATCAGTGCAGCTCTATCATAGGAGTTTTGAAGTAAAATATATTGGATATATTAAAATGAAGGTCATAGATTAGCAAATATGCTAACATGCTACAATGATGAATAATGTTAGTTTTACTGGCCTTCGATAGTATCTGATTAATTTTAAACATTTTATAGCCCAATAAAATCTGAAAAAGTTACAAGAGGCAGATATGAGGCAGATAGTCCAAAATTATGTAAGTAATTAAAAATGATTAAGAAATATCCTGTTATCCCTCACAGAAATAGAACCAGATATTAAAAAGTTTATATTTGGTCATCAAGCACAAGTGTCATACAGGTAGAGAAATACTTGAATATAAATCTTTATGTAAATACTAAAAATTATAAATAAGACATGTTATATAAGGGTGGCCCAAATAAAAGTGAGACTTTTGGTTTTCTCTATAATGGTTTTTTGATTGGAATATGTCAACATACAGGAAGTAAAAGTGATATATGAGCTACATATTTGCTACACATAGTCACCTCATGCAAGTGTCCCAGTTCTTCATTAGATTTTGGATGCCCTGTGCAAAGAATGTCTGTGGAACATACTTATTCACCAAATCTTCTGCTCCTCATGGAGAAGTTTGCGGGACCCAATGTTCATGGACGATGCTTGGAAAACAATTGCTGTATCGCAATTGTTTATGAATGGTGTTCTTAGTTCACTTACACGCAAACATTTTTAAATCTCGCAGGTGGTGATTCGATGATTTTCTCTCACAAGCTTGTGTATGGCAGCAATCGATTCCATGGTGATGGCCAAGTGTACCTGACCAGGTCTCAGCATGTTGCCCATGCTCACACTTTCTGTTACGAAATTCATTAAACTATCTGAACACTATATACTGTACAGTGATAGAAACTCATTTCCTTATACATCCTTCATAGGACAATAAATTTTGGCTCCATCAACACGTTCTACTGTCAAAAATTGAGTAACTGTTTGCTCAGCCTGTTTGGACAAATCCATGTCAAGACCGTATGTAGTCACCATGCTTAAGGTTGTGCAAACAACACACTGACACTTTCAGACAATAACAACTTTGCTTTGTGACATACCATGCTATCTACAAGCACAAATGCAAGAATGTTTATTTAATCACTGGCACTATTACAAAAATCACACTTTCATTTGAGCCACCCTTATAGTTATGAAAAAAAAGTCCTTCAATAGAGATATCTAACTCGCCGTAAGACAAGGGTGGCCACAGGAAAAAAAGAAGGTTGAAAGGGAGCCACAATGGAAAAAAGATTGAGAAACAAGGATTTAAAGTGTTATGTAAATGATAATGAAAATGCCTTTATACAAATAATTTATAAATTATTTGGCAGTAAAATACTATTTTAGAGTATTAGAGAAAGTAGAAAATGTTCATATGCTAAAACAAATCTACAAATCCATAATTTCTATTATCTATATATATTTATGTGCATAATAATTGCTTTGTTACTGCTGAACAGTAAAAAAAAAAAATTAAATAAATAAAAATCTGTTTAACAGTTTTTCTTTATAAACATGTGTGTAGCACCAGATTCTTGCTTGATATTTTAGTATTTTCAAACTATGGTAAGATACCAAGGGAGGTATGCCTAAATATTTAATTTTATTGTGTCTGCATGTGTTTTGCAGCTGTATGTTACCAGAGTTCTCTATGGTATTATTTTATTCTTGTTTATATAACAGAGTGGGAATATTTTAATAAATATTTGGACAAATTATTAAGTAAAATTTTTTATCACATTTTAAAGGCTACTCAATATAATGGAAAAAGTTTTAAAATGCTGTCACCAATAACAATTCTATAACTAAATATTTACTGAACTATCAGAATTTAGAAACCTAGTATGTTGTAAGAGATTGCTTTGATAAAAATTTTTTAGGATAATTAAAACAGTTTATACAGTTCTATAGAAAGTTTGCCTGTGATTATCAATAAAAGAAATTTAAAGCAAGAATTTCATTACCTTCCATTATGTAGTGCTGGAGGTCAGTACTTGATTCTTAAAATTTTTGTAACTACATTTCTTTTTTTTTATTTTATTTTTGTTTAACTAATTGATAAGGATAGGGTATTAGGGTATTTCAAATATCAATGAGTTTTATCAATGAAGCAGCACTTATATCTTGAATTATTAAGTTGCATATATTGTCAATTCACATTTTGGTTAATAAAAATGAAATTTTCTTTTTATTTTGTAGATCAATCCGAGGCACTACTGTTATATCAGAAAGAATCAATTTTACTGCAGGAAGATGCGTATATTGGATGATTTGTTGACATATAGCTTCATTGAACTTTGCTTTTATTGTAGTTGTAAATTTGTACAAAGTTTTATTGCTACCATCTGAACTTTAAGTTCATAATTCATTTTCAATTTGACGGGAGCAGGATTTTATTTTTGTGATTGCACATCACCTTTGTGGTGAATAAAAGTGAAATAATCTTTTCTTTTTGTAAAGCTTTCTGAGGCACTAATGTAATCTCAGAAAGATTTTATTTTACTGCAGGAAGTTACTGTGCTGTATTCCTTATACACAAAGAGGAGTTGTTCACTGAGCATGGCTTGAGAATGGATTAATTTTAAGACAAGCATTTTTCCTGTAAATTATGTTATCCCTCAATGATTAAAATTTTTTACTAGTAAGACAAAGAAATAGTAAGTACTCTACCTAAAACAAAATCATTACAGAAATGGTGATATTTTCAAGTATTGTTAGTTTTCCCGTCCATGAAATTTGGATTTTTTTTTCTAAATCTGCTATGGAATGGATCCCTGCTATGTTTGGATCTGGAGATAACATTGATCACTGGGGATGCCTGAATTTATAAATTCTCACCACCTAAAGGAGCATTGATCAAAATGAGATGTCCAGTAAGTGATTCATTATTAGTCAGTGCTAGAAGGCAAAAATATCATAACTGCCCAGTTACAATCCAACATATCAATTTTTTTTTACAGGGGTAAGACAAAATAAATGCCCCAATTTCATAGGTTTACTATGCAAAATGTAATAATAGTATTCATTCAAAATATACATACATGCAGACATAATATACAAAAGTGTTGAATGTACTCCTCACAAATGTTTGATATGCACTCCTTTTGTTATACGGCATATATCAACTCTGAAATGTAATTCTTTCCAAACTTTGTGTAGCATGTCTGTCGGGAAAACCTTTGGGGAATCACGTTGGTATTGCCATGTCACATGTGGATGTTCAGTACCCGAAATTCTCACATTATGCTTATTCACTAATCCAGAAATATGAAAAGTTGATTCATCACTGAATATTAACTTTTTCGAAAATTCGTCATCCTCCATCCATGTCAGAAATGTTTCACAGAAAGATAATTGACATGGCAGATCTTTTGGTGTCAGATGTTGCACCGTACTATTTATCACTTTTGTATATTACCTCTACATGTATGTATATTTTGAATGAATACATTGATTACATTTTGCGTAGTACACCAACGAAATTGGGGCATTCATTTTGACTTACCCTGTATTTTGGAAGTATTCCTAGAAGCATAAGATTGACCCTATCTTCACATTTGTTATGCCTTCTAAAATCATTGCAGTTGCTTTTTGCACATGCTGATGAGGAGGAAGAAAAATGAAGGGGGAAAAAGTAGGATTTTATTATGAAAAATGGTTATACACCACTGGGAAAACAAGCAAAATTTATTTTACAATGAAAATAATACAAAATGAATAAGGTTATATACAATTTTTTCTTCAAATGAAAACATCATCTTAGTTTTCTATCCTTTTTTTAGTCTTTTTATTCCGCTCATTCACCAGAACAGTAAGAAATTTTGCTAAAAACTTGAGACCACATTGTTTCAAGTAATTGAAGAAATTTTCACGGACTTCAGGATTCTGAAATAGGTGAATTTCATTAGTGTCTCTATCATGTATTTTATTCAGTGACATTAATTTGGCAAGCTTATTTTGTCTGCTAATTTTAGAGCAAAATTTTATATAGGGACATGATATTTTGAATCAATTTAGAACAGTAAAAATGAAAATTTTAGTTCAGTCATACTGAATGTTTTGCAACTTCTCAGTAGGAAAAAAAAATCAGTAGAACCTTAATTTGAATTGTGAACTGAATGCAGTTAAAAAAAAAAATTTTTAGTTAAAAAGTAGTTTAAATAAAAACATTGCACACTTTTAAGTGATCCAACATATAAATTGAGAAAATGATCTTCATTGCATTTAGAAGACTTTCAGATTGTGCCCTTGCTTTGCATATACATACAGTCCTTGTTTGATTAAAGGACTATACCTTAACAAATGTAGAAACTAATATATTGAGTGATTTTTGAAGCTTCAAAGATTATAAAAATCCAAAAACCTTCTTGTGAAGAAAAATTAAATTTTTTTTTTAACTAGTCATAAATCTAAATGAATCAAGCATAAGTCTTGCCTTAGTAATTAAAGCTAACCCTTATATGAATGATCAAATTAAGAACATTGACTTATTGCTTTTAGTAAATAGAGAATAAATCAAGAGCACTGTTCACTACATTGAACAAAGACTTGGTGACAAGAAGAATGAAACACAGTGATGCCTCAGAAATAAGCTTTGCTAAATCGAGACTTACTGAAATGATAAGAAAAATCAATTTTTAAAAGAAAAAAGTTCATAGATAACGGCAGGCTCACATGAACATGCAAAAGAATATAAACTTTTATTTTATAAACTCTGAACTGTAGAATTTTGATGGTATTTTGAAAAGTTACTTACATGCTTGATTTTTGAAGGCAAAACTTCTTTAATATTAGAATTTTTCATGAAAGTAGATGCATTTACTATTAATGCTGGATGCCTATATACTTCAAAATACTCCTCAAAATTTGGGTACTCCTCTTTCAGCATTTCAAAAACATTTTCTTTGGACAAATGTGTAATTACATTAGATTTATAACCTCCTTCTAACAGTAATAGCAATATGTCATTAACATATCGCTTGAGGTATACATCAGCAAGTTTAAATTCAGGATTATTATTTTTCTTCATGGCTTTTACTTCCTCTTGGTATCTAAAAGTATACAATATGAAATGATATATTAATACATTCTCGCATGATATAATGAAATCTCACATAAGGATTTCTTGTCTTTATATGAGAAAGGAGTTGATCAATGTCAAAATTTACTGAAAATTAAAAATTATGTCACTCAAATATATAAGCAAACAGTAGTACCAAATTAGAACCAAACTATTTTGATTTATTCCTACAGTTTCTTTGTATAAAAATAAAATTCCTTTTTGGAGACCAGAAATAAGGACTTTTAGTAGACCTGCAGGATGTCAAAAGTGACTTAAAATCTATTTGATTTCCTAAGTTTAGACATTCAAAAATATTTGAGTTTTAGAATTGCATACTACCTTGCAATTTCTCCTAGAATATCAGCTTTATTAATTCATAATGTTAATGATGAAATTACTTTTGCTAATTGCAATCTGTTTCATCATCTCTGCATTAAACCCGATAAATTTATACAGGTTAGCAGTGTCATAGTGAATCATAAGAAAAACCATTAATTTATGCAATAGAAAAAAGAAAGACAAAGTATTATCTCCATTTTGCCAAAGGCAATCGTTGACAACAATAAACTGAAAATCCTTGTATTTCAACCTGAAAGTAAATACTATTTCAAGAAATGGAAAAAGGTAAGGACCTAAAGTGCAAAAATAAGTTCTTTTTAAAACCTCTTTAAGGGCCCTAAAAACAGAAACTAAAAATAATGTTTTTAAGAACCATACAAATCCTGCTGTTTTCTTTTTTTAAAGAATAATAAAACAATTAAAATTTATGGTAGAAAAAAAATCATCAAAATGAAAAATATATGGATTAATGATAGGTTTTTTTCACAAGAGAATTTAGACAAAAATATTGGCATTACATTTTTGAAAGAGAGGTTTTAAGCTCACCATTCAGTTTCAAGCTTTTTTCACTTATTTACATAACAAATATAAACTTGGATAACAATGCATAAACTTAAGCTAATTACAAAGTTTACGTTAAAAAAAAATTTTGTTTCAAAATACACTAATAACCTATAAAATTCAAAGAACTTGGCATTTCACAAGATAGGATAGAATTTTATTTTATAACCTTTCAACCAGTTATACTTAAACAGTCTGACGCTCAAACAAATATAATTCACACATACATTAATAAGAGAAAATACTGTTCAGTAACACCTATTAGTTTAATTTTCGCAACAGTGTTGATTATTTTTAAAACTACAGTTCAACTAAATTATCATCAAAGAGAAAAGTTTCAAACGTAAAAATACCTCTTATAATTTAAAATGCTCAGTAAAATTTAACGTGAATATACTGATATTCATAGAACATTTATTTTCATGATTTTACTATTCAAAAATCATGAAAAGGTACTAATTAATCCATAGAAGCTCTTATTTAAAAATCTCAGGAAATAAATGTTAACAATGTTGAATGTACTTAATACGTTTCATGACAAAATTATTGAAACAGATAAAATTAAATGAAAACAAAATTTAAAAGATTGCCAATATAAAAAAAAAAAACATTTAAATTATTTTCTGCTGCATGAGAAATAAAAATTAAAAAATCCATGCAAATATCAGGTGTAACCGAAGTACAAAGTCAAATGTTTAAAAAGTAATTATTTTTGTGCTCAGCAATAAATTTATTTTTATGCTGGCAAAACTGTAAGTACATGCTGACGGCAGGAACATGAGTCATGCATATTATCAAACTACCAGTATAGTGAGGTGATGGTTTTTTGGGGATATTGTAGATAGAGACACTTACTAAAAAAAGACTTGCTAACTGAAAAAATAATGTAAACTATAAAAAATGCTTTAAAAAATTTCAGATTATATGGATACCTTGTTAACTGAGAAATGTCTAGTATGGAGTTATATAATAGAACTTTTCTAATTGTTTCCAGTGGAACAGTCTAAAAGAGAGGTAGGACAGAAAAAAATATATAAAACTACAGAACTTATGAGATATAAATCAATAAATCAGCTGGTTTAGTTGTAACAAACATAAAGGATATATGTGCAATATAGGGTCATATATGGACATGCCAGCATAAATGAGCAAAAGGAAATAGTTTTTGAAGAAAAGAAGTATAATTCAGATAAATCAGATGGATTTAGCCATCACAAACTTTAGTTATAGAGGGCCTAAAGAACTAATTTAAAATGAATAGGATCAGATTCGAAACTGCTTGAGAACACTACCAATCTGATAGGGTGGCATATACTAGAGGGAAATTTAATAACACATCTGGCAAAGCAGATGAACATGAAGTTGACTTATGGGTGTTTTAACTAAATTTTGCATAATGCCACAACTAAACAATGTATCTATAAACCTAACAGTTGAGACTGCTGAATAGGATTATAAAAGTTTAATTTAAAATAAATATTTTCCAACATTATGGTTTTGCTCAACATTTTACTTCTTATAATTCTTCATGCAAAAATATATATTTTTGATCACAGAAATATTGAAAAAACATGACTTCACACAAACATTTACAAATCCACAGACTAAGAAAAAAATATACCTTGACATTAATCTACAGAGACTCTCCAATATTACTGGGTTCAATGAAATCAAAGCAGCATGAAAAACAGAGGTAGTTGGTGGATGCATCACAAGGTTATCTACTGTCATATGACATCTAGAAACCTAGCAATAAAAATCGGGCTAAGAGTTCAAATGAACAAGCACATTTAACATGGTTCAAATTAAATAAACATGAAAGTAGGAAATAATTTTCAGGTAAAACAACTTTCAGTAATTATTTTCAGGCCTCAGTATTCAGTATATATACCATTACATAAAAATTTCAAAAAACCACTTCTGCAGTTTTATTCATCTATGATAATATAGAGCTTAATAAACACAATAGTAGGAAAGCAAATATTTTTCAGGCCTCAGTGTTCAGTAAATATACCATGACATAAAAATTTCAAACCATAATTTCTGCAGTCTTATTCATCTATGTTGATATACACTGCTCGCCATTAAAATTGCAACACCAGGAAAGAGAGCAAATAACAAAACTTTACTTATTGTATGTATACAGCATAGTAGGAAGAAAACATGGTTAAATTTGTGGGCAATTTAGGGGTATACAGGGTCCAAAATTAGTACACACAGCTGCCGCTTCTGGCAGCTAAAATGGCTCAATCCTGGTTAGGCATCAAATTGAACTGAGCTTGGATGACAAATACGGGCAAGTCATTCCCTGCTTCTTCAAGTCTATGCCACACTTCATCAACCGTAATGGCTGGAGAGCGGTTTTCGGCCCAGTCTCTCAGCAACCCATGACCAGATGTTTTCAATGGGTGAGAGATCTGGAAAACGTGCTGGCCAGGAAAACAGTCGAACACCCTCTGTGTCGAGGTAGGTCAGGACAAGTCGGGCAACATGCGGTCTTGCGTTATCTTGTTGAAAGATGACGTCTCCGAGCCCTCGAAGATAAGCCACCGGCCTTATGATCTGAGAAATGTAACGCTGGTAGTTCAGATTACCGACGATACGAAAAAGAGATGTTCGTGTCATGTACCCAATGGCTGCCATACCATCATACCAGGTGCAGGGCCCGTATGACGATATCGAATGCAAGCAGGCCACGTGCGTTCTCCTCGGTGCCTACAGACACGGATACGTCCATCACGATGCTGCTCGCAGAACCGGGACTCACCTGAAAAGACGACGTGGTGCCACTCCTGTATCCAATTTTGTCATTAGGCACATCACTGTCGCCGCGCATCTCTATGCTGCAGTGTCAAAGGAAGCCGCGATAATGGTCGCCGTACAGACAGTCCGTGAGGATGTGCTGCAAACAAGCCCATTTCCCGACTAAAAGTCCGTGATGTGTCTGTACGATCCTGCAAGGCCGACTTGACAACATGTCTGTCCTCTCGGGCGTTAGTAGCGGGAGGCCGTTGAGATCCTGCATGGCACTCAGTATGACTCTCCTGAACTCATCGATTCCATATTCGCATGACAGTCGTTGGATTCCGACCAATGCGAGTAGCAATATCGCGGAACGATAAACCGCACTCTCGATTGGCCACGATCCTGCCGCTATCGAATTCCGATAGGTGCTGGTAGCCGTTTCTCTTTCTTATACGAGGCATAACACGATCTTCTTACAAGCAACCAACATTCCAATGCGATTTCCGAATGAGAAACCCGCTACGTATCTTTCCTTTTATACAGAGTTTGAGATGCCGTTTCTCCTCCCTCCGTCGTTCGATTGCGCTTAAATGCATATCCCAGCATCATCTTCCTTTCATGCGAATTTGACGTTTGTATCATCTCTCCTTCATAGTGTTGCAATTTTAATGGCAGTAGTGTAAAACTTGAAAAATATTTGTTTTCCTACTATTGTGTTTATTAAGTCGAATTAACAATTACTGTTATGTAGAACTCTGTTTTTTTAACCTTCAGGATTGAAAACACTATTTTATATGGTTTAAAGTTGTAAAGCCAATAAATGAAAATCATTGATAGTTACGGAAAATTATGCTAACATATAAAATTATTGAAAACTGCTTATTTAAAAAAAAAAAAAAAAAAAACTGCTTTGCAAAACAAAATTTCTGCAGTCTTATTCATCTACGTTGATATAGAACTTAATAAACACAGTAGTAGGAAAACAAATATTTTTCAAGACCCTCAAGTTTCAGAAATTATTTTCAGGCCTTAGTATTCAGTAAATATATTATGACATAAAAATTTCAAAACAATTGAGAGCATTTTTCTTGATAACCCTCCTTAGATAATGTAATTTCTATAAAAACCACTTTCAGATGATTATCAATATTTCTAAAATGACTTGTACACTTCTTTAAATACTTTTATTAGTAATGGTCTTTGACGGTTGGTTATTGATACTGAAGTTGAATAAAGGTATCGTGCGCTTCACGAACAGATAAACATAACAATTAATTATTTACATAACTTTAACAAATCAGATCATAATACGATTACAGCAAGCATAACGCTGACGCTGCGTTAACGAACAAAGTCGAAGTGAATAGTAATGGATGAGATGTAACTTCTGGTCAAAGTTTGGCTTCTGACATTCGGCAGTGTTCATGTTCAGTGACGGGGAGTTCGGGTAGAGATCGTGAGAGTTCAGCCGCCTCAGTACCCCCTCCTAGTGACATGTTTAAAATTTGAAGCGTATAGGAGGACGTATCCGCTGTTCTTTAGTTGTTGTTTGAACGTTTTCAGACTTTGTGGGCAGTTGCTGAATTGAAGTATCAATGTCTTTCAGTAAAAATGCAGGTTTTAGTCTATCTACTGAAATCACCTTCTCTTTTCCCAGTATAAGAACTTTGAAGAATTTATGAGTTCTTTCTATGACGGAAAAGGGTCCTTCATATGGAGGTTTCAAAGGGGGCTTCCCTATAAAAACGCGGGAAGCTTCATTCAATGCGGAAGGAACAAATGGTTTTTGTTTGGAATGGCAACTCGTCGGAGTTGGGCATATTTGCTTAAATGTTTCTTGCAATTGGATAACAAAGTCTAATGCATTGACCTTGATTGAAGTTTCAGTGAAAAATTCCCCAGGTAAACGTATGTCAGCTCCACATACTAGTTGAGAGGTTGTTGACTTAAACCCAATAGTATAGATGGTAAGACATCAACCCATCGTTCAGTCAAGCAAGCTTTTACAGCAGACTTAAGTCTATGATGCCAATTCTCAATTAAGCATTTCACTTTAGGATGGAATGGAGTAGTATGAATAAGTTTTATTCCGAATAGAGTCAAAATAGAGTGGATACTTCTTTAAGTATTTTTATTAGTAATTTTTTGATGGATGGTTATTGATACAAATGACAAATTTTTAACATCTAAAAATTCAGACAATAATTTTGATAGTTCTGAAAAGTTAACAATTAGTGTTATGTAGGACTCTGTTATTTTTAAAATTCAGAATTGAAAGCACTATCTTATATGGTTTAAAGTTGTAAAGTCAACAAATGAAAATGATTGATCAGTTACGGAAAATTGTGTTAACTTTTAAAATTATCGAAAAATGCTTATTATGAAATTTTAAAGAATTTAATATTGAAAGATTTTTTTTTTTTGGAATCTTTTTCATAAAATCAAAGAAAGCATGACAAGGTAGAAATTTTCAGTAAAATGCAAACGATAGCCTGCGTTCTAAGCAGCATGATCATAACTATGAGGTTTTAATTTTTTAGCAGTCATTTTACATCAATGGGTAATATATGCTGTCATGGTTGCCCAATTATAATTGCATTAATAATGACAACAGCCTAAAAAGACAATAAAATAATGATACTCATTCATATACCCATTTGAACAAAAAGGATATTTAATGACTTCAATTTAAAAACAACGGTGAAAATTTTACAAATTGTAAACAATATTGTTTATAAAATTATTAACTTACTTTTTCACAGTGAAGCAGAATTTCATGCAGAAGGCAAGGATGAAAATTAAAATCTAACAAATATGCATCACAAATTAAATCAATGTAATTCCCAAGTTTGTGAATTTGCTTTGCAGCTGAAAGATCCTCGGAGACTGTTGAGCTAGAAAGAAAGTGATATTCTCTATAGCACTTAAGTGAATACATGCATTCTGTGTCAAAATACTCAACATGCACATATATTTACACTTACCTTTCATCAGATAATGGACAAACATTTTTCTGATGGGGTGCATGTTCTGCATTGCTTAAGACCCAATTTTGGTATAGATTTGAAAGACCAGTGATGAATTCACACTGAAAGTCATACAAATTTTAAATGAAATATTTCAAGGGAAGATTTTACAAATGCATAATTTGAAGCAGAAATTACTAAACTTATACCTTTTCATACACACAAGCATTAACAAGTTTTCCATGAATGAGATCCAATTTATACTGAATTTCCTCAAAGCAACAAAGTGGCTCATATGATAATAATTCCATAACTACATCCAAGGCGCATGATCCATCCCATTGCTCAATAAACTCATCTGTAAACTCAGACACACCAGGAACTGCTCTCTAAAAAATTTGATTTTTTCTTTGTAAAATAAGTGGGATAAATCAAGTGTAATCATATTAAGAATACAGAATAAAAAATAAGTATTACCTGCATATCTCGAAAAATTTCAAGAGTGTCACGAAGAAAACGAATATTATTCAATTCTAAAATAAGCACAAATCATCAAAAATTTAAAAGTCAAATGCAGATTTGAGCACACATTTCTCAAATTTCAAGTTATACTTACTCATGTGCATAGAAACCAAAATAAAGTCATCAATACTGGTTCTTTTTCTTTGTGAAATGTCTGAAGTCAAAAACAAACGTCTCAATTTATTCCCCAGAATCCTCATTATCTTAGTTGGTCTCTAAGGAGAGAGGGAATAAAAGGATTATAATCCTTTTTAAAAATTAAATTTGTAGTTGCGATCTATTTTATATGTAAATCAATCCCATCATAGCTATAAATGTATACAAATAGACAAAAAAAATACTGTTGAAAATTAATAAAATAATTTTGCAGAACACTACAGCAAATTTTCAGAATAGAGGAAACATCAATATTCACCACCAATGTGAGAAAAGTATTCTGTACAAATGAGTATTCATGTTTTGTTTCAATTTAGACCTTCTTTGATGTTTAATTAAATTGGTAGCGTAATAAGGCAATTAATATTCACAAAATTTATGTAGAAGGTGCATTAACACTGATAATGTACATTTGAAAGGAGAAAGAAACAGCTAACAGTTATTGTTGTAGTATAACATAACATTAATTAATCTTTATAAATTATATAGAATGATAGTATAGGGGTGAACATAAGAAACAATTGCTGCTGCTATTTAAAACAATTAAGACTGCAGAGTTTAGTTATAACTATTAATAAATAATCCATACATTCAATAGTATATATGACGTTGTTTGCATTATATTATGTGAGATATATGCTGGTGAGTGAAAATTAAGGAGAAATTAATAAAATGGCGGAAATGCCAGGCAGAACTGAACTAAAGACCCACAGGACACTGCCTATGTGCATGTGCACATATGCAGTGATATATTTGTAAAAATCATACCACATCATTTGTGACAGGTCTTATGGTATGACTTATAAAAACCTTGACAGCTGCTGTTCTACATTACACGAGGAAACCTGTCTCACCCAGGCCCGGACTGGCTAGGTCGGCGATCGCCGAGGGCCCCGAAGGGACCTAAAAAAAGTGGTTTATACTTGGGACCCCCAAGGGCCCCAAAATAAGTGGTTTGTATTTTTTTTAACTACACTACTTTATAATTAGTTGCACTAGAGTCATTTTACTTTTTCCCAGGAATTTTACGCGTGTACAATAAAATTTAAGATGTTGCTAAAACGCCCGTTAATGTTTACTCTTAGCACATCAGTAAGGCAGAACAGTCAGTCTGCATACGTATCGCCACCGGCGTGTGGCGACGTGTCGCTGGCGAAGGGAAGTGACTGTCGCATCGCTGTTTTTACAAAATCCAAACGAACTGTTTGTTGAACTGTAACAACTGTCTAAAAAAGAAAAAGGTTGGCGAAAAGAAGAAACTGGAAGTCCATACTCGGTATCCCGTTTTCTGTTCTATTGTAACAGAAACGCAAGCAATTAAGTTAATTGTATTATAGATGTTATTTTTAATCTCGGAACGGAAAAATGAGAAATTCAAAAAAAATTTATAACCAATTAATATTTTTTTTACGTTTTAATTCAGAAATAAAAATAGTTTTATATATATTGTATTAAAGCAGAAAACGTTTTTGTTGAAGTGTTTTACCTAGATTCCACATACACTCTTAGACAAAAAAAAAACCGCTCAAAGGAGTTATCCGAATGGGACGAAAATCGGTAGATGTAATATTTTTTTCTATACATGTACACACAATTTCAGAAAAATTGGATGATTTATTCAAGAGAAAGAGCTGTTAGAAAAAAAAGCCGTTTTTGCCCAAGCCATGTTTACTTAGTGAGCCGTGTGTTTGACGACACCAATACCGTCGTTGCGTCACCCATCAATAGCTATGACGCAATCACCAACCCAGTGACGTACACCTTCGTGATGACAGACAGCTTAACTGCAACTTAAACCTCATGCAAATATTTGCATATTTCCGCAGCCGAGCGCGCCACCAGACGGCGACACACACACCAGTCGGGTATATAAGCCGCAGCAGCTAGCCAGCTGTGTGGTTCGGTAGTGAGTTCGATGGTTAGTCGGTGAGTAGTCGTGTAAAGCGAGTCGGTGACAGCCAGCAGTCATGCGCTAGTTAGACGCACTCTCGATGCACTCAGTGTGATGAAGCGAAGGCAAGTCAGTTTACAACGCGCTTGGTGAAGCACGCCGGCAGGCAGTCAGTCAAGAAGTTCTCAGGGATGGCGATCCTATCCAGGCAGTTCTAAAAGTCACGCAGTTCTCTCATATAGCCAGACTTTCTGCATGGGCGGATCTCCAACTAGCACCAGCATTTCCCCCCAAAACCTTTGAAGCCATGTCCAAACATCTAGCATCAAATCTAGGAATCTGCTTACGTTTACCCGTATAGAAGTAACGTATACAACGCCAACCAGGTTGTACCGAAATTTAATCTTTACTTCACCTCCGTTTGACTTTCTTTAAGTGAACTTTAAATTCAAGGAACTTTATCCTGTATTATCAACGAGACTTTCATCTTTATTTCTGAATATTGTTTGTTTTGTTTTTCAGTGTCTGCTAATGAATAAACGTTAGCTTACTTTTAAACTTATTTTTGTTATCCTTGTATGTTACCACACACACTATTTCCGGCTGATATAGCTACTTTTATGAAACTTATCGGGTTATCGTCCACCTTCCAATGCGAGCAAGTACGACTCTGTAACCCCAAGCCATAAGTGTAAAGCTATTGGCACTTTAGCCATATTACACGAGTAGGGATTCGGCATTCCTGCCAAATTCCCTAACAAGAGCTTCACAAAGTGAAAAAGTCAATAAGCCGTTGGTCCACCTCTGGTCCTTATGCAAGCAGTTAATCGGCTTGGCATTGATTGATAGAGTGTCCTCCAGCAGGATATCGTGCCAAATTCTGTCCAATAGGCGCGTTAGACAATCAAAATCCCGAGCTGGTTCGAGGGCCCTGCCTCCAAACGTTCTCAATGGAGTAGAGATCCGGCGACCATGCTGGCCAAGGTAGCGTTGGGCAAGTACGAAGACAAGCAGTAGAAACCCTCGCCGTGTGCGGGCGGGCATCATCTTGCTAAAATGTAAGCCCGGGATGGCGTGATATGAATGGAAACACAACGGGGCATAGAATATCGTCGACGTACCTCTGTGCTGTAAGGGTGCCGCGGATGATAACTAAAGGGGTCCTACTATGAAATGAAAGGGCACCCAGACCATCACTCCTGGTTGTCGACCCGTATGGCGGAAGACCCACCGCTGGGTCAGGTTGGTATCGCACCGCTATCTCCAGACACATATTCGCGGGTCATCGGGCTCAATTCGAAGCAGGACTCATCACTGAAGACAGTTCTACTCCAGTCAGTGACATTCCAGGTCGAATGTGCCCGACACCACTGCAAACGGGCTTGTCGGTGTTCAGAGGTCAATGGTAGTCGGCGCAAGGGGCGCCGTGAGCTCAGTCCCCTTTCTCTGAGCCGCTTATGAATGGTCCTTGTGGTCACTGAAGCACTAGTTGCACGTACGATCGACAATAATGATGAATCTAGGGATGTGAGTGCCGCTCTGACGATTGCTCGGTCCTCACGTTCTGTCGTCTAGGCCGGCCACTTCCTTCTTGACCATGGTTCACCCATTCTTGGCAATATCGTCTAATAGTGTCATCGCTCCTATCCAAATGTACAGTGATTTGCCGATTAGGCCAACCGGCTTCTTTGAGCCCAACTACACGTCCTCTCTCAAATGTTGACATCTGCGCATATTGTTCGTGCACCTGTATGCGAGGCATAGTTACTGTCCACCTGAGTACACGGAATGAAATTCGCAAAGAATTTAGGACCTGGAATCGAAAGTTCTACTCTTTAATATCCTGTCAGTTGTGCAGTTAAGATGCGCTGCAGCGTCACATGTTCATTCATTGGCCGCCAAACTTTAAAATTTTGCATTTTCCGTCGAAACCTATATGCATATCAATTTGTGTCTAATTTGCATTACCTCATTCTCGGTGCGTCTTTTTTTTTTGTCAAAGAGTGTACATTATACAAATATTTAAAATTTTCCTATTATATTGGAAATAACTTTCGAAATGCAGAGGGGGGCATGTTTCACCGTTGAAAAAAACACCATAAATTTAAAAAATATTCGACGGTTTATTAGAAAAATAATAAGATAAAACATTATAAAATAAAACAAGCTAACATCCTACAGCAGCAAATGCACTTACGGCTGCACTAGCTACAGCACACAGCATGCACATAGCATGCAACTGCTTCTGCATGCAGTATAAATAACAGGGATATTTTACGAAGACACATTATTTAATGGAAAAATGCAAATGTAAAAGAGTGATGTAAACACGGGAAACAACCCCGGTTAATCCGATTACGAATGGCGTCATACAATACAATGACCGATTAACTTAAAATAACAAAGATTAAGGAACAGTATAAAGAACATGAGGGAAGTTAAGTGAACGATACGCACGTGTACGAAGTTTCGATGTTTAGGAAACGAGCGTTACGTAACCGCCGGAACTTATTGCCGAAGTTCTGAAAGACGATAACTTAACGTCGTAGTTGCGGTAAGATTTGTGATATTTCCATAGTTTTAAAAATGTTAAATTACTTGAGTTCTTATTTGGATCTAAAATCAGTCTTAATTGAAATTAATGGACAATTTTGTTGTTTGAGAGAAGAGAAGAAAAACGTAAGATGTTGGTCCCTTTGTCGTGAACTGTTGTTTCCGTCCAAGAACGAGAATAGTTGATAGTGTTCTTGAGCCCGGATCGAGAAGGGAAGAAAAACTAAAAACAGTTAAAACATTACCAGTTTACATTTCTTCTTTTATATTAAGTTTTGTTGTGACCTTAGAACAATTGAGATTAGAGAACTGGAAATCTGATCCTCAGATGAAACAGTTCCAAGTGTTTGGGCCAGTTCAGAAAAACAGTTTGCTCATTGTTTAGTGAAAAACATTTGTTTCAAAGAGTTTGGCGGTTTTCATCCTACCACTATACCTCTCAGTCAGTGTATGTTGCTGTTAGTGCACTAGTCACTTGTGTCAAAATGAAACGTGTGTATCAAAGTGGCGCTACGACAAGGAAAGAAAAGAAGAGAAAATCTTTAGACGTTGAAAAAAGTTCCAAAAGTTTAAATACTTGGTTAACTAGTTCCATTTCTCAGTTGCAAAGTCAGACTTTGAGTCACAATGATACATCAAATACAGGTAAGAAAGTTGGAATTAGTGTATTAGTTCATAAATACGGTAGAGTCCCCCTAATCCGAACCCCAGTTGCCGGACATCCGGTTAATCCAGACGGGATTAAAAATCATACTAATTAAAATTTAGTAAATTAAAAATTTAATTTAGCGAGAGGTAAATACGGCTGACTCTCGATCCAACATGGCAGTTCATCTCCAGAGAGTTGATTCGGTTGGGACCGTTCTAAACAAGTTGGTTATTGACCCATAACTTCCTAACTAAGCGTCCTAGCTCTTTTTTTTATTGAAACATATTTTTAGCGCATCAAATCTAATCTAATCAGAACTAATTCAAGCTCTTACACAGAAATTGGTGATGACGAAACCCACCAAAAGATACCTGATGCGGTTACCCAACAGCTTGGATGTTTCATCTGCCCCAGCGAAAATGACCCTATCGAATTAAAAAAGGCTTTTATGGAGAAGCACCCAATTAAAAAAAGTGAAGGAAAAGAAACTAAACTGCCATTTGACTCTTCAAAACTTTATTACTGACTTTTGCCGAAAAGTGAAAAAATTCATAGAACATGGTTATCATATTCAATTCGGCATAACAAAGTATGATTTTATAAAATCATGTCAGAAAGTGTATTGAAGACAGCAAAAAGCACAGAATGTAATAATGAACAAAAGAAAAACTACAAAAAAGTTAACTAAAGAACCGACTGGACGAGGCTCTGTTGACATTTTTGTCAAAAATTTCTACTAATAAGCTAATCAAAGTAATTTGTTCGATAGGTGGTAATATTATTTTGAAAGACTTTCACACTAGCATAATATATAGCGTGATGGTAGATATTACCCAAGATGTAGCTATTACGGACCAATTGGCAATTTGCATCCACTATGTCATTCAAGGAAACATATATGAAAAAAGTAACAGTAGTTGATTCAAGTGGACTTGCTTTGTACGAACTTACATAATCAAAATTAGCCAGGTGTGGCATTTTGAACATCAAAAATTATTGTGTGTTCATTTGATGGAGCTAACAATATGAAAGGCTGTTAGATCAGTTCAAAAAGAAAAACGAAGATCTTATATATACTGTATGGGACACGTACTTAACTTAGTAGTGGCTGCTTCAACAACAAAGTTGCTCCAAGCAGAAAACTTATTAATATTGGTGGAAGAATCTGCTGTTTTTATAAGCTCATCTTATAAAATAGCCATATAGGAGAGAAACAAAAAGAAAACATATTGCTCATAAAAAAAATTGTACAGGTTGCAAAAAATAAGAGCCACAAGGTGGTGGAGCAAACACAAAGCTCTTTCTTTGATTATTGATGAAGAGTTGTTAAGGAGTGAAGAAAGTTGAAACCCAGGGAAGCTATTAAATTTTATTACCATTTTAAAAGAAATATCAATTGGAAGTTTTGAAAGCAAATCGAAGTTCATATCAAGCAATTTCATCAGTCAATGGTCCAAATTTGAGAACCTATTTATGTCTATTGTTTTGCTAGATTTATTTATGGTTATATCTCTTGTTTCAAAATATTTACAAAGTAAAACTATTGATTATTCTACCACCTGGAACTTGGTACAGATGCTGCTTCAACAAGTAGATGATAAAAGGAGTGATAAATACTTTGAGGTTCTGTAATCAAAAACAAAATATTATGCTAGTACAGTTAATAGTAGTTTAGAAGATTACAAGATTGATGTAGATGTAGAAGTAGATTTCAAGGAAAAGGTAATGCCTGGTGAAAAATCAAAAGATGAAGCTTCTGGAATCTCAACTGTCCAAAAACTATAAATTGGTCTTTTTCAATATTTTAGATTGTGCTAAGACGATGAGAGATTGTTCCTGGTTAGACCCAAAAAAATTTCATGAAATCGAAAAGCTTGATAGTTTTCCCAATTATGTCCTTTGCAGCATTTCTAAGCTTTGTAAAACTGAAAGAAGTCAATTTTTAGATGAGCTAACACAGTTTGCATATCAATACAAAAGTTTTATGACAACTGCAAAAATTGAGAGTGAAAATGGAAGAGAAAAAAAACAAGACAAGCTGAATCCAGCTGAAAAAATCTGTGAAGAGGAAATTTAGAATCTGAATCTGAATCGGAAGAAGAACTTTATGGATACTGCTCTGAGAAGAAATAATGTTTTCAGTGTTTGTCGTGTGCCTTTTCTGTTGTTTTCCAACTCTCACAGTCTGGACTATTTACCAACCTGTATATAGCTTACAAATTTGTTCAAACTATACCTTGCACACAAGTCACTGTGAAAGGGTGTTTTCTAAACTTAAAATCGTTAAAAATTGAATTAGGTCAACTTTAAGCCAAAACCGTATGTCTAATCTTGTATTTATTTATGCAGACTTATTTTGTAATTTAGATAAAAATTTAATTATAGATGAAATAGCCAGGATTAGTGAAGAACTGGCCAAAAAGCTGTTAGGTTAGGTTACTTCTTAATTTAAATTGTAAATAATTCATTTGTATCATCTATCCTTTTTTTCTTTCAATTTTAAAAACGTAATCGTAATAAAATACAACTTTTATCTTTACATATGCTTGTCTTACTCATTAGTGTTTTCCCTAATTATTTTTCATTTTTTTTATTGAGATATTGCAGTATGATTTAGATGATGGCTTTAGCACAGGTTAAAATACCTAAATCTAAAAATGTTTCACTCTCATTTTCAAGTAATAAATCACTTGTAATTGATTACTATTTTTTCTCATGTGTAATAAGATTACATATAATAAAAATAATATAAAAATGTATTGCAAACGTAAGTAAAGTATAACAGAATAGCTTAACTTTTGATAAAGTTTCTGCCTTTACTCAAATACTTTCAAAGTGACAAAATAGCGAAAAATGTGATTTTCAAAAATTGTCCAGGGAAGGACCCCCAGTCCCCCTGCTTGGTAAGGGGGCCCCTCCTCAGTCTCTAGCCAAAGGCCCCCAAAAGAGCCAGTCCGGGCCTGGTCTCACCCTTGATTTTTGCACACTACTATATTTTAGGGTAATAAATGTTTCTAAAGCAACCAATAATAAAGCATATAAAGTGAGATACAGATGTTACTTTTGAACAAACTTTAAAAGTAGCACTTTACAATAATTTAAAGGTCAAAAAGTTTCCATTTTAAACTTTATAAAATTTACTTAAAGCATCTAAAATTAGTATAGTGACATAAGAACAAGTAAGAATAAATAACTCCACAAATCTGAATAAATATACAAATATGGATTAAAGTTTCAAAGAGACTTTATTCCATAAAAATAAGATTTTATCATAATTATGAAGATTTTAATAAATAAAAAATTAAACAGCAGTCATTAAAACTATTTAAATTATAAAATATAGAAATAAGAATGTTTTATTATTTTTACTTTAACCCTGGTGTTGTTTAATGGAAAACTCATCAAAGGAATTAATTGTAAACTTACTTCCATATTTTCAAATTCTTTGTAAATTGCAAGAAACTTGTGGTCTACCTATCAACAGAAGAAAAAAGCTATTAAGATGATAAAAACGAAACTGTTCAGCTAGAATGAAAAAAAAAGACTGAAACTTCCTTAAAAAAATAGTATAAAACTTATAGCCCAAGTTAAAACAGAATGCTATAACTTGGTTATATTTTTTAAGACAAAATGACTCAATTATACTTTTACAAGGAAACAAATGCTTCTATAATTCAGAATGTTATATACTATTCAAATGCAGTTGGGAAAAAAAAAAAACCCAACTGTTTTTGGAATTTTGTTACCATAGCATACTTGCAGTCTATGCTTTACTGAAGACATGACAAGGACATAACCTAGGTTCATGATGGCTGTGTATAGGGGAGATGCCAAAATTTGCATAACTAGTAAAAATATGATGATTCAATTTTCAAATGAATAAATTTTTCCCAGCTAAAAACTACCAAAAAATACAAGTAAAAAACTGAACTCTTTTCAGTTTTAAAAACTGAGAAGTTTCTACTTTAATAATTAATTCTCAATAAATTTCAATAATTTGCAGTATGTTGCTTTAATTTCAGTCTTAAGATTTTGAGAAAGCTTTACTATTAAGTAAAATTATATGAAAGAAGGTAGAACTCAAGGCTCTCTCATTCAAAGTTCATTCTATGATCAGAAAAGGGTGGGATGCTCAGCTGTATTTATTGAACATGCCTGATTGAAAAAAAAATGTAATGGGTCCTTCATGGTTTTTTAGTGCCTGTATGAAAAGAAGACTGTAATAATATATGGCCAAGAACTTTAAGGCACTCTTATCACTTATATGAACAAAGCTCTCACTAATTCAGGATAATGTTTAAGTATACACAGAAAAACAAACCAAAAAAACACACAGAAAAACAAAAAATGATACTGCAGAGACTAAAATATAAACTGATATGAAGTTTTACATAAACTGCATATAGTGATTAAAATAGTTTAACTACAATAAAACTTTACATTTTAAGTTTGTTTAAATTAATTCACAAGCTCTTTTTGCCCTCTTTGAGACAATTTGTATTTTATCTCAAGCTGTTTTCTCTGACATTGTATGTTTTGTCATGTTAGATGAGAAAGATTACATAAATGACCATTATGAGTAGATTTTAAATGCCATCAATTGCATTATGATAAAACAATTATTAAAGATGAAAATTTTAAAAATACTTACCCCTGACTGCTCATTAGAAGATTTATAATTTGCAGAATGAGTTTCCTGAAGAGAGAAGATACAAATGATATAAAAAAACATTTTCTAAAGAAACAAAACTTTATTATAAATCTTAATTTCATATGATATAGAAATAAAACAACAGCATTTGCTTATACAGTCAAGTCTCCTATAGCACAGTGATTTTATAACGTGATTTCCATATAATGTGGAGCGAAAATTGCAACAGCTCTCCTATAAAGCGGTCTCCTTATAACGTGTTTTTCATACAAGAACATTCCAACAGCTCAAATGGCTTGAAAAATTTATATACACAAATTTTTATTATATGTATAAATCTTATTATTATATATATATAGGAGACTTAAATATTAAGTTATATTTAAGTTTCCTATAGTCTGCACTATAGGAGACTTGACTGTATGTAACAATCTACATATTCATTGCCATTTATATTATAAAATTTTATTTATTAACCAAATCAATCACAATTTGAAGCTTTGAGACTGCAGTTTTTATAAAGGTCTGAATAGGTCTGATTTATGTACAATTTATTTCCCAGATTCTATATAATGCGACACAAATTCTTTAATTTTTATCAATTCTGAGTTTCTTGTAATACGGTTTCCATATAATGTGGTATAAATTAATCTGATTTGTCTTATTTCTACGTTTCTTATAACATAATTTCCATGGAACAATCACTTTATTACATTGAATTAATCACTTTATAGGAGACTTAAGTGTAGTATTATATAGAGACAAAAGTGATCTTATTTTATAATTTAATTATATTCCTGTTGGGCAGGTCTGGAGGAATTAAAAAATAGTGCACATCATATAAAAATCTTCCAAAAGAGAGAAATATGAAATGCACTTTATTTTCAGTCATTATGAAATTTACACAAAATTTCAGAACCATATCAGCATCTTATGTGAAACTGCATATATAAACAATTGGCCTTGACACTATTGTTTTGATTGTCTATTGGTTAAACATAATAAAAAAATTGCATTAAGAAAATTCATAAAAGTACACTCAAACCTCACCAAGGATTCATAAATGGTGAAATCATAGTCAGAACTTGATATGAAGGCATAAATAAAATAGAATTCAATTTTAAATGTACATCTTTAAAGATTAATATTTTACAACACAACAGAATGAATTAGTTGAAATATGCATAAAATCATACATGTAATCTGTTTCAGATATCAGATGTAAGTAAAAAAAATCAATGAAGCCATGAAAAAAATCCTTTTCTTATTAACTTAGGATCTAAATTTATGAATCAATTATAACATATGAAAGATAATACAATGCAACTGCAAAAAAATTAACAGTGTGTCAAACTTATGAAATAGCCAAATTCTTTTTCCTGCATAGCAATAATTTTCTACTTACATTTCAGATTATTAAATTTGTATACATTGATATGTAATCAAAAACTTGTAAAAACAGTTTCCTCTGAGTCCCCCAAAATGAAATATACGAGGTGAGATTAGTAAGGTATACAATAAATATAACACAGATTGATTATGATATACAAAATAAAAACATACAGATAAATAAATCTGAATCTTTCCAACCTCCTCTTTACAGTAACAAGCCTAATATTAACTTTATATTTTGAAAATTAAAGTACTATACTTCATATCGAAATACGAAGTATTTCAAAATGTGTGCAGACACAGACAGTGAATACATTTCAAACTTTAACAAATAAACACAACAGGTATACTTATGCATCAAATTTAATTTAAATCTGACTAAAAAGTTTTTTTTTCAGTTCCAGAATAAAATTACTGAAAATGTCTCCATGTAATGCACAACAAAATTACAAAAAAATAAGTGATCTCAGATTAGTAAATATTATAAATGATGACAAAACACCAAATATAGTAATTTAAAAAATCATATTTTACTGGTAATTGCTTATTAGTGTACATAGATTATAAAACCACAAAATTGTGATCAATCATTAATTTTTCACGTTTCACTACATAAAAAAAATAAAACTTTCTGGAAAATTTAAAGAAAAGCATCTTAATTTAGTGCATTTCATTTAATATAACGCTGCCATTATCTTTTATTTATTTAATTTTTAAGCTTTTGCATATACATGCAAATGAGGACGAATATCTATTTTTAAGCACAAAAAAAATCTTGTGGTGGCTTCTTGTTCATAGAAAAAATGATAATAATTAACAGCAATATCACAAAATGTGGTACTGTTTAAAATCAACTTTATAATTAGAAAATACTTACTGTTAATACATGTAAAGGTTTCTCCACTCTAATACAAACGGGCTATAGAAAATAAATTAAAACTGCAGTTAAAAGAGCTTTAAAATTTAAAATAAAATGTTTGTAGGCAAATATAAATCATCCTAAGTAAGAAACATTTGAAAACTAATATATTTTTAAAGGAAGTAAACTAAAATTCTCTACAGTTTAGAGGAAAAAAATAATTAAAAGGTGTATGGTTGATGCTAAACAGTAAAGAATCAAAGCAATATAAAAATTAGAAAATAATGATACTTATAATGTTAAGACCTTTATTTTACACAAATTATTCCCCATAATGCTGAGAATTTAATGCCAAAGTCTGTCAGTTTGAATCTTGAGGTTATCATGAGTACTTGTAGCCCTTTGGTTATAAATACTCATGACAACCACAAGTTTTAAAATTAGTACTTTTGAATTATCTTTAAACAATAAGTACTAATCTGTTTAGCTCTAAAAAAACAAAGGTAATCACAGTGCTTTCAACCAACTAACCTGGGTTAAAATAGTACTATATAACAATGAACAACACATAACTGATGTTATAAGCATTAAGTATAAAATATTAAGTTTCAACTTGGAGAAAAAATCAATTTAAGTATGATACATATAATGCTTGTAAATGAATTCAACATTTGGCTATTACATTCTTAAATAAATGTAAATCATATTAACTTGCTATAAAAGCTTACAAGTTCAATTGTTTTCTAACTCAATATTAAAACTATTATTACACTGAAAATAATAATCATGTGTCTTATCTAATGCTAATAATGCAAAAGGTCTAATATTAGAATTCTAAATCTGTAAAGGACTTCATTAAATAAGTAATATTTAATCATAAAGATGAGAACTAAAGAGAGGAATGAAATTAATATGAAAATATCATTTCAAAGACAGTATGTAATTGTGCATAAAAACAGAGGCTCAAAATCCTATTTTAACAATTAAAAAGATTTTAAAGGAATAATATAAGATTTTAACTTATGTATTTTTGACTAATAAATCTGAATTTTGATATTTTTAAAAAGTAGTAAAGGTAGCCCTCCTACAGCATGGCATCTTACAACATGGTTTAACTCTAACACGATAGGATAAATTACGGGAACCCTCATATAACACTACAACCTGTAACACGGTTATGCTCTAACATGATAAAAAAATTGCAAAACCCTTTGTATAACATTGTACTTCTACAGCACTAGATAACATGATTTTTGTTTAACATATTTAAAAACTAAATTACCGTAAAATAATGACGGGAAGGAATAATGAACTATAGTGCCTTTACATGAAAATGTATAAACAAATTATAACTTATTCATTTATAACTCTATAAAATTACAAGAAGGCCTAAGCGTAGCTGAAAATCTTGAATAATTTTTCTTGAATGCAGACCTTTCTGCTGAAAGAAGCCGAAAATTCAAAAGGGAGCTGTAAAATTATCTATCTCCATACCTTGATATCTACAATGACCTACTAAGAACCAGCAAATAAACCAAAATTATAGATTTTTTAAAGAGGATAGAAGGTACAAGAAATCTAAATGAAGAAAAAGGTTCTGAAAGTGAAGGTGATATCATTCAACCAAAAAAAAGTGCTCGTTTGATTGTACTGAGCAGTGATGAGGAAGAAATTTATTAAATTAAGGTCATATTAAATTAAAATAATATTTTGTTTTTTTTCGTTTTGTGTTATACGTACATTTATATTTTTAATAACAATTAAGTTGCTTATATGGAATTTAAAAAAAAGTTTCCTTTTAATAAGTTTTGGAACGTAACCCCCCTTTTTGTACTGGCTCTGGGTCTCATATAACATGGATTCACAGAACACGGCATTTTCTAGGAACCAATCTACCATGTTATAAGAGGGTTACCTGTATATACATCTACATTTAGGAAATATGAAATATTAGTAAAATACACACAAAGAAAGGATAGAATAGATTAGTAACACATGAGCAGCATTAACATGTGTAGGCAATTTAGCATTTTATTTATGGATGCAAGATTTGATGAGCCAGTATACTCACTAGGGAACAAATATGTTTGAGTTCAAGAAAGAGGTTCAAGAGAATGGTTGACTTTTAATAAAAAGAGACAATAATAAATAATGTAAATGTGGGATGTTGAATACACAATTTACCATAAAATTTATTACTAAATTATTAAACAAAAAAATGACCATCAACTGCATGCAAAAATACCAGTTGATGGTGTTTGTAAAAGGTTAAAATTTTGTAAATTATATCATCATAATCAAGAGGTTCCCTTTCAGTTGCAAAATTTTCAAAGAGCATATTAGACAGAAATTTTAACAAGGGGGATAGAATGGAGGAGATAAAAACTATAAATAACACCTTTTATCTCAAATACAGAGATATGAATGATAGAAAAAGATGAGCTAAAATAAAACTTCTTGTCCATAATCCAGATGGTAAAATAATTTAAACCCTAAATTAAAATCAAAAGTTATAATATTGCACAAGTTCTGGAGGAGCACAATTGCACCTCCAAATCTCTTCTCCCTGTTACTTATATAACCAAGGGTATGTGGTTATTAAGATCAGAACTCTACAGCAGTAGAAAAAAATGGATAAGTAATTTTACTATTATTTTTTTTATTTAATCCTCTCTCCTGACACATAAATATCTATAGCAAAAATTGAAAACATGGTAAAGGATTCCAGTTGAAAAACTAATATTCATGTAACAATAAAAAAAGGCAATTCATTTAATAAATTATATGAAAAAGCCCTGCCAGGAAAAATTTGAAATAAATCAATGACAACATTTTGAAAAAAAAAAGTTAACTTACTGGTAATGGTGTATCTTCATCCTTACTGAGAATGTAGTTTGTCTATTATGAAAATCAAATAAGAATATTTTACTGAACAATAAAAAATCTTTAATATTATATCATTTTATAATTCAGAGAAGAAAGAAATGAACGTGTGATTGAAGCCTCAAATAATAAACTTTAACATGAAACAAAATAAACATTTTTCTGGAAAAAGTATGTAAATTTAAAATAATTTAATGGTGCTAGATAAAAACCCTCTCCCTCTCTATTACACACACATATGCACAGTCCAGTCATATTAATGTGACCACCGCCTACTTTTGACGTCAACGTTAAATAACCAATCGCAGAAGGCACGTGTCATCAGCAAATTTGGTGGATATATAAAGTGTGTTGTAGGCATTCGATAACATTTCAGTTCTTGCAGTCATGCAGAAACAGAGCAATTCATCCGACGTCCAAAAGGGTATGATCATTGGCTTTCAGGCCAAAGGTGGAAGCATTTAAGAAACGGCTAATTTTATAAACTGTTCGCGGGCCGCTGTGGTAAAAGTATACCATGCATGGCAAAATGGCACTATCCAAAATCAGTGATGTGGCAAATGTGGTGCACCATGGGCCATAGATGGTAGAGGTGAACGACAGCTGCGGAGATGCGTTCGGGCGAATAGACGTGCAACCATTGAGCAACTGACCATCAAGATGAACCAAGGGGATACCAACAGTGTCTCCACAATGACAGTTCAGCAAATGTTGCTGCGTATGGGCCTCCACAGCAGACATCTGGTTAATGCATCTATGCTGACTGCCGTTCATTGGCAATGAAGGCTGGAATTTGCACGCCAGTACCGCAACTGGACTTCCATTGAGAGGAGACAGGTGGCTTTTTCTGATGAATCACGTTTTATGCTCCATTGGACAGATGCACATTGGCATATACGGCGTGACACGCCTGAAAGCAAATACCCTGCAACAATTGCCATAAGGGTCCAAGCTGGAGGAGGGAGCATTATGGTCTGGGGAATGTTTTTGTGGTATTCTCTGGGTTAACTCATCAATGTGGAAGGCCCGATGGATCAACACAGGTATGCATCTATCCTTGTAGACCATGCTCACCCCTACATGTGAATTGTTTTTCCTCAAGATGATGGCATCTACCAGCAGGACAAAGCGATGTGTCATAAAGCTTGCAGTGTACGTGCATGGTTTGAAGAGCACCAGGATAAGTTTACCGTGTACTCCCTTGGCCAGCAAATTCCCCAGACTTGAACCCAATCTGTGGGAACACCTCAATCGGGTTGTTCGCACCATGGATCCTCACCTGTGTAAACTAGCACAGCTGGCCACGGCCCTGGAGTCAGCATGGCTCAACATCCCAGTGAACACCTTCAGGAACCTAATTGACTCTCTTCCTGCATGTCTCACAGCGGTCCACCCTGTAAAAGGTGGTTATTCTGGATTTTGACAGGTGGTCACATTACTGTGACTGGATTGTGTATATGTGCCTATATATATATATATATATATATATAAAATCAGATTACTTCATAATGTTTTCTCTGCTAGTGTTCATGACTGATGAATTTCCGCAAACCAATTCACTTTGCCTATGATTACATATAATCCCCTTATTAAACAGATTACTATTGCCTTCCTCCAAATAGAAGATCCCTGAGAAACAGGTCACTCAGGGAGAGTTCTTTTTTGATGAGGGGTGTAACATACAGAAGTGAAGGTCAACAAGAGAAAATGTGTGACAGTGAAGAATGCTGATTATCCCCGACCCCTCATTTTGAGAATCGACTTCCCTGAGGCAGCAACCCTAAAACCAGTGCCAGGTCTCTTCTGGCGGGAGGTAGACTATATGATTGTATCACTGATCTTGAACTGTTGTATTTGTTACCAGAAATGCAAGACATTTTGATGCAAGATTATTTTTTTTTAAATGAATTGAACATAATTATTCTTAATGCATAGGTCTTATAGTCTGAAATTAACATTTCTAGAGATTGTAATAAACTTTCTATTTTAAATTTTCACTAAAATTTCCACTTTATATTTAAATTTTTAATTTCCCTCTTGCAATAATAATAATAAAAAAAAGTGAATGAACCATATTTCATATAATGTTAAATTGTTCTACTCTCTACTATTTGAATTACAAACTTAAGAAATTGACCCTTCTTCAATTTACTTTTAACTTATAATTCAGAGAAAACTGCAATCAAATGATTGCCTTCAAACTTCCCTGTATGAGCTACGGTTTTACAATGCCATATAGATAGATATACAGTTACAATACTATCATTAAAGAGGAAGTATAATTCATGATAAATGAACCTTTGACATATAGAGTAGCCTGATGATCCCAAAATATATCTTTATAAAGTTCATGTAACAAAAAGGATATGTATCTTGAATTTTATACATAGAAAACCATTTGTTCAAATCTATGGACATCTAAGTGAACATTTTTTATTTTTATTTTAACTGACTCAAAACATCATATGTAACAGGTAAAGGAAATCTATTTTGAGCAGATAATAGGTTAATATCCAGAAATCAATACCAAATTTTCCTCTGCCATGTTTTAAGAAACAAAGGTAAAATTTTTAAAGTGTAGTGAAATTTAAACATAAGTAAACATCAATTTGAGCATTTATTAATGAATACAATTTGCTTTAGGCACAGTTGAAATTTGAGCATCACATTTCTCCAACCCATTTATTTACCTTTTACAGGTCAGAGTCAATTTTGAATGATTGAGGAAAAAGTTGCCCAGTAACAGACTAATTTCCTAAAGTAACTGAACTTTATTATAACATGAGAGCTCTAGTTATAATTTCCTTAGTATTTAATATTATTATATTTCTGAAATCACTAACAGGCTTTAAATTTAAAGGCACAGTCATAAGAAAGCAGTCAAAGAAAAAAATATGAACAATGTTTATTTATTGTAATATATGTTCATACATTTTGCACAATATCAAGACAAAAATAATCTGATGCAAATATGCTTCTTATTACATGAATGCTCTTAAAAATATCCTGTCATTATATAAAAAAATAAAAACTAACATGAAATATTTATAAAAAGTTCTGAAGAATAAGGACCAAAACTATTTATCATTGAATAGAGCTAAAAAATTTACTGATATATATATAAAAAAGACAATTAAATTTCACAAAATGCAACCATGAATAAGGAGAGAAAATCGAGATTCTTCATTCCATCAACTTAAATGTTAATTATCTTTTTTTTAAAAAGTTCTAATTATTTAAAAATGTATACTAATATTTTATAAAATTTATACTTACAGGAATGTATGAATCATATGATGGATGAATGTTTTTTATTAAATCTGGATAGATACCAAGTGGTTTAAAATCACACTGAAAATAAATTAAAAATTAGTAATATGAAACATCATATTGAACTAGATATTTTCATTTTAGCTAAATAGTAAGGTACCTTAACATCTTTCTTTGGTTCAAAATTGAGCAATGAAGGGAATTTGCCAACATAAAAGTTAAACAACAAAAACACCAAGTAAGGATCCTCCTAGAATGAAATTTTACATCAAATAGCACAAATATTACAATCTTTATAAATAAAGAGGTTCATATCACTCAAGTAGACATATTTTAAACAAGCTTATTACAAATACTTAATGAATGATATGAAAAACACTTAATAATATCAAAAACTTAATGAGTTATCCTATATCACTAACAATGAGGATAAGACTTTAATATAAATTTACTAGGTATGTATATACCACTTCATGAAGAATAAATTTACTTTAAAGGAATATGTGACAGAGGATGAAAATTAATGAACTGGAGTACAGCCAAAAGAGAGTCATACTGAATGCTAACAAGAATGGGATTTATTCATCATGTTATGAAACAAATGTGTTTGCATTATCATTAAAGAAGATGTAAAATTGCTTAATAGACTTTTCTTTTTAAATCAAGATAAGGAAAACAAGTAATTTAATGACACTAGCTATTTAGAAAACGACATTTTAGAATACAGATGACATCATTCTTCAAGAAAAGCTGGTTGGTTCAGAGTGCTATGGTCATCTTTTGCTACAAAAGGTCTGATAAGACTGGTGAGCTAAGGTGAGACACTCCAGAGCCAATTCTGAATAGCTATGAGCATTCACAACAATAATTGGATTTGAATCCTCTGGTACCAAATGAAAGTAAAATGGACACTATTCATTTAGCCATCATCAAGGTTTCAAGAAAAGCTAGACACTACGTAGTGTATAACTTTTGGCTTTGCTTCATATCTGTAGTATTGCATTAAACAAATATATATTTAATATCTTTAGTTTTAATCAACTCTACAATTTATATTTTGTTTTTGATAATTCTTTACTAATGGTAATTTCGCAATGGAAATTTTTTTTCAAGGAATGTAAAAATTTACACAGTATGAGACATCTTTAACCACAACATAACTGGAAGATATAACAAGCAGTACAAGTATTTCAATATAACAAGCATTAGATATAAGGGTCCTGTTATGATAGTCACATAAAGGCAATGAGTTTTGTATGTATGTGTGTGTATATATATATATATGTGTGTGTGTGTGTACTGATGGACGCTGTCTGCGTCCATCAGTACCAGTCACGATATCCTGCTATGCTCGGTTCACGAGATTAGCCTGTCCCCGTGTGGTGTTTCGCTACATGTTGTTTTGATTCAATCTGCGCAATGCAGACCGTTTTTGTCGGACAGTCGCTCCTCAGTGTTGGATGGAGAAGCATCTCCCCAACCACTGCAATAAATTGTTTAAAAAAGCATAACGTAATCGTCTCTTCAATTCTCGTCTCGTGTGCTTCCATGGTGCCTCTTCACCAGGGATACTAATCTTCAGTCTAATCATATATTCGAAATGGATTTATTCATACGAAAAAGATCAGCGATCAAGGGTAAGTGTACCCGACTTACTTGTAGTATTGAAAAATTAACGACGTACGATAATGTCACGATTCAAACCTATGCCACACAAGCCAACGAGTTGTGGGCAGAACTGTTAATTATACATGATGAAATTATGTGTACATGTAAGGAGAAATGCATTCAAGAGAACGAAAATGAGTTTAATACAATCTCGGAAAAAATAGATACGTTAAAAATAAACATAGCGCATATGTTTAAAGAAGAAAATAAATCGGTTGAAATCGAAAGTAGTAGTAGAAATAATGTACATTGTAATATTAAATTGCCGCGATTAGATTTGCCCTTATTTGCAGGTAATTTTACAGATTGGATTTCTTTTCGGGATATATTTGTGTCAACCGTTCATGATAATTCTTCTCAAAGTAATGTGCAAAAATTGCAATACTTAAAATTATCGTTAAAAGGGGAAGCATCGACAATAATTCAGAATATTCAAATTTCGGATGCTAACTATACTAAAGCGTGGAAATTGATATGTGAACGTTTCAAAAATGTAGGTGAAATAATCTATTCGACACTAGATAAATTGTTTTTGCAGCCAGCATTACAAATCGAAAATGCACAAGGTTTGCGTAGAATGTTAGACGTTACGAATCAATGCTTAGACATTTTAGAAGTATTGAACCAACCAACTCAACAGTGGGATATTATTCTGGTATATTTCTTGCGGAAGAAACTAGACTCTGAGACTTTAAAGGAGTGGCATCTGTCACATAAAGATCGTTCATTATGAACATTTGCTGAATTCAAGGTTTTTCTCGAACAACGCGCTTCCGCGTTGGCGTCGATTAATGTAAACAAACGAGGTTTGTTTAATGAAAACAAAAGTAGATCTTTCAGTAAAAATAACAACGTGTCAGCGCATTTAACTTTTTCTCATGCATGTTTTTGCTGTACAGGGCAACATCCTATATATAAATGTGATGATTTTTATTAAACTTTCATTTAACAACAAAAAAGAGTTTATTGCGAAGAATAAATTATGTAGCAATTGTTTACGAATGGGTCATCGCGCGTCAGCCTGTGCTAGTAGTGGATGTAAAATATGCAATTTAAGACATAATACGCTATTACACATTAATAAAAATCCAAACACAACGGTCAACGGTAGATCGGAACCAGATGTTGATCCGGTGATATCAACACATTGCGCTCAACGTGAAAATAGTCAAATTCTTTTACCCACGGCCATAGTCAATGTTATCGATGCTAGCGGTAATTATCACAATTGTCGGGTTTTAATTGACAGTGCATCACAGTCTTCATTTATAAGCGAAAATTGTGCTCAAATATTGAAATTGAATAGAAAACCTGTTAAGTTACGCATTTCTGGTGTGTCCGGAAAAGAAACGGCAACTACTAACGGCAGTGTAATTGTAAATTTAGCTTCGTGCTACAGCAAAAAATCGGTACAATGCGAATTACATATTTTAAAAAAGGTTACAGGTGAACTACCGCAAAGTTCTGTGTATACAAATACATTGGATTGTTTTAATTCAGTAAAATTAGCAGATCCGAATTATCACCTATCAGGTAGCATAGATATACTTCTTGGGGCGGATTGTTGTTCAGATATTTTTGTCGGTAATTGTATCAAAGCACCTCACGAGTCAATTGCAGCACATGAAACAATTTTTGGGTGGGTTATCTTTGGGAAAGCCACACCTTGTAAATCGAAGCAACGTGTTGTTCATGTACATCATATTAGTTCTGATATCGACTCTTCCTTGCAGAAATTCTGGCAAGTCGAAGAAATTCCTAATGCTAGTAAGTAGACTAAGGAAGAAATCCAGTGCGATAAACATTTTCAGATCACACATTCCAGAGATAATTCTGGCCGTTACATTGTAAACCTACCATTTTAGGAAACATCTAAACCTCTTGGGGAGTCAAGGGAAGTGGCAATTAAACGCTTACAACAAATTGAACGTAAAATTGCACAGCATCCAATCTTAATGCAGAGTTATTCTAAATTTATGAGTGATTACTTAACATTAGGTCACATGGAAATAGTTCCTGACCACGAGTTAAATGCTACCATCGAATCTATGTATTACATACTTCATCATTGCATAAAAAATGAATCGGATCTTAAATTCCGCGTGGTATTTGACGTGTCTGCAAAAACTATGAACGATGTCTCATTAAATGATAATTTGTTAATTGGACCAACCATTCAGGATGATCTTTTTAATCTCATAATGAGATTCAGGGAAAGGAAAATCGCCCTTAAAGCAGACATTGTAAAAATGTACAGGCAGGTAAAAGTTTCTTCTAACGATACAAACTTTCAGCGAATACTTTGGAGAAATTCTCCCTCGGAACCAATCAGTACCTACCGGCTGCTTACAGTAACATACGGAACTGCATGTGCACTGTTCCTAGCCACCAAATGCCTTCAACAATTAGTACACGACGAAGGGCATGATTTTCAATTAGCAGCAATGGCGGTTAACAAGGATTTTTATGTAGCGATCTGCTTTCAGGCGCAAACACCATTGAGCAGGCTATTCAATTACAGGTAGAAATTAATGCATTATTAAAGAGGGGTGGTTTTGAACTAAGAAAGTGGTCTTTGAATGAACCACAAGTGTTACAAAATTTGAGCGATGATTTGTTAGACCAAAAAAAATATCAGGTTCAATCCGGCAATACAATTAAAACATTAGGCATACAGTGGGACCCTAGGAAAGATGTATTTTTGTTCAAGGTGTCAGTTAATGGTAAATATGCATACAATTCTAAACGAACTGTTTTATCAATGCTATCACAATTATTCGATCCTTTGGGATGGCTTACACCAGTAACGATAGTTGGCAAAATTCTGATCCAAATGTTATGGAAAGAAAAGTTAGATTGGGATGAACCTTTACCGTCACTTTTAGAAACTAGTTGGAACAACTTCAAAAACAATTTAAACGAGTTAGAACTTGTAGAAATTCTGCGATATGTTTCAATCAATGGCGTAGTGAAATATGAATTACATGGATTCTCAGATGCATCTGAAAAAGCGTACGCAGCCGTAATCTATTTGCGAACAATAGATAGTTGCGGAAATGTAAGGGTAAATTTAATAGCATCTAAATCAAGGGTAGCTCCATTAAAGAAATTAACGCTACCTAGATTGGAATTATGCGGAGCTCATTTGTTAGCCAAATTGATGTCAGTGTTAATTTCTGGCACAAGCCTTTCATTCGATAAAAAGTGCTGCTGGTATGATTCCACAATCGTTCTCGCGTGGTTAGATTTGCCTGCTAATAGGTGGAAAACATTCGTAGCCAATCGTGTTGCACAAATTAACGAATTCGTGCCAAATGCAATCTGGCATTATGTACCAAGTTTGGAAAACCCAGCAGATTGCGCCTCTCGCGGTATAAGTCCAAACGAACTTAGAAATCATGATCTATGGTGGAACGGACCACCATTTCTTGATAAAATTGAATGCATTTCTCACGAACCCACATGTACTGAAGATAATGAAATAGAACTCAAACGGGAAGAAAAAAGAATACCAAGTCTAGTAACTGACACCATGAAAGAACCCAATGATTTTGATCTTCTGAAAAACTATTCTTCTTTAACAAAGCTAAAATGAGTGACGGCATATTGTTGTCGGTTCAGTAAAAACTGTAAATTACCGTTAAATGAAAGAAATCTTGGATTTCTCACTGCCTCGGAACTTAACCATGCCTTAATGTTGTGGGTCAGAAAGACTCAAGCAGAAAGTTTTAGTGCAGAATTAGAGGCTTTGCAAAAATCTAAACCACTTGCTGCGAAGAGCAAAATATTGTCTCTCAATCCAAAACTATGCAAACTTTAACAAGATAATTTCAATAACTCTCATTTACGTGTTTTGTATTTCAATTCATTATTGTTTTTGTTAGTTAATGATTCTGTTCTTTTTTTTTCAGACATCTTTATGTTTAGTTGTAATTTTGAAAGCTCTTAAAGCTTTCAAGGTGGGCGACATGGTGCGTCGCTACATGTTGTTTTGATTCAATCTGCGCAATGCAGACCGTTTTTGTCGGACAGTCGCTCATCAGCATTGGACGGAGAAGCATCTCCCCCAACCACTGCAATAAATTGTTTAAAAAAGCATAACGTAATCGTCTCTTCAATTCTCGTCTCGTGTGCATCCACCGTGTCTGCTCACTAACAAACATACGTTTGTTTACCTTCAGCTGTTAATAGTAAGATATTTATACATTTAAAATATTGATAAATATATAAATATATATGACATATAATAAACATTGATAAAGTAATAAAAAAACTTACAAATTTCTTTTGCAGTTCACAAAAGTTTAAAAATCTTCCCCATGTTAAATGCTCTTTCTTTGTTATTTTAAACAATAAATGGCACAAATAAGGATGCTGCAAGGAAAATTTCATATTAAAAACATATTATCAGCTGAAATAGTAATAGAAATATTTCTTAGAGAAGTAATTCCAGTTAAAAAACATGTAAAAATATAATTTTATTTGAAACAATATACCCATGAAAGTAAAATTTCAAAAGTGCTAAAATTTTGTAGTTACATGAGTGGGAAGTCTGAGAATAATTTATTTGAATAAATTATTTGTATTTTTTATAATGTTTTGTAACTACACTATTAAGTTACATTATCAACATGATCTTCGCTACCAAAGTTTTTCCCTTTATGTTACGAGGAAAAAATCTTTTATTTCAATGAATAAAGCATAAAAGGAGTCTACTGAGTATGAATAAAATCTGTGATGAAGCATATTATCTTTGAAGGGGGTAAAATAATCTTTTATGTCAAACAGAAAATAACTATATTAGCAACATAAATATTGCATTTATCTTCTACAGCTGTTTACCCAACATTGCCCGGGTATTTATTAATTCAAATTTTTATTAAACAGGAAAAGGAATGAATTCTACTAATAGTGTACAATCTAAGTAATTTTATTTACAGGTGTTTAAAAGTATATGTACAGTATACAAATTATAAAGTAAAATTACAAATTCACTATAATATAAATTTAACTCAATATTTGAATAAGGAAAACTAAAATGTTGTTTATAATCTTCTCAGCGACCCCGAAAACTATATTTCAACACTATTTTCAGTCATCTTGGACATTTTATTTTTCACCTCTCCCCCCAATGCTGATGGGGGCTGAACTTGCATACAAACGACATTGGGAGTGTCACTATTCTTTTCAGCGACCCCGAAAACTATGGATTTGACACTAATATCAGTCCTTTTCGATTATTTTTACATGTTCCCTGCTTCCCCCTCCCCCCTAGTGGTGTCTTAACACCCTACCCCTAGTGTTTCTTTCCAGATTGTAAGTCATATGTGTACCAAGTTTGGTTGAAACTGCTCCAGGCCTTCCAGAGTGATGCTGGAACATACACATACATCCATTTATATAGAGAGAAATAGATAGATAGATAGATAGATTATAAATATGAGATAATAGCATCAATATTTATGACTTTATTAAATCCAAATTTTATCTAATACTATAACAAAGCATAGATACAAACAAAAATTACCATTGCTGAAAATGTAATTTCTTTTAGTTATATTAAAATATTAAAAGATAATGTATTTTCTTTTAATATTTGTTGACTTTACTAATAGAATTCTCACATTATAAATAGCAATCAACTTTTAACAAGTTTGAAATATTACAGTTAATATGTAGCATAATACCAATTTTGACCCAAAACCTTTAATTTGAATTTTACCCAAAACTGTGGCAAGATATGAAGCAGTAATGGTACAAATAATAAAACATACAGAATCATACCTAACCACATCAAAAGGATAGTTAAACTAAAAAATGCCATAAGTTTATAAATAAAACATTACCAATTTTTCATCTGCCAAATGATCCAAAAATATTTCATATAGGTCAAGAAAATTGGTTAAATCATCCAGAAAAGAATAAACAGAGATCATCCACTTCAGAATTTCTACCTAAAAAAAGTATGTAATTCATAAAGTTAACCAAACAGTAAAAGTTATTTCATACAAATTCATTTTTTTTTCATTTATCAAAGAACAGTGATTAAACTAAAAAGTATTTTACTAAAAGCCTCTTATGTAGATATATTTTTAATCGCCCAGGAAAAAAAAATCTTATAAACTAGCCATTAAACAGACAATTTGACATTTTTGGTTTTATGGAGATTTTCTAGCCTTGCTAGACAATCTGGGATTAGAGAAGAAAAAAAAAATCTTGTTTACCAAGATATAAACCTTGAATAAACCCAGCAGCCACGGGTTTGTTGTTGTTGCTAAGCCCCCTGGACTAGAAAACGCTCCATGAGGCTCTGTCATGAGAGCAAATGGGAGGCAGCAGTATCCTCATCATCTGCAAGCATGCTGACAAGAATACCTAAACAGTCCACAATGTAGGAAGGATTCGCAGAAGCAGCACAACAGGGACCATATAGGTGAAAATATAGGTGAATATAGGGACCATATAGGTGACCATATAGGGACCATATAGGTGAAAATATCACCCATATAGGTGAAAATATAAGGAGTATTTCATTGCTGTTATCTTCTCAGCAGCAAAATTTATAAAATTTACTTATTCGAACCCATGTCTATCAAAAAGGTCAAAATCAATGACATGTAAATGAACAAGGAAACAACACATTGTAACTGGAAACTCATATTAAATTACATCACAGCAACAGAATATATTTTTTTTATATGACAGGACATAAATTTTAGATCATACTTTAAGATGCCAAGAGATTTTATCACTGAAAAGACAAGTCATTCTAATAAATGCTTCTTCAGGAATATAATCCTTTGGTATTAGATAGGCCATCAATTTCAATTTATGAGTTAAGCCTGAAAAGAGATAAATGACAAGCTTAAATACATATTTAAGTACAACAGTTTAAAGTACACATATAAAAAAATGTTTATTTCATGTTATATGCCAGATTATAGCTGATAAGAAACATAAAATATTAATAAGTTTTAAAAATTACAGTGTATTTTAATAAGAATTTTAAAAAAAAAATTGTCTACTCACTAATTTCTGTTGATTCAATCTGACTAATAACTTCCAAGATGGCATCAGGTGTTAGTCCTTCAGTCTTTGATAAATTTTCAAATTTCTCCATAGCTCTACCTGAAATAACACAAATCAAAACATAAGCATCAACTCATATAAAAAGTAGCAGTCAGCAAACTTAGGATAACATTTCATAACAAATATATTGTTACAAATAAGGCAGAAAATCAAGACATTTAAGTCTAAATTTTAGGAAAATATAGATTAAAGAGGTAAAATACATCCCCCCTTTATGTTAAGGAAGAAAGATTTAAGAAATTTCTAAATATTTTAAATTTATTTATTTATTTATTATTTTCCTTTTTTTTTGGGGGGGGGGGCTGATTTCCATTTTTTTTTACTAAAAAGAATAAATAGAAATTAGTATTTTTATTCTTAACAAATTATTATAGATTAATGTAATTTTGAATTTACATAAATCATTATAAAAGCAAGTGTATAGTTAATAAACAAAATCATTCTTAAATAGATAAACAATATCATTGAAGAAACATTTTTCTAATTACTTTATGCTGCCAAACTTTCTGAACCCCATAAAAAGTTTAACTGTGTAACATGTAATGAGGTCAATCATGTTTCAACTAAATTAAAATGACTCAGCTTCTACATAAATATTACTGAATAACATCTGAAAACTACAAATGTTTTAATAGCTATTCTTTTTATTATAATTATTTTTGTGATAAAAGAAAAAAGATAAAATTTTCTATATATTTGCTTTTGGATGTATTTAATTAAAAAATCTAACACGTTAAGCTCTTAAATAATAAAAAAATATAGATAAAACTATAAAAAGTAAGTATTTTATATAATCTATAACTAATTTTTATGAAAAACAAAAGAAAATCCAATAATTTTTTCAAATAAGCTATATTATGTGACAGCTCACTCATTGAGTTACTTGTATAAAAAGAAATAAGCCGATATGCTTTATCTGCCCCTAATCTCATTTCCAAAACAATGAATTCCACTGTCTCAGACCCCCATTGTTTAATTTTGACTTCATTTAATAATACTTGACCAAAAAATCCAACTTAAATTGGGATCAGTAAAAACCAAATAAGTGTCTCAGCATTCTTTCTTAGAAAATAATAAAACAAGCCTCTCAAAGAAAATATAGATGGGATAATACATAAGTCTATACTTTCTTTAAACTGGCTTTATCAAAATGTTAAAAAAAAAAAGTCCACATACATTCCTTAACAATGTCTTGTATTCAAAATATTATATCTTAGTGGTCTGCAGGACAGTTTTCTTACTGTCCATTTGTTAGCAATACAACAAATACATACAACCTTAAATTTCATATTCAACGGTTGACTCATAATCATTCCAGAAATGCTACAAAACATGCCTATGTTCTTTTATATTTTTAATATCTAAGTTATCATTCAGATAATTCAAATAGTTTATTTTGCTCTCTTTGAACATTATATATATATATATATATATATATATATATACTGGAATGGAGGGTCCTAGCCATGTACGAGAGCCCATCCTCTGAAGGTCAATCATTCTCCTTTAAATCTATTTTTTTTCTGCATATGAAAGATTAGTGCACAAATTAAACTTTACATAAAAACAAAGCAGTAAAGTATTACATATTACAGCCATTGAAAGATTTTTAGACATAGGTAAAACTATACAAACATTATATGTTGATTGTATAGTCTTACCCATGATATAAGAATATATATGGTGAAGTTGATTGAAAGCTAGAAATAGCCAGCAGAAACTACATCACTAGTGAAGAGTAAGAAATCAAGTCAAATATAAAAGATATTTACTTATAAATTCTTATACATTTTACATTTTAAACAATAAATAAAGATTATCCTACAATCTTGTGTAATAACAAGAGTATGCTATTTCAAAAATATATGAGAATTAGAAAGATATATTGATATGTAGCTTAGGAAAATAACAAACATTAAAATTGATATTTTACCAGTTAAGTATTATTAAAAAAGAAAATCATCAGCTTTAGAAGAAAAAAATATATTCACACTAACACATTTGATATATATATATATATATATATATATATATATATATATATATATAATAATTAGCTTAAATCTGTAATGTTATGAGTGTCAAGTTTTTATAATGCTTAATTTTTTCATTAATCTTTCATTATTTTCTTTATACACATAAAAATAGATAGAAAGGGGACAAATCCTCTAATGTAGGATGAAGTACCAGGGGTTGGACAAATGAGAGTTCATCTAGTATATATATATATATATATATATATATATATATATATATATATATATATAATTACTAATGGGCCAGGCACTTGTTTTCTCAATATTTGTCTATTCTACACTATCAATTTGTAAGCTTCTTCATTACAGGAGCACCATACAAGTGAATCAACATCACTCTTCAAGAGGGGACAGCACAACATTCATGCCTTCAATTCTTCACATTAAACAACACAAGCAATAGTTAGTAAGTTGCATTGGGAATACATAGGATATTAAATGTGTTTGTGCTCTATTCGTCAACTGAATTTGGTCTCAGATGAAGATTTTCATATATTTACCTCTTTATTTCTCCTATACTTTACCAGTAACAGGCTCTCTAGATAACTGCTGATGAAATAGATATCTTCTAAGTTTAAGTGAGTGCTTTGGAAAGATGCTTCCCACATAAATATAGTTGCTGTTTTAAGTTTAAAGGTTACTTTCGGGCTATTTATAAGTTTTCTTACAGTTTTAAGGTATGTTTAGTGCTACAGTCAATCTGACTTCAGGCAATTTAGAAACACACCATTTCATATGTTTGTACCAATGGTACTATTGATGGAGAAACAAAACAAATGAATACTTTCAAATGTTTGTTTCCTTTCTTAAAACTACATTTAAATATATACCACCCACATCATATAGTAGTTAGCATCTTGAGCTTCCACAGTGGGGGGCTTGGGTTCGAATTCCAAATATGGCATGAACAATCTCATGTTGTAGCCTCACAGGGAGCAGGGTTGGTTTACCAGTATGGTGCTTCCATAATAAAGTAACCAACAATTTTGCAGTGTAGATGGGTTGATGTCCTCAGGGCACAGTATGTGTCGCATTAAAAAAAAATTAAATATATATACAAGAAATATTTATTTCCAGATTTATAAAAAAATATTAAAATTTAAGAAGGGTAGAAATATATATATTTTTTAATTTGGCCTTCCAGCGATACTTTGTCTGCTTTAATAGCACTTGCATAACAATTATGGAAGCAATGTGATTGACTAAAAACTAGAATAAACATTTAAAGACATAAAGAAGCATCAGATTTGATCCTTTGAAAAATTTAATAAGAGAGGAAGATAGAAATTTTTGAGGCAAAGCAATTGGTTCTTATAATGAAGAATATTACAGTTTTTAATTAAAAAAAAAATATATATATATTCTTTTCTACTACCACTGTCTGAAATTACTCAACATTTTCTTACCTAATATCTATATAATCTATATATATGAAAGAGTTCCGTAACTGACTCATTGACATACAATGCACAGACCAAACTGCTGGACCTAAAGAGCTGAAATTTTGCATGGCGATTCTTCTTATAGTGTAGGGGTGCACTAAGAGAGATTTTTTAAAAATTCTTCTTAGATTTTTTTAAATTAAATGTTTAAGCTGTTTTTGTAACTTTTTTTAAGTTTGCATTTAAAATAATAATTTGAGGGTTATAAAATTTATATTGCGAGAAAGATCCTAAAAATTCCTTTAAAATGAAATCTTTTTCGAACCTTTACCTCGATTTTCTGATTTTTGGTGAATTTTTAAAGATTCATTTTTAGAATTTAATTTATAAATGCCGATCACGTGATTTCTTTTTCTGGTATTTTAAATAAATTTATCGTCACGTGCATAACAACTAAATGGAGAAAAAAAATATTCCTTTTCTTTCTAATGCGGCAGACAATTGGATATTATAAAAAAAAAATAAATATCCCTTACAATTTTTTTATAAATATATATATATATTACATCAATTGTATACATTGATCGTCACATTTATTATAAATATATATATTTATTTTTTTTGGCATTAATTGCATACATTGACCGTTGTATTGAATTTGAATGTACTCCGTAGCGAAGCACGGGTTTTCAGCTAGTATATAATATAATATAACACCATATATATAATTAGACTAGCTGAATAACCGTGCTTCGCTATGGAGTACATTCAAATTAAGTACAATGGTCAATGTATGCAATTAATGCCTAAAAGTATATATATTTATAATAACTACAACGGTCAATATATGCAATTAATACCAAAAAAACTATATATATATATATTTATAAAAAAATTGTAATGAATATTTTTATAGACAAAATAATGTAGAAGAAAATATTCAAATTAAATACAATGGTCAATGTATGTAATTATTTTGCATGTTTAATATCCATAAAACATACTAATTTGAATTAAATTCTTTAAAAACTTCCATCTAATTAGTCTAATGGTTAATTTTTATCTTTAAACCATATTTTAATAATTTTTTTGTCAATTTATTTGATTGTTATGCATGTGATGCAAAATTAATTTAAAGTATCACAAAAAGAAAAGAAACCATGTGATCAGCATTTAATAAATTAAATTCTAAAAATTAAATTCTAAAAATTAATTTTTTAAATTAAAAAAATCAGAAAATGGAGGTAAAGATTTGAAAAAGATTTCATTTTAAAGGAATTTTTATGATCTGTGTTGTGATATAAATTCTATAACCCTCAAATTATTATTTTACATGCACACTTAAAAAAAAGTTACATAAACAGCTTAAAAATTTAGTTTAAAAAAATCTAAGAAGAATTTTTCAAAAATCTTTCTTAATGCACCCCTACACTATAAGAAGAATCACCATGCAAAATTTCAGCCCTTTAGGTCGAGCAGTTTGGTCTGTGTGTCATCTGTCAGTCAGTCAGTTACGTAACTGTTTTAAATATATAGATAACATATGCATAAAATATAATTTGCCTAATCTCTAAATAATATTTATATCTAAGAGAACTAAGAGAACAGTTACGAAAAAATTATGTTCCAGTTGTAAAACCCAATAAAATATGCTTATACCCAGAAAAAGTAGCATAAAACAATAACCCTAAAGTTCCCTGTCAGTTCAATAAATGTAGTTATCACTACATGTTAGAGACGACAAAAATAAATAAATAAAAATCTAATTATTGATGACACATTTTACAAATAAGCAATATATTAATATGCCATCAAATACATTATTTAGATATAGATATCAAAGACTGTTACAAGTGGTATTTAGGTCCTGACATTTATTGAAGGAAATAAATAAAGTGTACAAAGAAAAGTGAAGAGGCTGTTTAAAATATCTCACATATTATAAGAGAAGCGATAAGGGGATATTAGAATGACCATTATTCATGACAATCAAACAGTATTAGAAATTATTTATTAAAACAAATTAATGAATGCAGCCTTAAAATAAATCAAGCAATTTCAGATAAGCATCTAGAAAACAAATTCCAACATAAGATTTCCTAACAGCATTAGAAAAATATGAAATGCCATTCAATGGTTCTGAACATAGTTTAGTTTGTCAATCCATCTTTATCTTCACATTTATTAAATTAACCTTGTTTTAGGGAATTTTTTGTTCACTTTCTCCATAGTGTACATATGAAACTAAAACATATTTTCAAATACTTGTATGAATCTTGAAGAATCTCTTTCTTTCAACTGAAAATGATTTATGAAATTATGTCAGTGGAAATATATACCCTGGACTCGGTGTCAGCTCTCAACATCGCTGAATGTGGATATATAATTTTATTTTATAAAAAGCATCATTTTAAAACTTTACAATATGTATAATATAAACCATTTTTTAAAATAATGTCAATCAAAATATACCATAGAGATCTTAAGTTCTTGATAAATGTACGAGAAAAACCGAACGAACCGCCAAATGACAACTATTTAAAACTCGTACTTGTCAGACGTCACTTTCAACCAATAGTAAACGAGAAAAGATCAACTGAATCAAAATTTAGTTTTTGGTCGAATAACAGGAAATACTAACTGATCGAATGGAACTATATATCGAATGTAATCGATTTTAAAGTAATTTCGTGTTTTCCCCTAAAAGTTGTTTGTTGATATTTTGAATCTCGTTTCCTCATGCGGGCATGAGAAAGTTCTGTGGTCCACTGCATTACTTATATTTTTCTGCTTTCTTTTCGTGAACAAATTAACCATGCGCTTTGTAGGATATTTTATCTCATTAATGCTTTCTTGTATTTAGCTTTTAAACTTAGTGTTTTATTTATTTTTTTATTAGCTATCCATAACTTTTTCGACATGAATGCGGACTGTGATATAGGTAAAGCATTACCAGATCTCGTACTTGATATTGACAATGAAGACGAAGAAACTAATGTACAATGCCATCAGGAGGACCAGTTATGTACTGAAAATAATCACGGTAGTACACCAGAGTGTCAAACTGCTGGCCCCTCACAACTTGTTAATATTGTAAATAACAAACAATCGAATAGCGATGAACAGAAAACAACTAAGACGGAAATTAGATCTACTCCAAGGAGAGCACAATTAAATAATTCAAGAGGTATGATATAAAATTATCTTCATGTTTTTACTATACACCGTATATTAGAATTCATACTGTTAAAACATCTCGCATGTAACAATATGTTCATGGTTAATCGGTCTGATAGTTGTAGAATATCATATAAAGTAATATATCATTTCATATGTTACTTAATCAGGACAAACATTCGCATTCAGTATCATCCATGGATATTGCTCTTTATTCAATATCATCTATGGATGTTACACTTCCTGGGTATCCCTTTAATATTGCTCAAATAAAATACATAAATAATCCTTTTAACCTGCAAATTACAACTGAAAGATTTAATTTATGTACTATGATATTTTGTAATGAATACATTATAGTTTCTGAATCATAATTGCTATACTTTAAGTGAGCTTAGTTGTGGTATGCTACTAGAGAATTTCGTTAAATCTTTCTTATCAAATTTTAAAACTATTGTAAGATTTAGCAAGAGGGCTTTGGTTTAAGCAGTGTCTTAGTTTACAGAGAATTATGTACTTTCTGTGATTAAACATCATTCCTTAATCTTAAAAAAAGAAAAGGAACAGCTTCCCAATTGACCCATTTTCTCGCCAAGCCAATTTTTTCCCACCAACCTTGGCGCCATTGTTGTTTACCCCAGCCCTCCGCACTGCAAGTGAGTAAGACTGGTTCTTAAATCCCGCCCCCTTCCCGCTACTCGTCGGATAGCATGCAACACAGCTTATTTATTAAACTATTACAATAAAACGAGAGTATAAAGAGATTTATTAATAAATAAAACTTACTTGTAAATATCCGGTGATGATTTTTAAAATATTGAAGTTTATTATTAAAAAACATCGTTCTTCTTAGGGCACTTAACTACTCACCAAAAGAGAACATTCCCTTAGAAATCGGTGATAAACGACACTATTTCTAGAAATATCAACTATAAATAACCTACTGGGGATACCGTCCGAGCCGAACGCATGCTTACCGTTAATTTTGCACTCCGACTTGGATAGTCTAACTAATGCAGCCTGATATTTAGAAACAATACTGCTAATGGGCAACATAACTATTTAGTTTAATTTAATAAAGCAATAAAAATTTAAGAGTTTTTACAAAGTAAAAATAATAATTCTAAAATAATATCTAATTGACAAACTTAATCACTACAATCTATTTGAAAATTTAATGTAAATATATTATATATTAATATAGTGAACTATTTATATATGTATAAATAAGCTATGTATAAGTATATTTAGCTTAAATAAAGTATAAAAACTCTAAAATGAAGTTAGAAAATCGTATAGTCACCAAGCACGTGTTAATCCAATGAAGAATCCGTCGGTCAAGCAGCTAACAGAGCAGAAAAAAATCTGAACTAACTTTTGACCTCCTAAACCGGCTAGCTTAATATTACAGCAACCCTTGTGACGTAGTTCGTCGTCAAAGCGGATTTTCCGAGCCCAGGAACGAACTGCGCCACAAGGATTGGCGCGAAATCGCCTTGGCGAGAAATAGGGTCAATAAGGAATCTTAGCCAAAGAAAAAAAAGACTGGCGTGCCAAACAGCTGCTGTCATAGGTCTTGAGTTAGTCATTATTTTGTGGCTGTATTAGCATAAGTTAAGAGTAATTTTGCTAATGAGATAATATCATTTCCAGTATACTCCTTCTTTATGTCATGTTGAGGGACATATAACTAAAGCAAAACTTCAGTCCATTGCTGTTGTTAGATTTGATTCACTGCTTATTTTTGTGGAAGTATCATGACATTTTGGAGTGAGTTTTAGTTATACTTCTCATATATTATTTATGAGGAATAATTATATTATTTACTTTAGTTAGAGAGGGACATGAATAGGTTTTTGGAAGCACATAGAAAACTGAGAATTTCCTTGCTACATTACTCATTATAATAGTGGAATATTAGGGACAATTCTTCATATTACAAAAATATATATATTTGTAGGATTTGAATGTCGCTGATGGATGTTTACTCTAGTAAATAGTAATTCTGTAAAGAAACTTCATATGTGTATTTTGTCATATATATTAACTTTTGGAATCATTCATACTGTTTTTAAGAACTATATATATTATTAATAACATCTTATAATATATGTTTTGTCTGTCATAAGATTTAAATTCTGGAGGGTTCTGAAAGATGATCTGAGCAAACATATTTACATTTAACACTACCAATTCAGTTATTCAATTTAGTAATGAACAAATAATTCACAAGTTTGTTGATAAAAGAGAACACTTAGTGATAGGCCAATGTAGTATTTATTTGAAATTCATTTAGTCATAACAGCTAAGTGAGAATCTGATATATTGAGAGACATACCTATACATCTTAATGATATGTGACCAATAGCCTTGCTTTTGTAAAAACATGGCTCAGAGATGCATCATGACACTTTATGTATCTAAATACACAGGGCAATAGTTGTTTTGGTGCCTGGGTATTTGCAGCTGATTTCATATGAATTTGATGCCCTGTATTTAAATATGACATTAGTTTTTGCTTAGGAGCTGAAATTTCTAAGATAAACATTTTAGTGAAATACACTCAAGAGCCAAAACATTATGACCACCTGTCAATAACAAGTTGGCCCACCTTTGGCGCGTAACACAGCTTCAACTCGCCTTGGCATGGATGCCACAAGTCCTTGGTAGATGGCCGGAAACAGATTGTACCAGATGTTTAAGCAACGGTCACGCAAATCCGAGATATTGCGAATTGGTGGTCTTTGAACTCTGAGCTGCCGTCCCATGACATCCCAAATGTGTTCTATCGGATTGAGATCCGGTGAGTTAGGTGGCCAGGACATTAACTGGAATTCGGCATCATGTTCCTGGAACCACTCCAACACAATTTTAGCCTTGTGACACGGGGCGTTGTCCTGTTGGAACATTCCATTTCCAGCTGGAAAAACAGAGGCCATGTAAGGGTGCAACTGGTCCACAATGATGTTCAGATACCCTGTAGCATTCATGGTCTGCTCTACCATGGAACCTCTATCATACCTGATCCATGGACCAGTCGCGATGTTCCCGGGTTCAGTGCAGGCGCAGTTGGCGATGATGCTTGGTCAGCAAAGGCACACGAGTGGGATGTTTGCTGCGTAGCCCCATATCCAACAGTGTGCTGCGATACTATTCTACTTGGCCCTGCATTGTATTGGGCTGTCAGCTGAGCCACTGTCTGGCTCCGGTTTTGCTTCACCATGCAACAGTCTCTGACGACCTTTTTCTTTGATAGTGTGTGGACGTCCAACACCATGTCGTCTACTGCTGGTTTCACCGTCATTCATCCACTTTGCATAAGTACTAACAACTGTAGGTCGTGAACAACCCACGACTCGTGCAGTTTCGGAAATACTTGTTCCGAGCCTTTGAGCCATTACAATCTGCCCTCTATCAAAGTCGCTTAGATCCGCAGCCTTTCCCATCACACACAGAAGTAAGTGAAAGAATGATTCTTCAGACTCTCCAGCAGCAGTTAAATACCACTTCCACCTGATCACATGCCTTCCACGTCATCCAGGCGAATTCATTGCAAAATGTAGGGGTGGTCATAATGTTTTGGCTCTTGAGTGTATATGTTACACTGTTTTAAGTTAAATCCATGGATCAAATTAAAAAACTAAACATGGAATTTTTTATTATTATATTTTTTTTAAATGTTAAAGGAACATAAACATCATATAGAATATTGCAGTAGTACTTAACTAATTACAAAGAGCAAGAAAGAGGAAAAAGTTATCAATGAAATCAACTAGTCACTGAACACTACGGAAACTTCTTTTCCGTGACATCCTTGAATGTATTTTGGAACAGTCCCTTTTTAAACTCCAGCAATAATCTGCCATTGTGTGCCCATCTTCCCTGGTAGCGGTCCTCTATAGTTTTAATATCCTGGTGAAATCTTTCACTTTGTTCCTCACTGGTGTCTCCTAAATTTTCAGGAAAATAGTCTAAGTGGCAGTGTAAATAGTGCACCTTAATGCTCGTGTTACACCCAAGGGATCTGAAACTGTTTAGCATCTCGTTTACCAGTTCAACATAGTATTTTGGCTTTGCATTTGCCCAGAAAATTTCCGACAACTGCAACAAATGAAGTCCAGGCTTTTCACCCAGCCTCATTCATGGAATTTAAGAAGGCAAGATGCTTAATGAGTTGTCTTATTTGTGGGCGGGCTTGATATGCAGTGGAGGAAACATGATTTTCTCTCGTCCAACTAAGGGGTTGTTAATGACATTCTTTTTTCCAACGTCCATGTTTTGTCTCTGCTATCCCAGAGGCACACAATGCAAAGATATTTGCTGTAGCCACTTTGCTGTCCAAGGAGTAAGTTTACCATTTTTAAGTCCACACAAATCACCCATTGATGTTCATGATACATTATCTTCTCCAAGACCAAAGCTATGGTGTCATATTCTTCTTTCTTTTTTGTTGAGAGAGCAATTGGTATTGAACTATATTTGTTCCCACTGTGTAGAAGGACACATTTCAAACTTCGCTTTGAGCTGTCAATAAATAGGTGCCAATCATCCGGAAAATATTCAGAAAGATCCATTTTTCCCAGGAGGACAAATCACTCATACTTGAATGTATTGAATAGAAAAAAAATTGATAGATAAGTGGATGTACAATAAAACCTCATTTATCCGGCTCTTGTTGATCGGGATCTCCGGATAATCCGGATCAGATTTGTAGATACTTTTATTTAATGTTCACATAGATAATAATTTTTAACTATGATAACAAGAACGTAACTACAAGTATGCAAAATATTCACATTTTAGTTTGATTCAATGTACATTTCCTGCATAGATTATACAATAAATTATGGTAATAAAATGCTTTTTGTTGAGTTTAAGAAAACTTTACTAGACTTACCAATTCTTTGTTAAGAAATGATGTGAAAAGTTATTTTTATATTTTTCAATGTCTTGTAAACAATAAAAATACTATGTAATTTTGTTACAAAACAAAGTAAGTCTTCTTAATTTAGGATTTTGTATTGCATATTACCCGGATTATCCAGATTTCCGATTGTCCAGATTGCCTATGGTCCCAATTAGTCTGGATAAATGAGGTTTTACTGTATCTAAAAAAGTAAAGCTGATAGAGAAAACCCGATTTCATATTTAGATTCAGCGTCCCAAATATAGTTAAAATCAGTTCTAAAATCCTAGGCACCAAAAAAAAATTTTTTTGTAGTCCTTTTTTTTTCAGATTTTTTTGTGTTATAGATGTACTCTATTTAGTCTGAAGCAGAAAAATGACCTGGGTCAAAAAATAATAATATTAGAATCTAATCTTTTTGAGTTTTGTATGAGAATATTGAAGAGCATAATAAAATGGGAAGATCTGGCTATTATAAAGAGTAACATAGCAGATAAGTATAAGGTAGCTGTTAAAAGGAATTCAAATGTTAGTCTTTATAGATGTATATAAATATATGTGTATTTAAGTTAATGAATAAGAAAAATGTGTTGATGTATGATATCAGGACTATTGATTTCCAAGCTATGTGAACATCTGTTTTAGAGAGCACCAAAATTGATAGTAGATACAAATTATGAAAATTGCAAGAAATTTACTTATTTTATATTTTAAAGACATTAGTCTGTTGAAGATATAACCATTTTATTCTTTTCATGTAGGAAATAGTAAACTAAAGCAATCTGGAGGTATTCAAGGGAATATCCGTTTGTGTGAGCAACATACCTTTCTTACAGACATTACAGAAGTAAGACAAATGGAACAAGGCTTGTTGAAACTACTTGATGATTTTCATTCTGGTAAATTACAAGCATTTGGTTAGTTTATTTTTGGTTTTTAAATAAAATATTAAACTTGCTCCTTTAGTATTTCATAATTTTGAATGATTAACAACATATTTTTAGATATAAAATATAAAAAGAGATATGAGTAAAATTGCTTTAATTTGGAATAAAATTTGAACTTTGCTGTTAAAGGTAGGTTTTAAAAAAAATTTCAATAAATTTAGTAAACAAAGTTCATTAAAATAGGATTTTTCTTGAAATTACATTAAAATTTATTGATTTTATGAATATGTCAAACTGTTTTATTATGACAGAGATGGAAGATTCAAAATTATCAGACTGTTTTAATTAATAAAAACTGCTTCTGTCATTGAATATTCTAATTCGTCAAATGTTTTGATATGTTATTGTAAAGTTTTGTTCATCCTAAATAAACCAAGAGAAAGAATTTTGCTTATGTGTATGTAAATATATATATATATATATATATATATATACATTGTATCTCAGTTCCAAATCCTTATTCTTATACAGGTAAAATTTGCTTACCTGTTCTTCCCAGTTGGCGACTGCTTGGTTTTTTGATGTCCTATAATGCTAAAAGGAATCTTTCGTGATTCAGAAATAAACCATGCTACTATAAAAGAGGGGACTAAATAAGTAAAATTATATTAAAGAACAGTATTTACAATTATGTACATCACTCAATTTATTGAGGAACACCGCTCTCAAAAAAGTACATTTCTCATCTAAAACATCCAGAGATCTGAACATTTCTCTTTGCCGTCCAATAAGTGGTGCTGAAAGTAAAGGGCAGATGCAACAATATATATATATATATATATATATATAATTCAATGATTTTATCATTTTGAAATCTAGTTACATAGGAGAATGAGCATAATGAGGAATATTTAACCTACAAAATGTAGTTTTCATTTCAAAAAATAAAAAGAGTGACTCTGATTTATTGTGGGTTTTATTTTTCCTGTTATTTATGTGTAATCGTCAATGTACAATCCTGAAAGAGAGCAATTGTTCCTTATAAAAATTATACACCCCACATCAGAATGAAAATAAAAATGTGGGAACGAAACACATTTAAAAATAGAATTTATTATTCCTTCTAAATGAAGAAGCAAGTTTTATAGCTGCAATATATTAGCTCAATAATCTTCTATTATTTTAAAATTGATAATCAACTTTTTTTATGCAGCACTATGTTTTTAAATTTGACATATAACTAGTGGGATTTAGAGAGACACCTTAAAAGTGAAATTTGAAGGAAAAACTCTACTAGCATTTAGAAACTTGATTTACTATATTGTTTGCATAAATCATGGGTTATGCTAGAAAAGTTTACTGTAAATTAGTTTTAAAAAATAAATAATAATAATAATAAATTGTTCTTGAGATACATTTAATATGATCTCACATATTTTTTGTGCTTAAATCTTATACCTCTCAATGATGGTAAATGGCAGGAGCAATTGTATTTGAATATTTGTAGAATGTATCCTAACATGTAAAAACATTCTCCAGTCTAAGGGTTGTTTTCGAATTACCCCACACTATTGTAAAATTGTGCATGTAAAGTTGTCTGCTGCAATAGGCTGACTGATTAGGTACTTTTTGAAGCACCTTATTAATCAAAACTAATTATAAATACATCATTTCTCTCTTTGTTTGGAAGTGCATAATGCTTTTGACTTAAGGTTATATACTCTTTTCTCTGTCAGCTTAGATTTTTCTTTCCAATTTACAGCATGTTATATTTAAAATTTAATTCTGCATAATGATAATATCACTATTTACAGCACTAGTGAAATAAAGCAATTAACTTGGTCTGTAAATTAAAATATTGTTCAGTTACTTTTATTTATTTATTAGAATATTGATTTGTGAACAACAAAAGAATACAGCTTAGAACATGAAGCAAGTCTGTCACAGAAGCATGACAGAAAATTAAATGAAATATGAATATAATCTCAAACGCAGCTGACTACAGTAAACTGGCCAGGACAGGCTTCTGAATGGTTGTTTGGATTTTGCTAGTTTTGATTGTCACTTCTGAATGGAGATAGGTGGTTTTGATCCTCACTAAGTATTTTAAAGTCAAATTACTGGAGGATATCGCTAGTTTGGATACAAAACAATATCACCATTCGGTAAAGCTCGAAAAGTACTACTGTAAGATAATATCCTTAACTCAATTTTGGAAAAAAGTAGAGATTGCTAGTTTTGATCTTACACAACTTAAATAATATAAGGAAGACTAGAATGTTTCTTGTTTCATAGATATATTTTTATTTATCTTTGAGCCTGTTTCAAGGACTCTTGAATTCGTATATTTCTAACCTCTCACTGTCTTAAATTTTAATGAGTAAAAAAATGTCTGGTATGTGATGTAAAATTTCCTGTTACTTACATGAGGGTTAAAATGTTTTGCTTTTTCTTGAATATATATGTATATTATGGGCTTTTAATATAACATTAACTATATTTAGAATTTTAATTTATGTGGAAGCTTGTTTTTTAGACAAGCTAATTAATTTTTTTCTCATGTTCTGAAATAAAAAGAAATCTAAAAGAATGAACATTTATCATATTTGACTAATGTATCTTTCTGTGTTCTTCTCAATGTCTGTGCGTAATTTCCACTGATGCATTTTAATCAAGTAAGATGTTTCATTTGTTTATGATCATATAAAGCTACTCATGTCCTTCACTATTTTCGATTGTAATCATAGCCTGTAAAATAGTGTAATGATAAAAAACAAATACTGTACAACTCTATTTGTATTTATTTTGCATTTGAATGTTTTTGTAGATTATGAATTAATTTTTAGAAGAGTTTTTAATGTCAACATTTACTAATTTTATATTTTTTAGTTATTTTTATGTCAATTCCTGAAAGTATATGAATAAAATTTTTCCATACATTGGTTAGATATAACTTTTCCATTCAAGTATTAGTTAAACATTTTGAATAGATATAATTTAAAAAACATCAGAGACATCTTAAAATTTAGCAGTTTACTAAAAAAAGTTAGGAATTTGTTATAAGCATCATTCAAAGATTTTTTTTTTAACTTAGTTTATATATTGATTTGCTAAATTAATTTTTGGGGAGATACAGTCATTCTGAAGATAGTGCTATATTTACTTATTATGTATTTTTACTAATACTTTAAAGTTCAATAACTTTCATCATAGGAAAAGACAGTACTTTTGAAAAAATGGAACAAGTTCGTGAGCAACAAGAAAGGTTAGCAAGGCTGCATTTTGAGTTAAATGCCCAGCAAGAAATTTATGGGTAAGGATATTTATTGCTGTTTTCTTTTTGCTTTATTCTCTTCATTGTATGATCATTTTCTCTGTTATCGGAAGTAAGGATTTCTTTATAGAAGTTGTGACTACTTACAATTTTATATTAATTGTTTATGACTTAAAATATATTTTATTTTCTCTTAAATTTTTGGGGCATTTACTGTGTATAAGGAATTTTTAATACTGAATTTTTTCCTCCAGAGTAAAAATAAGAAGAATAATACTTAGAGGTTTGTTAAGAGACAGAAGAATAAAACTAAAGGGGCCTGAACTATTGGAAGTTATAAATTATGCGTATCTTCTCTTTCTTACTTTTTAAATAACTTTTAATGTATCTAAAAGTAGCAAAGAATTCATCAGTATTCAGTGGACAAATTTACTGTCAAATCAGTTCAGCTGTGGAGTCTTTTGTATTTTCCTTGGAAAAAATTAATTTTATAAGTAATATCAATTTTATTAACTGTATATGGTTTAAAGCAGTGGTTCTCATCCTGGGGGGGGAACCCCTCTGGGGACATGTGAGTGATATTCAAGGCTATTACAGCAACTGTAACTTAAAAGGTACTGACATATACTGTAACATGTGGGACAATCCATTTTGTTACTAAGCGTATTCTATTTCCATCTAAATAACCACTAAAGCACCAGTTGGGTTGGGCCAAAGGGGCTCTTGCGAGTACATTGTTCAACCTCCTTTCGAAGAAAGTCACATATGGGGTGAATCACAAAAAAGAAAATTTCTTCAAATCACGTACTAGACTTTCAACTTGGATCGGATCAAGTTTATAGACACATTAAAATAGTCTAATGACACATTTGCTATCACAACCCACAGGAAATGAGTTCTAAAACCCAAAACTTTAGAATTCTGGATAAATTTTTTTTTTCTCTGTGCAAAAGAAAACACACACGATTGGTGAGTCAGGGCCTGTTCACATAGGAGTCCGTAGCATTACGTTAAGGACAAGATGACGATGAGACGAAAATAAACCAATCATTGGCCTCCAAACGATTAGCAATGAAATTGTTAATGCCTATGATTGGTTTATTTTTGTCTCAACGTCATCTTTTCCTTAACGCTACGCAACGGACTCCTATGTGAACAGGCCCTTACTCATAAAACTATGCCTTCTTATTGCATTCACAATTGTTCATGGTCACGAAAGCCATAAAAAATTAGCAAAAATATCACTATCCAATGATAGTGAAGTGTAGGATAGAGGAAATGGAACAGGATTAAAAAAAAAACAGTTAGTGGAAAAATTAACAGTATCTCCCTTTTTTTTTCCCTTACAATGTGATGACTTAACATATCTATCTCACTGTAGTCAGCTAATAGTTTACTGTCACTTTGTCAATGACAAACAATTAATGATAGAAATACTGTTCTCCAAAGCTCTAAAAGCAACATCAAAAGGCTCTGAAGTTTTTTCCGCTCTCTGTGACCTTTTTAACAGAAAATGGTCTTCCTTGGAACAAAATTCTATAATTATAGAGCTTTGTACAGATGGAGCACCTGCTGTAAACGGCTCACTTTATGGAACTGGCAAAGTGAAAAAAAATTCAAAACTATTGGTTCTCGCTGCATAATTCACAGGCTAGTTTTGGCTTCTAAAATCTTGGCAGAAAAGTTCACTAGTGCTTTACAACTTGAGATTAAAATTGTCAACTATGTGAAAGCAAGTGCTTTAAAAACTTGAATCTTTGACGTTCTTTATAAAGACCTCAACAGTGAACACTGTTGTCTTCTTTTCCATATAGAGTCTGTTGGCTTTCAAAGGGTAATATGCTAAGTAAGCTGTATGAGTTAAAGTCAAAAGCTGAAATATTTCTTTCAAGTGAAGGGAAAGACGATCTTGACATCTCGTTTACTAATGAAAAATTTGTTTTGGCACCGGCCTATCTCTCCAATTTATTTGAGGCCTTGGACAGTCTTAATCTAAAGCTGCAATAGAAAAATAGGAACGTTATGACAAATGTATGATGTAATTAAATGTTTTTTTTAGAAGACTCAGTAATGAAAGTTTTATCTTCAAGGTCCTACTGTAAATTTTACATCTTTTCCTTGTCTCAAAAAGATTTTTCATGACAATCAAGAAAATAGGGAAAATGAACTAATGAACACCATTTCTTCACACTTAGACTCACTTTACAATAACTTATTGTGTTACTTTCCAGAAATTTCTGTGGAAGAATGGAGTGCAAAGTAGTAAGAGTGCTTTTCAATACTGATATTGATATTCTTCCAGGAATGGGCTGTTGAACTCAAATATGACACAAATGGCAAAGAGCAGTTCCAAGAAATGGGCCGTGAAGAGTTTTGGCTTAATTATCTCAAAGATTACCCACAATTTGCTAGGGAAGCTTTAATAGTGCTAGTTCAGTTTTCTTCTACATATCTGCTTGAATCTGCATTTTCCGCCATCATTTTTGTTAATTCAAAATCTAAGCATCGTGAACGAATGGATGTGGGGATTCATTGTTAGATGTGTCTTATCTCAGCTGAGACCAAATATCAAAGAACTTATGGAAGAAAAACAGTACTAGCCATCTCATTAATTTGACTTTTTCTCACCTACTTTTTTTTCATTAAATTTTTTTTTGTTATGTTGTATGTGTGGTTTATTTTTGCAACACATTTTGATCTTTCAAAATTTATGTTGGTAAGTTTCAGGCTAATAGGGGGTTATAGGGTCTGAAGATCATCCAAAGGGGACGTAGACATATAAAGATTGAGAACCACTGGTTTAAAGTATACTTTGTATACCAAAAATCTTTTGGTTTCAACTGAAAAAGTTATGTTTAAAATCTTATTGGACATATGTGTTCAATGAAACATATATTGCCCAGCTATATTTCCAATAACAAATTTGAGCAATTTTTACAATGCTTTAGAATGCTAGTTTAAGGGGGTTTTTTTTGTATGGTACAAATTATTTAGCATGTGAAATGCTGTACATAATTGTGTATTTATGGTATTTTTCTTATAGATATCATGGCTATTATAACTTTTATTAATAATGTTATTTGAACCATCGACTTCTTATAATAAACATAATAAGAAGTGTAAATAATTTATGTTGTTTGAACAAAAGTTAATGTATTGTTTTGTCCTATACTATTTGCAGACCTCAATCTGAAGATGGAAGAAGTGTTGGTAGAGAAAATCTAGGGAAGCTGATAGAAAATGTAGGCTAGTTTTAATTTTGAAAATTTGTCATAAACATGTCTATTTTATTTTGTATGATTAATGAAAACATTATCAAGCCATTTAGGTCCATAATTAAGTGTGACAAATGTATTGAATTAAAGGATATAATTTTAACTATGCTTTAAAAAAAAGATAATAATAATTCGAGTGAATCCTCCATAAAAATCAAACAGGCTGTGATATTTTTTACTTTTTGTTTATACTGAGTATATGTTAGGACGAATTAGGGATTTTTTGATTAAATTTAGTGACTTTTATATAAAATTAGATATATATATTTTTTAAATTAAAAATAATTTCAGTTTTTAAAGGGTAAATTAAGATCATAGAACTTAAACATTAACAAAATGCAATTGATTTAATTAAGAAATGCATGTTGTGAATCAAAACACTGAAAAAAATTATTGTATGTTTCATTAAATGAAGAAAAAGAGCTGATAAACATGTAATGAACATATGATATACTGTAGTACAAAGCATCTGATAATCAATATAGTAAGTTTAAGATATAACTGAAAGAAATTTTTACTATCCATTAGAATTTATTGTTATAAGTCTGTTCTATTTGAGATTGAATAAAATTGCACGATGCTGAAATTTACTGGAATTAGTAAAGTATTGATCACCAGTTAAATACACTGGTTATCAAAAATTAAGGAAAAGTCACAAAATAGGGATTACTGAAAAAGCTACCTGTAGAATTTAATGAAAATTATACATATTATACAACACATAGGCAGGTATAAAATAGCATAAAAAGAAATCGCCAGACAATTATGGTGTTATAGAAACTAGCATATGTATACAATGAACAAATTGGATGTCCCAGTTTGGTATAGGAAAAGTACCTCTAATATGTCATATGATCCCCCCCCCCCCCCAGGGAGGATCTGTTCAGACAGAGTTGCGGTTCTTTTCCTTCGTGCGCATAATGATAAATATCGGTCATCGGCATTCATCATAGCGTATGGCCGTCCTTGGCTGGACCTCCTGAATGCCGAATCCGTGGTTAGAAATTGTTGCCGAAGTCTATGAACCACAGACGGACTTCCATTTAGCCATCTGGCCACTTCTGTCTGACTTTGTCCTGCCTCTAGTCTCCCAATAGCTCGCCATCGCAGTTGTTCGGTCAAATGATGCCTGGTGGTCATTGTTACAATTTGTCTATGCCAGATGTCTAATCTCAGCCTCGCAGCGACAATTGTCACCTTGCTCTGAGACATGCACTTTTTTTACACCTCGCAAATGATGTATTCCCACTGCAGCGCCATTATTTTGCATAATGTAGTATTGTTCTGTCAGGGAATTTGGCAGGAAATGCCAATTCCCTACTCGTGTAATATGGATAAAGTGCCAATAGCTTTACACTTATGGCTTGGGGTTACAGAGTCGTATTTGCTTGCAGTGGAAGGTGGACGATAACCCGATAAGTTTCATAAAAGTAGCTATATTAGCTGGAAATAGTGTTTGGTGTGGTAACATACAAGGATAACAAAAATAAGTTTAAAAGTAAGTGAACGTTTATTCATTAGTGGACACTGAAAAACAAAACAAACAATATTCAGAAATAAAGATGAAAGTCTCGTTTATAACACAGGATAGAGTTCCTTGACTTTAAAGTTCACGTAAAGAAAGTTAAACGGAGGTGAAGTAAATATTAATGTTCGGTACTACCTGGTTGGCATTGTGTACGTTACTTCTATACGGGTAAATACAAGCAGATACCTAGTTCTGATGCTAGTTGCTTGGACACGGCTTCAAAGGTCTTGGGAAAATCTGCTGGTGCTTAGCTGGAGATCCGCCCATGCAGAAAGTCTGGCTATATGAGAGAACTGGGTGACTTTTAGAACTGCCTTGATAGGATCGCCATCCCAAAGAACTTGTTGACTGACTGCCTGCTGGCATGCTTCACCAAGCGTGTTGTAAACAGTCTTGCCTTCGTTTCCTCACACTGAGTGCATCGAGAGTGTGTCTAACTAGCACATGACTGCTGGCTGTTACCAACTCGCTTCACACGACTACTCACCGACTAACCATCGAACTCAACGTCGAACTGACTACCGAACCACACTCGACCACAACTACTGAACTGGCTAGCTGCTGTGGCTTATATACTCGACTGGTGTGTGTGTTGCCGTCTGGTGGCGCGCTTGGCTGCGGAAATAAGCAAATATTTGCATGAGGTTTAAGTTGCGGTTAAAGTGTCTGTCATCACGAAGATGTACGTCACTGGGTTGGTGATTGCTTCATAGCTATTGATGGGTGACACAACGACGGTATTGGTGATGTCAAACATACGGCTCAATAAGTAAACATGGCTTGGGGAAAAACGGCTTTTTTTCTAACATGTTCAGCACCTTTTACTTAACAAACATATTCAAATTTTAAACAGATTGGCCTAGTTTTGAATATGTTATCCCTCTTTTTAGGATTTTTCCTTAATTTTTTATAACTAGTGTATCATTACATGATATTTATAATAAATGTATTATAACTTAGTTTCTTGAAAAAAACAAAAGTTATTTTAATATTTAGATTTGATCTAATTTAAAACTAAATCTATTGTATGTAGAAATTTTTCATCATGCATTTTTTAAACGAAAATATGTTAGTAATATTTTGATTGCTATTTAGTATATGTTGTAAATTTTCTGCATTGTGGGAATTATCAAAGTGCTGTCATAGATGAGAATTATTAATTCCAATTTCTCCAGTAGAGATATTAAATACGAAAAGAAATGCCAGTTGTAAAGTTCTAATTCAATTATTTATATTGATCCTAATTCAATTTATTTATATCCACCCTAATAACTGAATTATATTCATCTTTGTACTTATATAAGATGCTGAGAGATTTTCTTTGAGGTAAACAACACAAATGATAATTGTTTTCACTTTTGAAGCAATGATTTTATTATAAAAGTTTTTATGATTAATAAAATTAGTACTTGTAAAACATTTTAATGTTGATATATGCTTTGATGTGCAATTTTGATCTCTTTATGAGTTCTTTCTAGAAAATAGACACTTTTTTAAGGAAATACTATGGTCGTACTACATTTTGTAATTTTAAGAATAGCTTTAATAACTACATATTTATTTCACTACTTATTTTTCTAATTCTAGGGTGCATTTTTTTTCTAAGGGGGAAAAATTTTTTTTCAATGTCTGCCAATATGAAAATATAAGCATATTGATGTTTACAAAATTTATTTTTGATCCTTTATAATTTTCTTTTATTTCTTGATCTAGCTACAGCAGCTGAGCAGGAGTATGTATCCTTTGTATTAAATTGCTGGTTCATCAGCCACATTATTTTATCAAAAAATTAAGTTGTATTAGTTTATACTTTTGAAATATTTTTTACCTCTTTCGTGTGTTTAGTTCTGTTTAAAATATTCTTAAATGAATGTTCCCCAATGTTGGATCTAAGTAATTTGAGTTTTAATCATGAATTCAGTTTATATTTAATTTCATACAAATAATAATAATCATAACACATTCTCATCTCTGCAACTATATCATTGAATTTATAACTTTAATTCCTGTCATATTTGTATGCAATTGCTTCTACCTTGATTTACCAATGAATCCTTTTAGCACAATTAAACTTATTTTGTCCATTTTATTGTTCACAAATAATTTATTATGGGAAATAAATTATTTACAAAGTTAAATAAAGATAGAGAATGACCAAAATAATCATAAAACTTTACATTATGTATAAAATTCAGAAAATATCTAATCAAAACCCACCTGTTTGGAATTTGGTGAGGGAAGGTTGTGCCGATATTGAAATGATATATTGAGAGGTATCATTTAAGCTGGAATCTTCTACTTGTAATGTATAGAGAAATAATTTTGCCAGTCAAAATATCTGAAGGATAGGAAGGATCATTGTAATGTATAATTTAGATTTATGCTATGAACGGTCAAAATAGCATTTAGGATATTATGTTATGATGATAGATTTATGTTGAATTAAGCTGCAAATTAGTTATGAAATTTAATTAAAAAGGTTATTTGTATTTTTTCATTCTTAAAAATTAATTTTATTATACATATATATGCACATGTGTGTGTTAGAGAAAGAGTATATGTAACTTTAAATGTCCTCTTTTTTTTTTTTCATGCTGCAAACAGTATTCAATTAAACCACATCTCATTTTTCCTTTTTAATTATTCATGTGTACAGCATCCATTTTCTTCACAAAGTATTCATGGTAGATCTTGGTCTTTGTTAGCCCCTGACATTAGTTCCTCATTCTTTCCCTTAAAAATTCTCTGTTTAAGTGTTATTTGTATACCAAAATTCCTTTCTTGGGTATAGCAGACTCAAAGGAATTCAATATAGAATAAAATTTCTTACCACATAAGATTTTGTAGACAATAATCTCAATCCTTATTATATTAAGTCGTTCTTCTGGCCTTGTGGTACTTGGACTGTGGGTCCTCAGTTCAAATCCTAACAACACCATTATATACCTTTGTGTCTAGGCCAGATATGGACAGATTAAATCTATAGACTTGAAAGTCCTTCTATGAGGTCAGAGAGGGGGGAAAAGGTATAATCCCTCCAGATGTTACCCATGGGGATGCTCGGTCTAAATTGTGGTAACAGCTTATTCACCGGCAGGGATTAAATCTCAGAAGGCCTTAGTTGCTATGTAAGGTCCTGTCTGGTGTATTGGAAACCTTATGGTTAGGTAGATTTATGGCTCTATAAAATTTTGATACGTCTCATCATATGGGTTGATCACACATATAAATTGCTTTGGAAAGGGCCAGCAGTTTTCCAGTTATTTATCATCAAGTGAATTAACTTATTAAGTTTGTGATTATTTTAATGTAAAATTTGTTACATATAATACATGATTGTTTTAGATTAAATGTATGTAAGCATTTTCATGTCAAAATATGTATTTGTTATATAAATTTCATGAACTTAAGTATTTATTTAAATGAAAACTAATTTGTCATAAAGCATATTTAGCAAATTGAAATATTTGAACTTAACAAATTACTCAGAGAACAGCTTCAGATTTCAAGCCCAAGTGTCCAAACTGATGTTTAAATTTATATGCAGTATTTTTAAACAGTTAAAGCACTCTAAAAATATAGATTGAAAACCTCAAGTCAATGTTCTTATCAGTAATTCATTCTGCTTCTGATAATCCTTGTACACTATTTAAAGAACATCTTGTTGTTACACATAAAATAATATTTAATGATACTGATTTTAAAACCAGGTGCTATTGCAGGATGATTCTTTCATTTTGATGTGTATATTTTCCAAAGACTGTTTTAAAGTATTTTTTGTTATCTCATATACCTAATCTTGTTTTAAATTTACATTGGTAAAGTATCAATAATCTCATTTCTACAAATATTCAATTGTGACTTTATCCATCTTCTTATGTTCATTTATGAAAATATTTTTCGTTTTTAATAATTTTTAATTTTCTTTTAATTAGCAAACTTTACTGTTAAGAATTTTTAGATCTCTCTTCTCAAGTTAACTAGTATAAAATCCATTCATATAATTTTTTTCATGCATGGTTTTTATGTTAGCATTATTGCAAAAAAAAATTATATGGTAGAGTAAGAGAATTTAAAAAAAATTCAACTGATGGTTTGGGTAGAATTTACTTTTTATTTGGTTAAATTTTTGTATTTATAAAAATTGCTTCAAAGATTCTTGCTGGAAACATTATGAAGTAAAATTGAAGACACTATGATACACCTAATTCTGTTTTTTCATGAACCTTTTTTACACAAATTCAAAAAAATATTTCATTCTCTTTTTGCACAAGTCAGTTTGATTAAACACGAGCAGCCCAATCCAATTTCTCAATTTTTTTTGCCTAAATTCTAAGAAAACAAAATTTTGTTTGTGGCATATTATTTTTGGTGACAGTGTATCCAGTTCTGCTTTCATTCAGGAATTCAGTCTGAAAAAACATTTTCTTCTTTTATTCTATCAAAAATGGAGAAAATGAAAGAAAATGATCCTGTTCTAAATGCAAATTTAATAAAAGAAGGTCTGGAACTGGCCAAAAAATTCGGTAATCATTTTGTCAAACATGACCCTAATGGGGAACGCACTGGGAAGTTTCAACGTGAACTGAAATTGTTGATAGCCTTTTACAGAGAATCGTGTAATAGCCTAACCAAAACATGAACACAACGGTTAATAACTGAATTCATTCGTAAAACCGGTGAATCCTCAGCACCAGAGGAGACTCATGCTAATTTTGCTCAATAGATCACAGAAAGAATTTCATTAATAGAGGAAGAAGACGATGTCCACAACATTTCTAGTGATAGCAGTGATATTCCAGTCGTACGTAAACACATGGGCCATTTATTGTCAGAAAGTAAAAATGAATAAAAAAATTTGTCTAAAACAGATTTTTTTGTTGTTCATGAAGAATTTTTTTTATTTTCTTTAGATATTATTGCATGTGTATTTTGTTGAACTAAAATAATAAGTTTAAAATGCATATTTTCATATGGTTTTTTGAAATTTTTTTTACTGATTTTTTAAATCCAGAACCAATCTTCTTTACTTCCATAGATATAATGTCTTTTTTTACATGAATTTTTTTTACACGTATTCTTCAGGAACGTATCTATGGTATAAAAACAGAATTAGGTGGACAATGTTAATTAAAGAGCTCCTACTCAAGCTCATAATCATATATTTCATATTATTTTATTTTATTTTACTTTTTAGCATATATATATATATATATATAAGCATGTTAATAGCTTGTGTCAAGTTTATTGAAAATAAAAATTGTTTAATGAAAAAACTAATATAATATCAGTTGGAGTCACAATAAAACCTATCTATATTTTTTTAATATCTCACTGCATTTTGATTAAAATTAGGATTAAAAAAAATTTAAATAACACCTTGATTAATTTAGTTTTGGTTTTACCAAAGTAAATTCATTTTGGTATTGTTTTTTATGTATAAGTGTGATTTTTCTTTAATTTTTATCAATTTTCTGAAGTCTGTCAACTTATTAAAATTTAGGTAAAAGTCCTTGAAATTGTTTCAGTATAATTTAAAAAACATTTTGATAACTTTCTAGGGTATTTTGTTTTATACTTTCTTCACAAGAATAAGTGTTTAAAAATTGAATATAACATAAATAGTAAAACATAAAGGATTTGAACAGGTAAACACTGTATTGGGAAGAGAGATACTTTCTGCGTAGGATGGATCTGAGGAAGTGTTTTGTATTTAGGTTACATACAAGAAAGCTTCAGAGCATTGAACCATTAAGGCTCCTTTGGACGAACCCTACAGGATTCACTCACCTCAATCTTAACCTGTGGAGATAATGTGTCCAAGGATTGCCGACTTGGCTTGAAAGATTTTTTTTTAAAATTGTACACCATAATAGAGAAAGAAATTTTACACTGTGGAGTTTTTTTGTTTTTTTTTAAATGCAAATAATATTTTAAAATTTAAATTACATGGGGAAAAAAATCTGGTATAGTGTGTTTTAAACACTCATAAATTCCTTTGATGGATGAAATTTATAAAATGAATCCTGTTGCAAGGTGCAAAAAAGTTCAGGCTATCTGAAAATATAATTTTTATTGGTTTATGTAGCTATAAATAGTAGACAAATTTTTTCCATAGGTTAACATTGAAGTGAGTGAATCCAATATGGTTAGTAAACAGCAGCCTTAAAGTTAGAACTAGTGACCTTAGTTGTCACCTATTCCATTTTTCAGTAGCTATGCCTTAGTGATTGGCTGCTTCTAAAATATGAGGAAATGGTAAAATATATAAATTAAAGAATTGAAACAAAATCCTGACTAATTTTGTCTTTATTTAATCACAGTAAGTTCACTTCAAAACGATTTTGATGTATATAAGTTTTGGTACATTAAGCTTAATAGGAAATACTAAAAAATTTAAGGAAAAGGAAAATATTTAGCAGAAGTATTATTTGCCTGAAGTATCTCCTTTTCAAAAAGTATTGTAAATTACGGTGAATGTTGAAAAGTGTTTCGGGGGGTAATATAAAAATGTAAGTCAATAGAAGCACATAAATATCTCCAAGAATCTCTTAAGTACTGCATTTCACATTAAATGATGACGTTTGTAAATCACATGAAGAAAGTTAAAAACAGTTGTTTATTTTTTACATTTGCATGAAGAAATTATTGTACTGACATTTTGAAATTGTTGGATCTAAAAAAAAAGATTTTTCTGTCAGGCTTTTACTATTTTTGATTTTCTTTTTATTATACCTTAAAAATGTCATTTCTTTTTATCTAGAAAAATATTTCTATATCCTGTTTAAGTATAAATATATGGGTTTTATTTTAAACTCCTTGCCTGAAAATATTTTTTTATTAAAAAAGTAATCAAAATTTGTTAAAAAATAATAATATAAAGCTTTGCTAGATATGTTTGTATATGACTGTACCAAGAATCATATATTTATTTTTGAATTTCTTTCTGTGTGTTGACATCTCATTTATTGTAAATAAAATTTAAAGGAAATTCAATTCTTAAATATTACTCTCATAAAAAAATGTTTAGTGACTAAGCTGCAAGTTGTGTATGTTATATACATTTACATATATATTTAAAAAATTATTTTCACTGATATTATGAATTTCTTAAATGACAACTGTTAAAATTTATAAATGATTTTTTAAATCAATTTTAAAAATTTTTAAATTAGTTTAAAATGTTATGTATAAATTTCTAATTAGTACAGTTGCTTTATGTTAAAAATGTTTCATATAACTAAATGGAGTGCAATTTATACTGTTCTCTCTCTGTGTTTTTCACTATCTCCATATTAAGTCATGTTAAAATTATGAATGTTTATGCTGTTTTAAATGTACCCAGTTTACTATCTACTTTCTGATCTATGAAAGGAATGTTACAAGGAATAACTGTTTTTGATGTTGTTGCTTATGGATAATAATTTTACTAGATTATTGAATATGAACTCAGAATGATATATGTTTTTTTCTGAAAACAGTTATAGAGAATAAACTTTATTTATTTTTGTAAGCGAGTAGGCCAAAATATCATCGTTTGATTTCAAAAGGGTGGATGTGTGCCAAAGGTTTTTGTTGTACATAAAATTCCTGACAGTTTCGCAGTTTTAAACCCACAAAAAGTAAATAACCGAATATAAAATTGTGTATTGCTATGAGGAAAAAAAATTTTTTTAAATAGAGCAGACTGTTTCTAGAGTTAATGACCAACTTTCCGTTTTTTGAAGGAAGAGTAATTTTACGGAACTTGCTATTACAGTAATTTTAATCATTTCATGTTTTATTTGAAAAAAGAGACTTGTTGTAATTTTTATGTCAAGCATTCGTTTTTGAAGATCTTTTTTTTTTTATGAAGAAACATGTGTTCGCAGATATTGCGTTTGTATTGACATACAAAGAGAGTCAAAAGTGATTCATATATATGCATAGAGGGATCGTCGGAAGTGGCCTTCTTTACGTATTTTAAAATTACAATGGATAATTTTTACTTTAAAAGTTAAAGAATAAAAAAACCAATCTCAGTATTAGTTATGCTGAAAAGGTGGAATTATAACTAGGTTTAATGCACTTAACTATCAGGGTTGTAAAATTTCCACTTTACAGAAAGCGTTTCAATGAGTATAATTAATGGTAAAATACTGGGTGATTCATATGGAACTTTACAAAAAAAAAAAATGCGCTGTAATTTTGAAAGGGGAACACATTTAAAGCTAAAATTTGAATAGAAAGTGTCTTGCCTCTTTACAATCACATAGATATCACAGAAGATAGTGAAAATGACCGCCATTGGCATCCAAGTATAAATCAACTCGTTGTTGCATATTGTATAAACGCCTTAGCATGTTAGTACATATTGCTTCAATTTCCTGCGGGATATTTTTCAATTGCTGAATAGTCCTAAACCTTTTTGCTGCTGCTTTGATATTGACGTGATTGTGAAGCTTTTGTATTAGAGTTTCAGCTTGAAATGCTTTTCCCCTTCTCAAAATTATAGCTCTTTTTTTTCTTGTTTGTTTTTCATAATGATGGTAGTTGTAACGTCGGATGCAATCATATGCGTTAAAAGTGCAGAGGGTGCTGACGACAGCTAGATAGAAGTTTTCAGATCATAATTTTACCCTCATTATCTTAGCTAAACTGAAGACTGGTGTGGTAGAACGTATCTTTTAACTCAATGCCCGGGTGTATTGCACTTATTCTAAAAGTGGAAATTTGCGTCTGACTTGGTAAGTGTCGTAGTCATAATATTAATATGCCCTATTCACATTCAGCATTAAAAACGAACAACAGAAGGGAAAAAATGTGCAGAGAAAATTCTACGTTAAGGAGAACTATTTCGTTGTGTGTGTCTGAATTATTCGTAGGGTTGTTCTAGTCTTGATACTTGACTTACCTAATCGTGTTTAGACAATAGAAGACATAAACTTCAAATTGAAAAACTGATAAAATTGCTTTACTTTGATTTTATCTTTCTATGAATAAATATAGAAAGCGGTGAGAAGTGTTAAGGGGCTTTCATGTCAATTTCAGTGAGTCTTTGCCCGAAGTTTTTTCTCTTTGGTTTTTTTCCCCCTTAGGTTTCATTTATTTAAACGCATATTTTTCTCGAAATGATTTCAAATACATTCTGTATAGACTGTGAAGAACTCAAATTTCTCCAGAGATCATACTTTTTCTTTAAAAAGTTCCGTAAAATCGGCGGCTTGGCAGCTGTCTTGACAGCTGTTCATGTTATTTGGGGGGGGGGGGGGATAGTTTTAAAAAATGTTTTTTTTTTTATTGTCGTAAATGATATTTGATCATGAAATGATCTGTGCTTGTAGTGTCGAATCGTAGTTTGGTGCCTTCCATCTGTGTATTTTTTAAAGGACACATCCCCCTCTAGCGGGTTTGTTAAGTTTTTTTTCTCAGAATTCCATTGATCAAAGTGAATCATTAGTGGTCGTGTTCAGTTTAAATTATTTTTTTCATTGTAGTGCAGGTGTCCCCTACTATCAAAAAGAAGAACGTTCCTCTTGTGTTATGACTGATGCCCCTTGACCGACAGTTTCTTATCTGTTCAAGTCCATAACGGCTATTGAGCAAAGTGGTGCGGCAATATTATTTAGAGACCTACAGTATGTACAGACATTCGATAATGGGTGCCTACAATTATACAATTTAATCGGACATAAAGAGAAGTCCATATAAGGTGGAGAAATTTTTGGTTTCTATATTTAGTTAGTGATAAGTTCCTAAACGACACCCTATTTCTCGTATATAAGCGCTAGTTTATGCTGGTGGTATTAGAATTATTTCAATTTCTTTATGTGTCCCAGTTGATATGAAATTGAACGATTAAAAAAAAGAGTTCAAATGCCAACTTTTTTTTACCGAATCTGGAAGAGAGATGATTTTGTTTTGAGAGGAAATCAGTTATGTTTAATGAAGAAATGCCAGAATGAGAAGGTTTGAGTTGGTACTCTGCGGTCATCCTTTTCAAAACGAGGACTAAAGTGGCCTTGAATTTCTGCTTGTAGCCGATTCCAACCAGGTACAAACAAACACTCATGCCCATATTTTACGTGAATGAGGATGCTGGTTGGCTATGGTCAACTTTTGCTAACTAGACCTGTCTGAATGAGTGAGAAAATTAGTCATATTCAAGTGCATTTAGAAGGTTGTCCTTCCTAGTTCGTTCCATGCTTCCCCCCAACGACTGGATCCCTGCATTCCCACATAGTTTGAAATCGTCTTCGTATTAAGCACCACATGAACTGCTTAAATTAATCTTTGTGAAGCGTATCTATCTCTCTATATATAAATAATACGTAATTCCTCCTAAAATTGTTTTCGTTACGCTGTACAAACTTACACGCAGCGTATACGGAAATGATTTATTATTTGATATAAGCTCCAGTTCTTTAGCATTTTTCATTTGGGAATGGCGGAAAGAGAAATAGAAGTTGGTTGTTAATTTGTGGAGGATTCTGTAATTATAGCTGTTCTTATTGATGAATTTTGTGATATTTATAAATTTTATTCTTGCAATAATGGGTACTTCTTCTGTTTTTATATGTATTCAAAACATCAGTTCTGTATGATATTGCTTGTGAAATACTATGTAACATATATTTGAACTGCCGTTTCATTTAAACATAAGAGAGGTTGGGGCAGTGAACCGCCATATTTTTAAATGCATTTGATCTTTTTACTTTTGTACTCCTTTACTTTATACCTGTATCTTTTCTCCCTCATTCTTACTGTATATAAATTTTTATCAATAAAATTTAGATATCTTTTATTTCAAATTTTTATTTTAATATAGTTTTCAGCAGCATTTATATAATTGTTAGTACTATCGTCACAAGTAGACAGTATCGGTAAATAGACTTCCGCAAAACAAACAAAAATTCAATCCCTTATTTAGAACTCATAAATATGCATATTATGATGGTTGCGATTATATTTTATAAGCTACATTGATAGGTACTTGTATGATTCTACGTCCTACAAACTGTGATTTGTCAATGGTATTAGATATTTTGGTTATTCTGGTTTCCAACTTTAAATAACTTAATTGAAATTTTATAACTTTTAATAAGATCTATTGAACTGTATGACGAGAAATTTTTCAATTTGATTTTTCGTTAAAAGAGATTTATTAACATTTATATTGGGGTGTAATTATTGGTAAAGAACTTTTTTTACTCTTTATTTTATAATGTAAGTTTTTTGAAGCGATCGCAGGGTGGATCACTACGTTGGTCTGTCCCAAGGATTTAATTAAATCTAGTTATTCAATCATAGAGAGAAGACACTAAAACGATAGAGGTCCAATTTAACTATTTTTCGTAAAAGAAAAATATTGTCGAAATTGTTAACTTTATCTCTTAGAAGATTAAAAGCAATTTATTGTTTTACAGAGGTTTTTAGCTAAGTTATGGCTGAAGGCTATAACTTGCGCATATACAGGGTTCCCACCTATATCCGTTACACCCCCCTTAACTTTTAAACGGTGACAGCTTAGGCCATAAATTTGGTGTCTAGGTACAGAAAAAAGGCTATGCGCTACTCGATGAAACAACTTGCAACGCCATCTATCGGCAAATTTTGGAATTAGCGTTTTTATCTCAAAAACGGTACGAGATACGGGAAAAAAGTCAGTTACAAAGTTGTTCAGCATCATTGATTAAGTAAGAAAAGACACCTTACTCAAATTAATACTCAAAACAATGTAAAAATTGAACATTTGTTTGGTCGTGATTTTCAACACTATGGCGTCGTGAAACGCGAGCGAAGCTCGAAAAGACCACCTCACGGACTAAATACCAGCCTGTGTTGTGGCGCAGGAGAAACGCAAGCTATTCGCACTAATGAGGACCATGGTTCTGTCCCCACCAGTTGCGAGTTTTACTGAATGTCTCTACAAACTATGAAAATTTTAAACAACCATGTCTGATATAAAAATCACACGGATCTCATGTATTATGCAAATGAGGATGGAATGTCATACCTGTTCACCAGAGACTAGTGTAGTATAATAATGATGTTTTTGCTAGGTTGTACATTAAAGCTGAGGGTTATGGCAACATTTGGTATTAGAGTAATGCGAGATTATGTTAATTTACGGTGAATGTGGGCGTAAGGCAAAAGCAGCTGCTAGGCTGTATCGTGAACTTTTTCCCTGCAGGCACGCATCCTACACGACAGACCACCGTAAAAGTTGTAAAACGTTTAAGGGCGACGGACTGCGTGGCCAACCGACCTCGAATTCGTAGACCTCGTCATGTAGGTCGCAAAGTGCAACCAGAAGATGTGCTAGCATGCGCTCTTGCCCATCCTCAGAGCAGCACAAAAAGGATCAGTGACAATTGTGGCCTCTCAAAAAGCCGCGTTTGGAAAATCCTCAATGATTTAGGTGCTGATCCATACCGATCCACACCCGTGCAGGGATTGCTGCCAAGATATGCTGACAGACGTTACACGTTGTGCAACTTTGTGATGAATAACTTAGAGGCAGTGGCGTAGCTACTTATTCAGCGCCCTGGAGCAAATAAAATTGGTGCACCCACTTGTTTCTTGGAAGAGTTCTGGAGAAATTTGTTTTCTATCTACTGTTATTTCGATTTAAAACCTTACTTAATAACAATTTATTTGAAATTCAAGACATTTCAACAATAAGAAATTCAATTTAATAAATATGAATATAATAATAAAACAAATTATAATTTTTTAAGTACGGAGTACCCACTAATATTATTATTACATATTTTATAAACTCTATTGACAAAATGTATTTCAGCATATTTAGTTTGCACATAAAAAAAACCTTCAAAATTGTTCTTTTCTCGCTTTCTTGTTTGCAAGTCGGTCAGTCATTTTCTCCAGATCAAGTTGACAAGCTATTGTTCTTTCAATTGATATCGTGGCCAAAGGGCTAAGACGGTGTTGTGAGATGTTGCTTTTTAAATATGTTTTGATTAATTTTAGTTTTGAAAAATTTCGTTCTGAGGTCGCAGCCGTCACCGGTAAAGTTAAAAAAATCCTGCATTCTGTAATAATGTCAGAGAAGCTACTTGAGGCTGCGGTGGGAATTAAAAGTAGTTCAGCAACTTTGCGTATAGAAGCAATTGGTTTTAATTGAATATAAAAGCATATTTTAAATTGAAACAGTTGAGGTCCCAAACTAGGCAAAATATCGGAAAGATATGCCGATTGTAACAATTATGATCCTTCCAGGATACTTTTATCAGGTGACGCGACGAAATATGCAGGTGATAGACATTTAAAAAGTGTACATAATTGTCGAACTGATTTCAATCTAATAGTTCATTGATAAATTATTAAATCCATTACCCTATAAAACACCTCGACTTTGAACACATTATTCACTGTTTTCAATGCGTTCATCTACTTGTAATTCATCAAACAATTTTTTCACACGACGCAATCTTTTTGGGGGAAAACAAGGTTCAGTATTCCATAGAGCTGATAACTCAAGGGCATCGTTACCTTGCAGCATTTTCGAGACTGTATTAATAGGTTCGAGTATTTTACTTTGTACAATCATCAAAATAATTGTTGAAAATTGTTCAAAATAATATATAAAATTTTTAGCTACACGTTGCTCGTCATAATTTTTTCCACTCAATGGTAAATATACCCTTAGACCCCCCCCCCCCCCCAAAAAAAAAAAAATTAATCAATTAATTAATTAATTAAAAAAAATCGACGCACCAAGAAGGGGTAATGCAAATTGGACACAAATTGCTATGCATACAGGTTTCGACCGAAAATGCAAAATTTTAAAGTTTGCCAGCCAATGAATGAACATGTGACGTTGCAACACATCTTAACTGCGCAACTGGCAGGACATTAAAGAGGAGAAATTTCGATTCCAGGTCATAAATTCTTTGTGACTTTCATTCCGTGTACTCAGGTAGACAGTAACTATGTTTCGCATACAGGTGCGCGAACAATATGCGCAGATGTCAGCATTTGAGAGAGAACATGTAGTTGGGCTTAAAGAAGCCGGTTGGTCTAATCGGCGAATCGCTTGACATTTGGATAGGAGCGATGCCACTATTAGACGATGTTGGCAGGAATGGGTGAACCATGGCCGGAAACAGCGTCAAGAAAGAAGCGGTAGGCCTAGAGTAACGACAGGACGTGAGGACCAAGCAATCGTCAGAGCGGCACTCACAGCCCCAGATTCATCATTATCATCAGTCGTACGTGCAACAGGTGCTTCAGTGGCCGCAAGGACCATTCATAGGTGGCTGAAAGAAAGGGGGCTGAGCTCACGGCGCCCCTTGCGTCGACTACCATTGACCTCTGTACACCGACAAGCCCGTCTGCTGTGGTGTCGGGCACATTCGACCTGGAATGTTACTGAGTGGAGCAGAAATGTCTTCAGTGATGAGTCCCGCTTCGAACTGAGCCCCGATGACCAGCGAATACGTGTCTGGAGACGCCCCGGGCAGCGATGAGATACCAACCTTTCTGTCTTCCGCCATACGAGTCGACAACGAAGAGTGATGGTCTGGGGTGCCATTGCATTTCATAGCAGGACCCCTTTGGTTGTCCTCCACGGCACCCTTACAGCACAGTGGTGCGTCGACGCTGTTCTACGCCCCGTTGTGTTGCACTTCATATCACGCCATCATGTTATTACATTTGAGCAAGATAATGCCCACCCGCACACGGCGAGAGTTTCTACTGCTTATCTTCGTTCTTGCCCAACGCTACCTTGGCCAGCAAAGTCGCCGGATCTCTCCCCCCACCCCATTGAGCACGTTTGGAGCATTTTGAGCAGGGACCTCCAACCAGCTCGGGATTTTGACGATCTAACGTTCGATTGGACAGAATTTGGCACGATATCCGACAGGAGGACAACCGCCACCTCTATCAATCAATCCAAGCCGAATAACTGCTTGCATAAGGGCCAGAGGTGGACCAACGCGTTATTGACTTTTTCACTTTGTGAAGCTCTTTCTCTTGAATAAATCACCAAATTTTTCTCAAATTGTAATCATTTGTTTTTTTGTACATGTACATCACATCTACCGACTTTCGTCTCATTCGGATAACTCCGTCTTGATCCACCGTGGTTTTTTTTTTTCTTTTTTTTTTTTTTTTTTTTTTTGGGGGGGGGGTCTAACAGTGTATGTCAATATTTTAATTACATCAAAATAACGCGAATGTGGGACATCAAGGACCTGAACACGGGAAGACAATCATGTTGGACAAACTCTTTATAATGTTTTTGCTAAGTTGGTTTGATTCGTTTCCCAACGCCTAAGAGAACTGAAAAAACGTAAATTCTTTCTAGCTGTTCATAAAATTGTCTGACTTCCTGCACATTGGTGATACTGTCAATTCACTGTTAATTACCCGTATCCAACCAAGAGCACTTTAAAAAAGTGTATTTTAATTTAATTAATCGCTAGTCTGGCTGTTAATTTTATTTCACGTGTCCTGTGACACACGCTACCTGGAGTATTGAATACAACTCTAAAGTCACAGGTAAAATAAGCTACACCTCTTAAAGATTTTTTTTCATATTTCTTAGGGAGCATCTAGGGCCTAAGAGCAACACCATACAAATTTTAATGTTCTACAGGGTGGCGACAGAACCGGGAATTCAGGGAAATCAGGGAATTCTCAGGGAAGAATCAATTTCTGGAAAAACTCAGGGAAAACTCAGGGAAGTTTCGTTTAGCTCAGGGAAAAAGTTGGAATTTTGTTTTTCAAATGGCCGTTTCTTTAAATCCCTGCGAAAACATCAAAACGGGAATTTCCCCTTCTTTTTGTCCCTCGCGGTAACTACCCTCCGTATATAAAAGTAGCTAAACGTTACGAATACCACGTCAACGGCCATACCATGCTGAAAATACCGGTTCTCGTCCGATCACCGAAGTCAAGCAGCATCGGGCGCGGTCAGCACTTGGGAGGGTGACCACCTGGGAACACCGCGTGCTGTTGGCATTTATAAATAACTTATAAATTACACCAACTTATAAATTACACTATCTTAAAAACAGCTCCTTTTTACTAACAACTCCACCGACATAGTAATATGGCAAGCTCCTGAAAAATAAAGATACTTTTTAGAAGTCGGGGGTATCCAAATACCCAGGTACTTCTACACAGCCTGATTGATTGATTGATTGATTGATTGATCGAATACCACTACCTTGACCTTATTCCGATTGGCTGCTTGATCGGATTTGTTTCCTAAACAAAAGACATCTACTGCAGTCTGTGGCACGTATTATTGTATAGTAGTCTTCAAGAATCGTCGATCGTCTGGAGTTTTGGATCTTTCTGCACGACCAGCTACGAATTCAAGCTACTTCGACCACGACGAATTTTTTATGAAAAAAATAATCTCATTTGAATTATGCATCAATACGAGGTAAGAATATTTTTTGGTTTCATTTAGAGGTACTTTTCCTTTAGCCGGGCGCCAATTTGAAGCAAAATCAAAATGTCGCCAATTTTTTTTTCCATTCCGAAAATGGAAAGTGTATTTTTTACGTAAACAACCAGAAAAAGAGTTGTGTACATTGTATTTTGTTTTATTTAACTTGTAACGGCCAGAAACCGAAGTCTACCGCGGTGCCGCGTTCCCTAATGTCAATAATAGGCGTCTAGCGCCTGCGGCTTTTAAAAATACTAACGGCCGGAAAAGCCTCTAAAAGTCCGTTTCCAATTTAATCAACTTAATCAACATTTAAAAAAATCATTTTATTTCAAAAATACGTAGATTGTCGATTTTGGTGACATTTTGATTTTGGTTCAAAGTGGCGCCCGGCTAACGGGAAAGTACCCATTTAGATTATGCATGTTTTTATACATATGTGCTAGAAATTCATATTTATTTTCGCTAAGCAGTTAAATAATGTAACATTTTCGAGGTTAAGCTTCCTTATCTGTGTCATTTATTGCCAAGATGATTTCGCGCCAAAATACGTAGATAGTCAATTTTGGCGACATTTTAATTTTGGTCTAAAGTGGCGCCCGGCTAAAGGGAAAATACCCATTTAGATTATGCATGTTTTTTAATACATATGTGTTAGAAATTCTTATTTATTTTCGCTAAGTAAGTAGTTAAATAATGTAATATTCTCGAGGTTAAGCTTCCTTATCTGTGTCATTTATTGCCAAGGTGATTTCGCGCCAATCCTTCCGGCGCTGCTAGTTCTGATCCCCTCGGGTTTGGTTTGGAGCGGAGCGCTACTGTCAATTTTTGCTACACGAGGGCTAATTAGTTCGGGACCTACAGCTTAAAGCCAATTTCGAACGGGTACAAACATCCATGCCAAGAGTGGGGCTCGAACCCACAGACATGGACGCACCGAAAGCCAACATTCTGCCATCGTCCGGCTAAACTCCCCTCGGGAGAGCCGCCTCAATGAGCTACGTTACAAGGGTTGCTGTAATAGTAAACCGGCCGGTTCAGAAGGGTCAAACGTCAGTACACTGATATTTTTCTATTGTGTAGGTGACCACTTCAGTTTGATTTTTTTTCGGACTTCCGGGATTTCGCACGTGTTTTTGGTAATTGATTTTCTAATCTGATTCTCTTTAGTTTGCATACTTCACTTGAAAAATATAGCATTTTTATACATTTTTATATCTAATCTATACTTATATATAAAGAGAGAGAGCGATTCTGTACGTGGGGGGTAATCTCCGGAACCACTGCACCTATTTGAAAAATTCTTTCACTGTTTGAAAGGTACATTATTCCAGATGGACATAGGCTATATATTATGTATATCTGATCAGTAGAAATAAAGTTAGGGGGGATACTTTAGATTTGTGTGCACGGCCGCCATCTTGGATTTTTCCGCCAGGGTTTGGCGCATTTCGCATGGCGATAATTATTGCGTTCTGGTAAAAATTACCCAATGTCAAATTCTCTAATTTTAAGATCAAACAGTTATTTCTGATGTGATCTTTTAATTACAGTATAATAATTTTAGGTCAGATCTTGGCCTTGACCTGGAAATCTGAGTCAAATTGACTATACTCAAAAGAGTAAATTATTTTTAAAACTAAGAGTCTTTTTGTTGAAAATTTTTGAATCCATTATCAGTTTTTCGTTAACTTATTAAATTTAAGTTGCTTTTAATTTTGTTTATCGATTGTCAATTAGTATACTATAATGATACACCATTTCATTTATTTGAAGTAAAAATTATCTGCCTTCATTTTTCGTAAAATGTAAAATAAAGTATACATTTTAAATACAATATATTTTAAAATATTTTATAATTCCAAGTTGTAGTGGATTACAAATAAATTTAAATAACTGAAGTTCAACTTCTCTCTCCCCAGGAACCTAAGTTAAAAAGTTAGTTAAGGTTAAGTTATTGGTTTAGGAAAAGGGTTTTTTTTTTCTTATTTCCAACACAGCAGGATAAATGGTCAAATAATCCTTGTCCCGATTTTATTGTATGCACCAAATATTTGTTTAAGGTCAAATCTGAAGTAAAATTTTATTACCACAATGCCCTAACCAAAAAAAAAAAGAGGATCTGGTTACTCACCATAAATTTATGGGTTCATAATTATTTTACATTTTTCAAAGCTGAATTTTAGATAATTTTTAAATTGCAAATTATTTAGGTGGTACGAAAATGCTGTATTTTTTTTCTAATTAACAATATATTGGCATAATATTTTGGTGATTCATTGCTATTAGTCAAAGAGTTAGGGAAAACTGAATAGAAATTGAAATTTTATCTGTAAGTACAATTCATTTGACCAAATTTTTCATATCTATACTTATATATAAAGAGAGAGCGATTTTTGTACGCGGAGGGTAATCTCCGGAACCACTGCACCTATTTGAAAAATTCTTTCACTGTTTGAAAGGTACATTATTCCAGATGGACATAGGCTATATATTATGTATATCTAAGCAGTAGAAATAAAGTTAGGGGCTTAATCCTAACAATCTCCATTGTTACCGCTACTGTCCTCTACCGCTTTTTGTGCCGAAGACTTCAATGATCCTTAGCATTGTGCTATCGCGGTGGGTCTTTCTTACGGTAGCGGTTCGAACCTAGCCGTTCTCCGGCACGCCTTTTTCTTTTAAAAAATTCATTTTAATTATTAACTGACGTAATATCAGTTTAAGGTATTATTTAGGTTATTATTAAGGTAAAAAAAGATTTACAATTTATTGGCTATCAACTGGAAATTTATTGGTATAATATTTTGTTCAACCCGAACAAAGTCGGGACGGGCCGCTAGTATAATATACAATTATATTAAATTGAAATAGATTATTGCTTAGATTTTTTGCATAAATATTTTGCACGTGTCGTTAATTTTTTAGCCTGATTTTCTTTAATTTATATATGTACTTTTAGCTTAATATATTTATACATAGCATATTTATACATATACAAAGCATAATATAGTAATATATAATGTATTTATATTAAATTGAAATAGATTAAATTAGATTGTTGAATTTATTGTTAATTTTATTTGAAGTGATTAGGATTGTCAATTGAATATTATTTTAGAAAATTATTTTTGCTTTATGAAAAAAATTTTAATTTACAAGTAAGTTTTATTTATTAATAAATTTCTTTATACTCTTATTTTATTTAAAAAGATAAATAAATAAGCTGTGTTGCATGTTATCGGCAATAAGCGATGGGAAGTGGCTGTTATGCGTTAATGTGAGGTTTTATTTAAGGTCAGATTTAATATTGACACATTCATCTTCTCTTAAATTTATTCCTTGTATCTTATTATTTCTCTTTCTTTTTTTTTTAGATAAAACAATGTCACAATTTAAGTGCTCCTTTCAGCAGGATTGGAAATCAAAGTTCACCTGGCTCAGGGAGGTACCAGACAATAAGAACATAGCCTTTTGCCAACTATGCCAATCAAAGTTTAGTTTGAGTAATATGGGTTTACGAGCGGTGACAAGTCATAAAAATGGGAAAAAACATCAATTAAAGGAAAAAGATGTTTTATTATCAGGAAGTGTTGGCAACTACTTTTCATCATCGAAAACGTCTACTTTATCTGATTCTACAGATATAAATGTAACCTGTCAGAACAAGTCGAAGGATATAGATACTATTGCTCCATCAGCTTTTCTTGAGGTTCAACAGAATAAGCAGTCATGCAGCATGACAAATTACTGTTTAAAACAAAATGTTACAGAAGCTGAGATACTGTGGTGCTTGCAATCTATAATGACACATAAGTCCTTACGGTCTGCGGAGAAAGATGTAAAATGCTTCTCCAGGATGTTTCCCGATTCTAATATCGCCAAAAGCATGCAATTGGGCCGGGATAAAATGGCATACATAATTGTTCATGGTATCTCACCACTTTTTGAGAGAGTTTTATTAGAAGAGGTTCTTGCTTCTCAATATTTTGTAATAGGATTTGATGAGTCCCTTAACAAAATCTCCCAAAAACAACAAATGGACCTAAATGTGCGGTATTGGAAAGCAGATGAAGTTGGGGTAAGAACTCGATATCTAACATCGGTGTTCCTTCAGCGGAGTCGTGCTTCTGATTTATTAACTGCATTTTTAGATGCTACTAAGAGTTTTGATGTAAAAAATAAGCTTCTACAGCTTTCCATGGATGGTCCTAATGTGAATCAGAAGTTTTTTAAAGACCTCCAAGATGACATTAGAGATGGAAATGAAGGACCAGAGATTTTAAACATTGGGTCCTGTGGGCTGCATGCAATAAATGTTGCATTTAAAACTGGAACTGTGGCAACTGGTTGGAAAATTTTAGAATTCCACAGAGCATTATATTACTTATTTAAAGATTCGCCAGCAAGAAGGTCCAAGTACACCTTATATTCAAATTCAACATTATTTCCCAGAAAATTTTGTTCAGTTAGATGGCTACAAAACTCTGAAGTTGCTCAAAGAGCAATGGATATCATACCTTGCTTAAAAGCTTTTATTGATGGTGTAGAAAAGAATGGTGAAGCACCTACAAGCAAAAGTTATATGCTTGTGAAACAGATGATGGAGGATCAGCTTTTTCCAGCAAAACTATCTTTCTTTCGGACAATTGCCAGTGAAATGGAAGGTTTCTTGCGGGAATATCAAACTGATATTCCATTGATACCCTTTCTATTTACAGATCTTTCCATTCTGATGCATGGACTTTTGGAGAGGTTTGTGGAAGATGGGAAATTATCAAATAATGATGTTATGCACATTGATTTAAATGATGCGAAAAACTTACGGCCTGCAAAACGAATAGATGTAGGAATATCCACCCAGTGCTGCTTAAGGAAGTCTAAGGCTTCAGAGAATGATATTGCCTTTTTCAAAAATGAGTGTAAAATTTTCTTGGTGAAATGTGTATTAAAGTTGAGGGAGCGTTCTCCATTAGCTTATTCATTGACGAAGGCAGTATCTTGTTTTGATCCAGCAGTTGCGGTGAATGAGAAAGTGTTTAGCAAGCGTCTGACACAACTTCTCCTCATTTTATCACAAAAAAATTGGATTGGCGGCTTGGCAGCAGACAAAGCCAAAAGACAAATGAAGGACATCTGTAGCAGGCCCCATGTGTTGAAGTGCCTTCAACAATTTAAAAGATCCGTAGACCGAATTGATCAATTCTGGTCTTTAATTTTTGATGCAGAAGGTGGCTGTGGAGATGCTGCAAATGTTATGAGGATAGTTATGGTTTTGTCTCATGGAAATGCAAATGTTGAGAGAGGCTTTTCTATAAACAGTGACTGTTTGTGGGAAAATATGAATGAATCTTCCTTAGTAGCACGAAGGAGAGTGTATGATCATATCATTTCTAAGGGTGGCCTTGATGGCATAACCATTTCCAAAGACATGATGCAGTATGCTAGAAACGCACGAGCAAGATACGAAGAATCTAAGAAACAGCAAGAGAAAGAGAAAATGGAAAAAAAGCATGCGTTAAAAAGAAAAAGGGAAGCAGAATCCCAATTGAAAGAGTTGGCTGCTAAAAAGGCAACAATTTTGCAGGAAGCTCAGAGGCAAAGCAGCATTATAGAGGCACAGATGGCAACTCTGCGAACCCATCAAAATATTTGAAACCTATTTGAAAAATTCTTTCACTGTTTGAAAGGTACATTATTCCAGATGGACATAGGCTAGATATTTTGTATATCTGATCATCTATACTTATATATAAAGAGAGAGCGGATTTTGTACGTGGAGGGTAATCTCCAGAACCACTTCACCTATTTGAAAAATTCTTTCACTGTTTGAAAGGTACATTATTCCAGATGGACATAGGCTATATATTATGTATATCTGATCATCTATACTTATATATAAAGAGAGCGGATTTTGCACGTGGAGGGTAATCTCCAGAACCACTTCACCTATTTGAAAAATTCTTTCACTGTTTGAAAGGTACATTATTCCAGATGGACATAGGGTATATATTATGTATATCTGATCATCTATACTTATATATAAAGAGAGTGGATTTTGCACGTGGAGGGTAATCTCCAGAACCACTTCACCTATTTGAAAAATTCTTTCACTGTTTGAAAGGTACATTATTCCAGATGGACATAGGCTATATATTATGTATATCTGATCATCTATACTTATATATAAAGAGAGCGGATTTTGCACGTGGAGGGTAATCTCCAGAACCACTTCACCTATTTGAAAAATTCTTTCACTGCTTGAAAGGTACATTATTCCAGATGGACATAGGCTATATATTATGTATATCTGATCATCTATCTATATATATAAAACAGTTGCGTAACTCCCTCATTCATTCACTGACTGACTGACTGACTGACATACAACGCACAGACCAAACCGCTGGACCTAAAGGGCTGAAATTTTGCATGGCGATTCTTCTAATAGTGTAGGGGTGCACTAAGAAAGATTTTTCAAATATTCTTCTTAGATTTTTTTAAATTAAATTTTCAATTTTATTTAAAAAATTTTATGATTGAAGGAATTGTTCTGCGAACGGATGGAGAAACTCAGGGAATTTCATGAGAAATACTCTGGAAATCAGGGAAAACTCAGGGAACTTTTTATTTAAATTTTTGTAGCCACCCTGTTCTAGAAAACATGTACCAGAGGTAGGTGTTTGTTGTTGTTATTTTGGGGAGATTAAGCTCCTTTTAACCCCTTAAATTTTGTATTTAAAAAAAATATTTCTTTGTGCGCACCTAGGGTCTAAGAGAAACTATCATACAAAAATTCAGCTTTCTAGGTCTCGTGGTTCTAGAGATACAGTGTGTTTGTTTTGGGGGAGGAGGATTAGGCCCCATTTGGCCCCCTTAAAATTCTAATTTATTAAAAACATTTCTTAACGAGCACCTAGGGCATAATAGCAACCTCCACGCAAAATTTAAGCATCCTAAGACTTATGGTTCTAATGATTTGAGTTTCGTTTAACACTCATTTTGAATATTTTTTGTGTATTTCTGTTTTGTAATCAGCCCGCAATTTTTAATTAGATTTAAAATTATTTATAATGGAAATTTCGTTCTTCCTCTACCGATATTTTAAAAATTTGTATTTTTATAACATGCTGCTCCTGAAAATGCTTGCCGCCAACTTTCAGCTATAATACGTAACTGTTAGGTAGTACCTATTATTATTTATGTTGCAACATTAATTAACATACTTCATAAACAAATCACTTACTTTTAAAATTATACGTCGGTGAATCCAACAACACGCTGTAGATAAGTAATTTAGTAAAATAATAGTCATAAATTGTACGAAGTCACTTAAACAGAACAATAAATTGCAAATCCACAGTCAAGTTTTAAAAATTGTATAACACATTCATTCAAGAATCACCTTGAAATTCTTACACTGCACAAAGTAAACAATGGGAATATGAAGCGCTAAATACTAAGCTTGCTTTAAAAAAAATCCCCAAATATTTGCCTCTATTCTGAGCCGATGTTAAGGCTGCTGTCAGACTCGAATCCGACATTCTTAATTGGGACTGAATTAAGGTGAGCGACAGGACCATCAATAAGCTCAAAAGAACGCAAACAGGTGACAAAGTGGAATGCACCTTTTGAAATGACAAACAATAGGTGATGTGGACACATCATTTAGAATGATTAGCGAAGGCCGTCAGCGGTATCCCACAAAGCGAAAAGCCGACGGCAGTGGGAATCACTGTAGGTGGTCCACGTACAAAGGAAACCGGAAGATGGGGGTCTGAGCTGTGGAAAGGTCGAGATGGTTCCAGAAAGAGAGGGAGAAGAATGGATAAATAGCGGTGACGGTAACGAAAAGACTAGACTAGATTTAGACTTTTGAAAAGACGCCACGCGCGAGCAGAGAGACGGGATCTTTTTTGGACTTTGATAATGAACCCCTCTCTCTTATGAATGTATCAGCGTTCTTCGGAACAAACTTATGTAACTTATTATTAGCCAAGATTTTGATGTTTTAATAAACTCGATGTAAATAAGAGCTATTTCTCCAGTTATGATTAACTCTACGAGACACTGATTTAATGGATCACGACGATCCAGGCTTTACAGCTGCTATGTAAAACAAAATCTTTGTTTGGACCCCTGCATGTTTTTGACTCTTGTAGCGGGAGGAGTCAGTAAGTTGACTCTAGAGAATTCTACCCCCGCTCGTTTAGAATGACACTTGAAGGATTGTAATGACTCTCGCCATAGGGGGTGAAGATGCTCCAGCCATCTCCCTTTTCCTGATAAGACACTCAACTGGTAACGTTTGAGAATATCTAGTGTCTAACACCGGGCAAAAATTCAAAGCGCGGCCTTGTCTAGTTTTATTTACTTAAATATATTTCATTTATATTTTGTATATTTTATAGAAAAAATTAATCTGACAAATTAATTTAAATAATTTTTTCAATTTAAATCTGACAAATCGAAATTATTTATACAAAAGTTTTCACAAATTTTTATTTCACTCTTTCAAATTTTGCGCCCCTCATGATTCGTGCGCCTGGAGCAGTTCGCTCCAACTGCTCCACGGTAGCTACGCCCCTGCTTAGAGGCCCACCCAACATTCCTGGCAGATATAATGTGGACAGATAAGGCATGTTTTTCGCGTAACGGAATATGGAATAGACAGAATTTTCATACCTGGTCGATGGAAAATCCGAGATATGCTGTCGAAGTTCGACATCAAGTACGCTGGTCGGTAAATGTTTGGTATAGAATTTTTCATAACAGGTTCATTGGACCAGTATTTTACGACGGGACAACGGTATTTGGAGCTTCTGCAGGATGTAATGACCGACTTTGTTGAGAATCTACCGTTGCACTAAATAAGAAATGTATGGTTCCAACATGACGGCGTCCGTCCGCATAAGACATCAAACATTAAGCAGTACCTAATGGACCCATTCGACAATCAAGTCATCGTGTTTGAAAGTACTTATAGTTTATTACTTCGTCCCTAGATGTCAGTCCAACTTAATCGTAATTTTGAATAGTTTTGTATTTATAGATTGGCAACTCCTAGTAATGTTTTGTCTTTTGATTCGAAATAAGACGATTGTGTGTTTTTAGCTTCGTGCTAAGATCAGCATTGCGATGCTGTTCTGATTTCTGTTTATATGTGTGAATAAAGTACCTTGTCTTTGTGTCGTCACGCCAGATGATTATTTACAGCCGTTGTTTTTATATTTCCTGAACTTTAATCCGAGGATTTGAACACTGGCTCCCGCCATGTCATGTTCGTGACCATGAACGCGATGGATTAACGTAATGGATTATTGAGAGGCTGTAACTTATTAGATATCAGACAAAGTAAGAGAGATTTTAATGAAAGTTTTGATTTGTAACAGTTTGATTTGCAACAATGGCCAAAAAAGGTACAGAATCCGATATAGATAGAATAAAAAAAAAAGAATTGTGTTTAGAACGGCCACAACTAAATTATTAAACAGAATAGAAACAATTTTAAATGATGATGTTATGGAAACGGAAACAAAAATGTCTGATTTAACAGAACTCCAGGATCAATTGAATTCTAAAGTTGAAAATTTAAGAAAACTTGATAAAGGTATTGAAGATCTCACTGATATTGATTTTTTAGAGGAAGAACTTTTAGCAAGTGAGGATTATAAGGAAAGAGCCTTGAAATTTGACAAGAAAATCACCCGATACTTGAAAAGCACGAGTGAAACTCCTGATCTATCGTCCGCGCAGAATTCTGTTGCGTCAACACCTAGCACAGTACTTTCGGTTCGTAACTCTAGTGTTCTTCGGCTGCCTAAATTGCAAATTCTTCGATACTATGGTGATCATTCTAAATGGGTGGAGTTCTGGGATCAGTTTAAAAGTGCCATTTATAGTAAAGACTCTTTAAACAATATAGAAAAATTTAACTACACTAGTTATCAAAAATTTAGGAAAAATCACAAAAAGAGGGATAACACGTTCAAAACTAGGCCAATCTGTTTAAAATTTGAATATGTTGTTAAGTAAAAGGTGCTGAACAATACTGCATTATGCAGAATAGTGGCGCTGCAGTCGGAATAAGTCATTTGCAAGGAGCATAAAAGTGCATTTCTCAGAGCAAGGCGGTAATTGTCGCTGCGAGGCTGAGATTAGACATCTGGCATAGCCAAATTGCAACAATGACCTCCAGGCATCATTTGACCGAGGTACTGCGATGGCGAACTATTGGGAGACCAGAGGCAGGACAAAGTCAGACGGAAGTGGCCAGATGGAGAAATGTGAGTCCGTCTGTGGTTCATAGACTTTGGTAACAATTTCTAACCACAGATTCCGCTTCCAGGTGGTTCAGCCAAGGAAGGCCAAGGACGCTACGACGAGTGCCGATGATCGATATTCGTCATGCGCACGAAGGACTAGAACCGCAACTCCGTCTGAACTCAGTCCTCCCTTGCTGCAAGCTCCGGAAGGTTGGTATCAACGTCAACCGTGCGAAGAAGGCTTCACGAAGGTGGTCTTGCGAGGCGACCAGCCATTTGCGTCCCGCTCACGTCACACCATAGGCGGGAACGTTTGTAGTGGGCAGTTAACATGTTCACTGGACGCGTGATCAATGGAGGTCTGCTCTCTTTACGGATGAGTCCAGGTTTAGCCTCCAAAGCGATAGTAGGCGTATTTTGATTTGGAGAGAACCTGGAACTCGTTTTCATCCAACACACATCCGTGAAAGATATGCATACGGATCAGGCAGTGTCTCTTTGGGTGGGCGCACAGACCTCCATGTCTTTCCCCGTGAAAATGTGAATGCTTACACCTATAGAGATGACATCCTTGATGCTTATGTGCGCCCTTATGCCGGGGCAATAGGTGATGTTTTCGTGCTACAGTATGATAATGCGAGATCGCACACGGCTTGCATCATGGATGCTTATCTTGAGCAGGAAACAATTCAGCGCATGGAGTGGCCAGCTCAATAACCGGATCTGAATCCTATCAAGCATGTTTGGTACGCTTTAGGACGACGTATAGCTGCTCTCAATCCTCCTCCTAGGACCCTAGCCACGCCTTCAACTGCTTTGCAAGAACAATGGCTCTCACTTTCTACCGAACTCATAGACCGTATAATTGACAGCATCACACATCGCTGTATGTGCTGTATTGCTTCTCGGGGGGATCATACGCCATATTAAAGGTACTTTTCCTATACCAAACTGACACATCCGATTTGTTCATTGTATACATATGCTAGTTTCTATAACACCATAATTGTCTGGCGATTTCTTTTTATGCTATTTTATACCTACCTATGTGTTGTATAATGTGTATAAGTTTCATTAAATTCTACGCGTAACTTTTTGAGTAATCGCTATTTTTGTGACATTTCCTTAATTTTTGATAACAAGTGTATTTTAAATCCTTATTTGGTGGAGCAGTGTTAAATGCAATTAGTGGGCTGTCATTAACTGATAGAAATTACAAAATTGCAGTTAATATTCTTGCACAGAGATTCGGCAGAGTCGACCTCATGGTTAATGCTCATTTAAATCGCTTTTTAAATTTAGAAGCTATTAAAAGTTCTTCAAACGTGTTCCCGCTTAGAAAAATGTACTACGAATGCGAAGTAAACATTACATCATTGAAGGCATTAGAAATCGAAACTGGGTCATGGCAATTTTATGTTGTATTTTATTGAAAATTTTTCCATAAGATTTGACTTTGGAATTCTACCGGATACGAAATTCAAAATCAGAATTTGATGTTGCAGAATTAATGGAATTCTTGAAATCGGAAATAGAATTTCGTGAGTCTACAATGTATTTAAATAAGAAAAAATCTTCGGTTTCAATCGAAAACAACCATTTTAAATGTAATAAATTTACGGTGGAAGATTTCAGAACACTAAGCCAACTGCCGCATTAACAGCTTCCGTTAAGAGCACTTGCATATCTTGTAATCAAATTTATGATGAACAAAAATGTTTAAATTCTTCGATTGAAGATAAATTACGAAAATTGAAGGCTGAAAGAAGAAGTCATAAATGTTTTAAACGTAATCATTTAGGTTTTCAGTGTGGGATAATAAAATTTCCTTGCAAGAAATGTGGTAATAGAAACCACCATGAATCCATTTGTGCATCAAGTGAAAAGGAGAATAGTGAAATTTCAGCTGCTAGTGCGGTAGAAGAACGCAAAGATTCCGACATTTTAGTGACCTCTGTATCTCAATCGGGAACGGGAACAGTATTTTTGCAAACTTGCAATGCAGTTGTAAAATCGGGAAATGAAAGTAAACTGGTACGAATTTTATTAGACACCGGCAAGCAAAAATCATTTATAACGCATAGAATTGCAGGTGAGCTAAACTTAAAGATTGAAAAAAGCCAACCACTTCGTATTTATGGATTTGAGGGTCAAATATCAAGGAAGAACCCATTTTCGAAATGGCAATTGTCGAACTGCAAAACAGAACTGATCCCTCACAACGCTTACAAATATCAGGTTTTCTTATAGAGAAAATTACAAATATTTCAGTACCGGTGCCTACAAAATGGTTAAAAAAGATGGCCGATTCCTATGGATTAGATCTTGCAGATAATGGGTCCGTTGAAAATACTGACGTCTTGATTGGGGCAGACTACCTGAGTGAAGTCATGAATGGCAAATGCGTCCACCTTTCCAAAAGGTTGCTAGCTATCGGAACGACGTTTGGTTATACAGTTCAAGGACATTCGGGAAAGACTATTGAAACCCCAATAATTATGAATCTTGCAGGAGTTGAAATTGTCGACTCTTTCAAAAATTTATGGGAATTGGAAGCTCTGGGAATACAGCAGAAGAATGAATTGTCTTTTTCAGATTCAGAGGTACTTGGGCAGTTCGAGAAGAGCACCACGAAGAAAAATGATCGGTACGAGACAAAATTGATACGGAAAAAAGATCAGGAAGTTTTGGGTAATAATTTTCATATTGCAGAAAAACGTTTGTTAGAGTTAAAGGAAAAATTGGAGAAAAATTCCAAATTGCTTGAAAACTACAAAAGAATAATTGATGAGCAGCTAAATGAAGGAATCATCGAGCTGTGTGAACCTGAATTTGAGAAAAGTGAAAATGCATTGTATTACATGCCGCACAGAGCTGTAGTTCGAAATGAGAAGGATACTACCAAAGTCAGAATCGTCTATGATGCTTCTTCTAAAGCGAAAAATGAATTTTCCTTAAATGAATGTCTATTAAGTGGCCCTAATTTGAATCCTGATTTACTGGAAGTAATTTTGAAGTTAAGAAAAGGCCAAATTGGATTTTGCTCCGATATAGAGAAAGCATTTCTCCAGATCTCTCTAGCCCCAGAAGATCGAGATTTTCTATGTTTTCTGTAGATTAATGAAGATTCTTTGAATGAAGATATACCTGAGAAAAACTTTAAATGTTTCAGAATTACTCGAGTTCCCTTCGGTGTTTCTTGCAGCCCTTTTCTTTTAAGTGCCAAGATTCACTATCACTTAAAGTCTTATGAGCAAAATATCAGTGAAACGTGTAAAATGTTGGAGAAAATGTACGTCGATGATCTTATTTACAGTGTAGATTCTGTAGAAGAAGGATACAATCTTTCGTTAAAGGCTCAGAAGATAATATCTGAAGCAAATATGAAGCTCAGAAAGTGGGAGACTAATTCAACTGAACTTAAGAAACTTTGGAAGGATAATGGATTGAATGTTAGACCAGTCGCTGAGAGTTGCAGTAAAACCCTGAAAGTTCTTGGGATGATTTGGAATTGCGAAGATTGCTTGAGGCTTGAAATGGAACCGGTGCTCCGAAGCTTAGATGGTGCTGAGGCGACAAAGAGAGGTGTCCTTAAAACAGTAGCAAAGATCTTTGATCCATTGGGACTTTTTGCTCTATTTACCATCCGGATGAAATGTTTTCTGCAGGAACTCTGGGAAAGAGGATTAGCTTGGGCTGAAACACTTTCTCCTGATTTGAAATTTCGATTGGAAGAGTGGTGTAGCGAGCTAAAGGACATTACAAACATCGTCATACCTCGCCCATATGATATACCAAGCACTAAAGACCATTTTCAAGTATGTATTGGCTGTGATGCTAGTAGTCCAAAAGCCAATGCAGCAGTTGCCTACATTAGGGCTCCAGATCAAGAATAATGGACAACCAGTTTTATTCTAGGTAAATCTTGTGTTGCTCCCCTGAAAAAAATTGTCATTTTCCCACCTCGAAATAATGGGAAGTGTTATAGCATCGCGACTTGCAGAATATTTGAGAAAGGCTTTCCATATAGATACTAAAGATATCTATTTATTTACTGACTCTGAAATTTGCCTCTATTGGATCAAGAGTACTGGAAAGATATGGAAACCTTTTGTTTCGCATCGGGTGATGGAGATCCATGAAAAGACTTTGCCCCAAAGCTCGAAATTTTGTAAAGGTGCAGAAAATCCTGCTGATAAACTTACCATAGGATTGAAGACAGCCTCATTTGTGACAGACGAGCTGTGGTGGAAGGGTCCAAGATGGCTCTCACAATCTAGTGAAACTTGGGATACACATTTACCAAAGAATGTTGAGAATCCGTGTGAAGAGGTTGAAAAGAAAAGAAGAAAATCCAATCACCAGACAGCTAACGTTGTTCTTAATGAAGATTTGAATAATGAATTTTTATCAAGATTCTCCTCGTGGACGAAGTTACTTCGAGTGATAGCTTGGTGCATCCGGTTTTGTCAGAAAATAGTCTGCCGGCAGAAGGGATTTTTAACATCGAATGAATTGAAGGAGGCATTCATCGCTTCACTTAGAAGATTTGCAGCTCGCCGAGGTCGACCACAAGAAATCTATTGCGACTGTGGTACCAATTTTGTTGGCGCTGCGAGAGAAATTAAGAGCATGATGCTCTCATTCAAGACCGATGAAAGGTTTCACAACTATCTAACTGACCAAAACATTATTTGGAAATTCAACCCCCTGGTGCTCCTCATCAAGGAGGCCTGTGGGAGGCAGGAGTGAAGTCGGTGAAACATCACCTTAGACGAACGATGGACTCACAAGTTTTATCAATAGAAGAATTCCTAACACTGATTTGTCAGGTTGAGGCGTGTTTGAATTCTAGTCCCATTATTCTTGTGTCGACTGACCCCAATGATCTGACTGTCCTCAATTCTGGACATTTCCTTATTGGAGCCCCGTTGACAACCATTCCTGGCCATGACTTAGCTGATGGGAAGGTGCCTACTCTAAAGAGATGGGAATTGACCAAGCAGATGTTTCAGAGTTTCTGGAAACGTTGGAAAACAGACTATCTTTCAACTTTGAATCAACGTGCCAAGTGGCACAAGACTGATTTCTGTTTATATGTGTGAATAAAGTACCTTGTCTTTGTGTCGTCACGCCAGATGATTATTTACAGCCGTTGTTTTTATATTTCCTGAACTTTAATCAGAGGATTTGAACACTAGCTCCCGCCATGTCACATCGGGTACGGTGGTTTCGTAGAGTGGCCCCTGCGCTCACCCGACTTGACCCCATTGGGCTTCTTATGGGGACAAATAAAAGGGCAGGTATATGCGACTCCTCAGCCAATATTGCAGTATTTTCGACGACGCATTACTGATGCTTGTGCCTCCGTAACACCTGTCATGTTGCACAATGTGTAGCGAGAAATCCAGTCCATAGTACAAATGTGTATAGTGGCTAATGGAGAGCATTTTCAGCAACATAAATAAATGATCCTGAAGTTAGGGAAGTGTATCAGTTTCTTTCTTTCACTCTTTATGACATGGCAGTTTTCGATATCGTGACCAAACAAATGTTCATTTTCTACGTTCTGTTTTAAGCATTAATGTGAGCAAGGAGTCTTTTCTTACTACACTGGTGTAAGAAATTAAGAGAATTTGCAGAGGGGTGCAGTTGGCCCTGAGTTCATTTTAATGGACGATAACGCGAGGCCACATAGAGCTCTTCTGGTCGACGAATTTCTAGAGAGTGAGGATATTCGCCGGATGGATTGGCCAGCCAGATCTCCAGACCTTAACCCTATAGAGCATGTCCGGGACGCTCTGGGGAGGGCAATTGCAACTCGCAACCCCCCTCCGAGAACCATCCAGGGAATGAAAAGAGCGTTGCAGTACGAGTGGGACCAATTGCCACAGGAAATGATAAACTGCCTTATTTCAAGTATGAAATCACGCTGCGAGACCTGTATATCTGTAAGAGGGGACCATATCCCCTATTAACTCATCTATTAAACCATTTTTTTTTGTTTATTCTGCAACCGCTGTTTCATACCTTCCGACTCCAACGAGTGTTACGTACGATCACGCGTGTGTATTACAATTATTGCATGGTTATTTGTTTTGTATTGTATCAATGTATGTACATATCAAATTTCATTAAAATCGGTTCAGTAGTTCTAGAGATAATCGACCAAGTCTGCAAATTCTCTTAATTTCTTACACCAGTGTAAATCGATGATGCTGAACAACTTTGTGATTGACTTTTTTTCCCGTATCTCGTACCGTTTTTTATATAAAAATGCTAATTCCAAAATTTGTCGGTAGATGGCGTTGTTAGTGGTCTCATCAAGTAGCGCATAGAATTTTTACTATACCTAGACACCAACTTTATGGCCTAAGCCAGAGGTACTCAACCTGTGGCCCGCGGGGCGCATGCGGCCCGTCAAGCCAATATGTGCGGCCCAGAACACATTAATTTTTATTTTTTCATTATTAGAAACGTAATTAAAAAAATTGGCATTCATAGCTTATTTATATTTTTTTTGTATATTTTTTATATTTTTATAAATTTTATAATAACGTGAACAATCATTGCTCACTGAGATCTAACTTAAACTGATGCCTGTGACACTTCCTGCGGCACTTAACTATAAACTCCATGGTCTTGGCTCTTGGCCAACAAAAAGATTTTTACATCTAAACTTGCGCCTCCATCGGAAACACCACCGCCCTATGATGACATGTTTGACATGCCTAAAGTTAAGTAATAAGATATTTATCTGTGATAATAACGTTTATGCGTGACATTTTTATGCTGTTAGTTTAAGTGCCTATTATGCGAAGCGGATCAGCGTGCTTTGCTGTTTTGAACGTCTTATTTCACTTATAATTTAATACCCATAATGGCAGGTGTTTCTTCAAACGGCAAACGAAACATGTCTGATGAAAAGAGAGTTTTTCAAGACAATTGGGAAGAAGAATATTTCGTTGTTGAAAATAAAAATCATTTGGTCACATGTTTGATCTGTCGTGAGCATGTTATATTAAAAAAACATAACATTGTTCGTCATTATACTACGAAACACAAAGCATTTTAATGACACTTTTCCTTGCAGCTCTTTGATAAGAAGTGAAAAGTTAACTTTTGTCAAGAAATCATTGCAACAAGAACAAAATATTCTATCAGTGGCGATTTCACAAGATTCATCGGTGACAAGAGCGTCGTATGAAATTTGTTACATACTTGAAAAATATTTGAAACCATTTACTGAAGTAGAGGTTGTGAAGGAATACTTTCTCAGTGCTTCCAACGTATTATTTGATAAATTTAGCAATAAAAAGCAAATAATAACTCAAATAAAAAAACATGCAGCTTTCTGATTCTATCTGGGCTAGACGCATTGAAGATATTGCAACACACGTTTTCAATCGCATCTTAGAAGACTTGAAAAACTGTAAATATTTTAGTTTGGCTTTCGATTCTGCACCGATATTTCAGTGACATCGCAATGTACCGTTTTCGTTAGATTCTGTACTGAACGAAATATTATTCACGAAGATTTTTTGCAATTTCTTCCTATGAAAAATCAAACCAGAGGGATGGACTATCTCGATAATATTTGTACATTCCTGGAGAACAATCATATTGATATAAAAAAATTAGTTTGTATATGCACGAATGGATGTCCTTCAATGACCGGATCTGAAAAGGATTTTGTTGCCCAATTGAAAAAGAAATACAATTTAACAAATCTTTTGTCTTTTCACTGTATCATACACCAAGAGAACCTAGCAGCAAGTATCACTATTTGCGAAATAGATGCCTTAATGAAGACCGTAATAAATATAGTGAATTATATCCGAGCTCGAGAATTGAACCACAGAAAATTTAAAATTCTTTTAGAAGAATTAAACAGTAATTATAGCGACGTCCTTTTACATACTGAGATGGCTAAGCCGAGGAAAAGTTCTGGTGCGATTTTTTTCTTTAAGACAAGAAGTTATTTTGTTTTTAGAGCAAAACAAAATTTACAGCGAACTTACTAATCATGGATGGTGGTGTCTTTTAGCTTTTCTATGCGACATCACAGAAAAACTTAGTGAGCTTAATCGTGGGGTTACAGGGTGAAAATAAAATCATTTCGCAATTGGCGAATAAAGTATTTGGTTTTGAAGAAAAATTAAACATCTATCACGAAGAAATAAAGAACCAAGTATTGTTTAACTTTCCAACTGTAACAAAAGCTAAACAAAATGGAATGAATATTTTCCAAAATAACTATGAGACATTTTTTAATTATTTAACTGCCTTAGCCAAGGAATTTAAGACAAGGTTTCAGGACATACATTGTATCAAGAATTGTTTGTTGCTTATAGAAAATCTCTGGCACTTAGAAAAAGCAACTATAACACAATTAGCTGAATTCGGATATGATTATGTAAAGTAATTTGATGAATTTATTGAGTTTAAGAATGATACTAATCTGAAAGCTATTTTTAAGGAAAAGAGAGAGGAAACCGAGTACATAGAATTTTGGAAATTAGTCCCTGAAAAATATAAAACTGTACAAAATTGTGCCTTTCTGTTGCTCACCTTATTCTCATCAACGTATCTTTGTGAATCATCCTATTCTAAAATGAAATATGCGAAAAACGTATACAGGAATTGACTTACTGATTTTCACCTTGATGACGTATTGAGGCTAGCATGTAGCAATTATAAACCCGATTTGTCTGATATAGTAAAAAAGGTCTTCAGTATCAAAAATCACACTAATTTTTAAGTAAACAAATGGAAGAAAGTTTAATTTTGAGTTTTTTTTTGTTTGTTTTTTATAATGTACAGTGATTTCCGCTTATAAGAATCACGTTTGTTATTACTGTTTTTTTTATTCTTATAAGCGGTTGATTCTTATAGCCGAAATTTAGGTTTTTGGACAGGCACACACCTATATATACATATATTAGATAATTTACCATAAAATACTCTTTAATTTACGTTAATTATCTTTTATTAAAATTATTTTTTATAATTTTAAAAATACAACTTAATTTCTAGACCTATAAGTAGATACACATGATTATAGTAAGAGAAGAAAAATTCCAATATTTGTTACCACATACCTGCTTAACAGTTTTAACATTTCAACTACAGGAAGGGAGCAAGAAAAACATTTCTATGGTAGTTTGATGTAATGAAGTTTTCAGGAGGCTGTTTACACCTCTTTCAATACTAATAGTTTCAGACGAAGATTCACCTTTTAGCTTACGTTTCACGGTTTGATAACGTGCTGAATCTACTAATGTCCCGTTTGCCTAAGTGATAGTGGACGTAGACACTTCGCCGAAGATTTATGTGTTTCAGGGTCCAGGAAGCCGCAACCAGGATGTGGGAGGTGGAAAAAAAAAAGAGTCCCTATTTTTGTTTGTCAGTGGAGAATGATGAAATCGGACCCGAACGGGTAAAGATGCCCCTGGGTCAAGCTAATAGGACACTGTTGTGCATTTAAGAGGAAACTATTATGTTATGTCTAACAAAGAAAGGGATGAATTTTACGACTATATTTCATCCCATCTTATCAATCTTTCTTAAAAAAAAGAAACAACTTTGTGCCTTTTGAGGGTTTAAGTGGCTTTTTTGGAAAAATGAAAGGAAAGCGAAGAATGTAAACGGATTCTTAAAACCGGAGGATTGATTCTTTAAAGCGAAAATTTTAACATGGAAACAATACATTTGTTTTTGTTTTCGCGATATTGATTCTTATAAACGGTTGATTCTTATAACCACTGATCACTATAAGCGGTGGTTACTGTATTTTGAAGTACACAAATATGATGAAAAAAATCATATTGGGATATACGCTGTGTTTGAGCTAGTATTGACTGGTATGATGATAAATAATAAGTACTGTTATTCTGTTTTAATTTTAGAAAATATTTGTTGAGTTATCAGGCGCTGTGCATCCTTATCTTTAATCAAACAGAGTTCAACCAATAATGTTTTTGCCTATAAGGATTTTTTACGCCATATCACTTTGACGTTGCAGCCCTTTCAATTTGGAAATTATATGAATGTGGCCCGAGGCAAAAAGGTTGAGTATGACTGAAGACATAGGCATAAATATAGTTACATAAAAGGACGCAAATATGTCAGTGCATCTTTGTTCACTTAAAAAGGTAAAGGGGAGGTTTGCTGAGTAATTTTTTCTCTGGAAAGAGAGCTGTAGGTCACATAAGTTTGGGAACCCTACGTTAGAGGATTAAAATGCAGTCCGTTTGCCTCAATTGAATATGTTCGTACGAGGTTTCTCACCCGAATTATTGAACCCCTTACCTGTGACATGTATTTCAGAAAAATGCACCAAAAATGGGAAAAAAAATTCCGACTAACAGTGAGAAACATTCATTCCCAATTCCCGCCTTTATAACTGACCACAACCCCATTCCTCACCAATGAAATAAATGAAGGACAAATACCACCATTTATTGTGAAAATAGTAGATCTCCGTATTAAATGTCCATTCGAAAGAAAAACGGGCATCGCGGAAAGAATCACTAATTTTTCTCCTGCCTGAATTGAGCTCGGGCATCACAAATATTGCCCATTGTGGTTGCCCGAACTGGGTTCGGGCGTCACTGGTAAGGGGTTAGGGACAATGTGGAATGTTACGAAGCCACTTAGGCAAATGTATTTTGCATTATAGCATGGTTTTGGGATACTTGATAGGATTCAAAAATCTGATGGTTATTAATTTTGCTGGCGAATGTTTAAGAATAAAAGGTAAAAGTTATGCTTGTATTGATTGTTCGACAGTTCCTGAAAATATCGACACAAGTAGTGATAAATACACACCCACGAAATAAACCCCTCAAAATTGTCAAAAAGAGTCTCCCTTATTTTCCTTGCCTTTCCTTGCTGTGAAATATTTATGTAATATCCGACAGAAAATGAATATAGGATGCTGAAATTCGAATTCATTGGTTGGCTTTCTGCCTTCATTTTCGTTGTATAAGAATACACAAAAGGGGACTCGGGGAAGGAAGACATAAAACTACTGTTTATTCCAGGAGATGGCGGTGAATATTTGGTGCTAGAAAATTTGTTTGGCAGAGAATAGGGGAAAAAAAGACTCGTATTTGTCAATAACGGCATGCTTCCATCTTCCATGGCCTCCAGCCTAAATGAGCGAGATAACTTTGAGAATGGTTCAATAGATATATCTTGAGATGAAAATATTCAAAAAAGGCTTGTAAAAATTCTTATAATTTGTAGAGTTCTAGATTACGGCAAAATGCGGAGGTCAACTGAATATTCGTGTGGCATAGTTAAAAAATACTAACACCTGAATTCCCGAGACAAGTGCTTAACCAGTAATGAATTATCTATAAACCTCTGAATCGTGTCAAATCATCGTAATACAGGTTTCCCCAGACTTTTGAAAGTAGAGCAGCATTGTAAACCCCACCGAAGGCCGAAAATTGAAGAGGCAAAGGGAGGTGGTGCATGGTAAAATAATTTTACCCGAAACATGTTACGGATTACTTGAGACTTACAGCATTCTTAGAAATATAATAAGCTTTGTATTTAATTTTTAATGCCACTTTTTTTCAGGAAGATAGAATTTCCAGTCTTTGGAAGAAAGGCATAAAGAAAAAAAAGTTTTGAATCTCCCTTTATATGCTCTAAATGTAAATTTTTATTCGCATATAAAACGTGTTTATGCTTCTCATTTTTTATTTCGAAGAATAATAAACGTTCGATAACAACCGAGAATCATTTTATAGAAAACTAGCTAAAAACCCGTACTCCGCTACGGAGTACATTCAATTTAAATATACAACGGTCAATGTATGCAATTAATGCCAAATATATATATATATATATATATATATATGTGTGTGTGTGTGTGTGTGTGTGTGTGTAAAGAATTAATTAGGAAAAGAACAATAATTAAATAATTTACAGGGGGGCTTCAAGGTAGTTAATTTCGTGGCGTAAAGCGCCACTATTTTCATATCGTATTTCAAAACGCGCCACGGATTACGGAATTTCCCTTTTTGAACGAACAAAGAGAGAATCTATTAATAGTATCAAACTTAAGCTCCGCCTTTGGGTTGATCTCTGGTGCAAGCGTCACGAGCATGCGCAGGAGTTTTAAAGGCTTTTGAGACAATAGAGTTTTACGCAGAGCGGGATAGTTTTTTCAGTCGGGTTGGTCACGCATCACGAGGAATCGAGATGACGACTTGGCAAATAATTAATAGATTGAATCAGGGTAGGTTAACATTCGGAAATAAACTCTTAAGTGTAATTAAATTGTAGTTCTTTGCCACAGGCCTGTAATCACTGACTACTATAACACTAATAATTATTTAGGAATAGGGTAAGATGGAATAACGTTGGATAAGACACCATAATGAAGAAGGGTAAGAATTAAGCACCGTGTCGTATATATATATATATATATATAATAAATACAATGGTCAATGTATGCAATTGATGTAAAAAAACAAAAAAATATATTTATAAAAAAATCGTAACGGATATTTTTATAGACAAAATAATTAAGAAAAAAATATTCAAATTAAATCTAATAGAACATACTAAAGAATATAGTACAGTTTGAGGAACATTTCTTTTACTGTATTTTAATATTTTTTTGGATAATGTACAATTGTCTACCGCATTAGCAAGAAAAAAAATATTTTTTTGTCTATTTCGTTGTTATGCACATGACGTAAAATTAGTTCAAAGTATCACAAAAAGAAAAGAAACCACGTGATCAGCATTTAATAAATTAAATTATAAAAATTAATCTTTAAAAATTCACCAATAATCAGAAATGGTGGTAAAGATTCGAAAAAGATTTCATATTAAAAGAATTTTTATGATCTTTCTCGTGATATAAATTTTATAACCCTCCAATTATTATTTTAAATGCAAACTTTAAAGAATGTTACAAAAACAGCTAAAAAATTTAATTTAAAAAAATCTAAGAAGAATTTTTCAAAAATCTCTCTTAGTGCACCCCTACACTATAAGAAGAATTGCCATGCAAAATTTCAGCCCTTTAGGTCCAGCGGTTTGGCCTGTGCGTTATATGTCAGTCAGTCAGTCAGTTACGGAACTGTTTTATATATATAGATTATCGTTGTTTTTTTGCAGATTTTGGCAGTCAGTTGTTCAGTTGTGTGCTTATGCAAAGCGATTTTTGCCATTTATTTTTGCCTTTAGATAATTTCTGTTTGTCTTTTGTTTCTTAATGCATATGTAGATGGCATTTTAAGCTACATAGAAGTAAAACAGCCCATTGTTAACAGAAAAAATGCTTTACTCAGCTTATTCCTAAGTATTTCATACATAAGTTTGTTGATAAATGTTGATGAAATGAGATGTCATTGTTACAAAGGATGCGACAAGTATTAACTATTTAGAGTTCAGAATTTTATCGCTAGGAATTATGTCCTATCCTTGTAAGAAAAAAAATGAAAAAATTCTAAAGCAGTTCGAAGTACTCTATGTTCTTCGGTAATGTACCCAATTCAGTCCTTTCGTTATACATGGGATGTTTCTCATCAGTTCTTAAGTTTGCGCTATTGTGACTCGCACTGGCTGAGCTGTCATAAATAGCGCACTTCCTAACACAGTTTTGAACATCTATTGAGATAGAAAAGGGTGGCTCATTTCCAAAGTTTGTTTTTACGGCTAATTCTCTTGGGTCCGTTCCAACTCTTGGAGCAGAGACGTTAACAGGAATATTAATTAGTGGCATCCTTCTTGAATCTACGGGTTCAGCATATATGTGAGCATTGTATAAATTCTCTTTTCTAATTGTAGTCGCATTGGACGTTTCTTTGTTTCGTCAACACTTTCATAGGGTTGGGCGTAAACAGGATCGGCGTCCAACGGTAAATTCGGCAAAGCAGAACGAGGTTTTCTTGGATTGGTGCTAGCAGATTTCGAGCGACGCTCGATGACACTTTCGTAACTCTCGGTCGCAGAATGATGTTTTTGTCGATGAATGTTCTTTTCTGCCGTATTGTTCTTGCGATGCGTGTTGTCGAGGTGAAACACTGTCGTATTTGTCCGTGTCTGTCGTCTGGGAACAAGAAATGGGGGGGGAATTAGCCATCGTAAGAAAATACACACAAAAGAATAAAAATTGAACGAATAAAATTTACAGGGAAATTTTGCTGACCAGATTCTGTGGAAAAGCGTTCTGTTCCTGAATGTCTCGCGGACTCTTAAAAGTCACATAAATGCCGTAAACGGCTCCAGTGAGAAACTTAAGAGTTCAGAAACTTATGAACAAAACCTTCTCATTCAGTGTTACAGAGGAACCTCTGGCTTGGAGCAATTTTCCCCCTTGTTTCACAGAATTAATTTTTTTAATATGATGCGGTGAAAGGCAAAGTGGTGTAAGTCAGTAAGTCAAGTGGTGTAAGTCCAAAGCGTTTTTCTCCAAAAACTACAAAAAATTCCACTATAAATTGAACAAATTATAATTCATAATAATTATTATAATAATGCAAATAATAATTATTTGCGATTCCACTATAAATTGAACATGGAGATTGCATTTTCACCCTCAAATGAAAAAAGTTGAAAATAAGACTTACACCACTTTGCCTTTTACCGCCTCATATATAGGTTTTATAATTCCGATAGAAGCGACATCAGAATATTTGATGCAGGAAGGCGGAATTATTGAAATTTTCAAAAATTACTCCATTGACTTAAAATTTTGTGTGTTGCCTGTCGATTTATAGGGACAATACAGCCATTTTCAATTGTTGTGATTAATTTTCAAAATATTTGCCTCTTAGAGAAGTATGAAGTCATCAAACTGTTGTTGAAGTATAACCACGTTAGATTGCCCCTTTGATACACTGAAGAGCCCCACCCTCCCCCCAAAAAACTGGTACAGGCGAGCATATGTAAATAACGGATATATGCAACCAATCAGTGTAACGTGATGTGGTCGTCAGCGTCTATATAAGACAACAGGTGTCTATCGAAGCTGTTAGATTGGTTTCTACTGCTACAATGGCAGTTTATCATGATTTATGCGACTTTGCACGTGGCGTTATAGTCGGCGCACGACAGATGGGACATAGCATCTCCGAGGTAGCGATGAAATTTGGATTTTCGCGCACGACTATTTCATGAGTGTACCGTGAATATCACGTATCCGGTAAAACATCAAATCTCCGACAGCGGTGCGGCCGGAAAAAGACTTTGAAAGAAAAGGACCGTCGACGACTGACGAGAATCCTTAAACGAGATAGACGTGCAACACTTCCTAAAATTGCAGCTGATTTCAATGCTGGGGCATCAACAAGTGTCAGCGTGCGAACTGTTCAACGAACCGTCATTGATATGGGCTTTCGGAGCCGCAGGCCCTCTTGTGTATCGTTGTTGACTGCATGGCACAAATCTTTATGCCTCGCCTTGGACCACCAACACCTCCATTGGACTGTTGATGACTGGAAACACGTTGGCTGGTCTGCCAAGTCTCGTTTGCAATTGTATCGGGTAGATGGAGACAACCTCATGAATCCATAGACCGTACATGTCAACCGAGGACTGTTCAAACTGGTGGAGCTTCTGTTATATGGGACACCTGATACATCTAGAGACGACTCTGACAGGTGACGTGTACATAAGCATCCTGCCCGATCATCGACATCCATTCATGTCCATTGTGCATTCCGACGGACTTCCGACGGACAATTCCAAGAGGATGCCTTGCAACGTGCTGTTGAGAAGAGATCTCCACCCCCTCGCACTCCTATGGATTTGTGGACTTCCCTGCGGGATTCATGGGGGGGATTGCTTCCAGGATATCTTCAGACATGCCACGTCATGTTCCGGCACTTCTGCGTTCTCGTGGAGGCCCTACGATATTCAGCAGGTGTACCGGTTTTTTTTTTTGGCTCTTCAGGGTATTTGAAATATTTTTTTCTAGGTAAAAGATGTTATTCATGGAAATTTTTACATTTTCAGGACACAGATCATTTTATTGTTGTGATTATAATCGATTATTCTTAAGACTAAATCGAGATATGAATATACCTTTTCTTCATAATCAGGAAAGCAACAGATAAGCAAAGAATGAAAACTGAAGTTCCTGCTCCAGCAGCTACTGCTGCAACTACAAATGTTAAACATATTGTTATTATTGCCATTATTATTGTATACTTTAAATACAAGATAAGTGTAAATATCAAAGAAACATGGATTTATTGCATACTTAGCACTAAACTGGGTGTCCAATTACTTCCAAAAAATCCTAAAAAAACAAAAATACCCATTTAAAAACAATTTATTTTAAAAGTCGTATTTCTTTCACATTTAATCATTGTGTATTGAAATTTTACATTCTGTTTTAAAAAAGCATTTTGGAAGCTTTGAAACTGACCTGATAGTGTAGCTTTTTGTGCAATATTAATACACTTTAAATCGTGTCATTTTGGAAGTTTTGTTTAATGTGAAGCCCTTTAATTATCAGGAATGTCACAGGTCTAGACATATGATGGTCGGAGCACATTCCTTAAGTGGAAAAGCCAGGCGGTGGCCGAATGGCTAACGCGCTGGCATTTGGTTCATATCCTATGGGTTCGTGTCTACCTGTTGGTATGGATGTTTTTAGCTGTTCGGAATCGGTTTTAAACTGTAGGTCCCGGTCTAATTAGCCATCGTGTAGCAAAAAGTTGACCATAGCGCTCCAAACCAAACCAAACCAAACGAAACATTTAGTGGAAAAAGCCTTCCTAAATACGATTGACAGAGTCGTTAACAACTCCGTGAGGCCCGCACAGGTAATGAGGCTGGACACATACCTTAAGTGGGAAAAGCCGTTACAGATGTACGTTTTTAAGTGAGTTTGAAAGGGTCGCGAACAACTCGTTAGATAAAAACATTAGCAGACGGAAGTGTCCGATTGAAGATAATCACGGCCACAGAGAGACCAACTGACTAGAAACCGCAGCCAACGCACGGGTCTAGATGTGTCGACCAGAAAGCGCAGATTTGCTTCCCCTCAGCGGTGACGGAGGCCTCTAGAAGCTTCTAGAACTATTCTGAAAGGAAAGATATATAAATGAAGAAGGGATGATTATGGGAGAGCTATGTAGAGAGATATGTTTTAAGCTACGGACGGAGAGGAGAGAAACGGTTAGACGGGGCTTGAGTCTTGAGGCGGAACTTTACGTTGGACTAAATGAGGACTCTCTCTCTCCCTCTGGTTTTCAAGTGCTGATTGTTCCATTTGAGGAAATGCTGTATTCTATTTACTGTATATAGATATATGAATAAACCAGAGACTTGTATATATGTAAAGAACGAGTAGCTTATGTGTCCATGTATAACATAAACGAGGCACTTAACAACAAGGGTCACGACAAGGAAAATAAGTTTATTTTGTTTTTAAAAACGTGTGATCTCATTTGTTGCTTGATACTCGTTTCTTCTTTCTTGAGTGTTACACTTTGTTACACTTTAAAATAATCATATTAACTACTTTCACTATGAAGTATTCATTGTTATGGTTCATTTAGGACACTTAAACTTGTCATTTAGGGATATTTTAACGTTTGCTTGTAATATGTAATAGTTGAAAGTTATGTCTGATGTGGTGCTACAATTAAGGAAATGTATTGATCTCAATATGGCCACAGGTGGAAGGTCATTCTATTAGTTGGTGTTCAACACTCCTCACTGAGGTTATGTATTCAAAATTGTCATTTAATGTAAGAAGTACTTGTTTTTATGTACGCATTTGCGCTTATGATAAAAAAAATGTAAGGTGGCTGATATGTACTGTTGGCTGGCTGCTGAGTGGTTAAAATTTTAAATTATTAAATATAAAGGTAAATGTTCTTGTATTACATTTCCCCCTTAAAACTCTGTAAATTCTTTAGTAAACTTCTTTCTCTCTGTTGCTAAGCGGTATTTCAATCCGTACTTGTGTTCCATTTCTCGCCTCTCACGTTCGCAGGAGCCCTTGAATAAAGGTGGAAAAGCAAGAATCTGTGTAGCAGGTCAATGGAATGTTGATTGCTTTCACATCGCCTGCGTCGGAGTGGCCGTTTCCTACCACGGATGAATACGGTGCTTGTGGATGGCGGGGTCCGCCGTGAAAATAATTAAAATCTAACAAGAAGCCAAGAAATAATTCAAGAAAAAAATAATTTGGCATTCAACTTAGACAAATATGAAAGAATATCAGCGTTCGAAATAATCATCTGGCCTCAAGGCTCGGCGCGAGGTAGCACTCTTTTACATGTATCCCTTGCTAGAGCTCATGCGAAGCGGGACGAAAAAAGTTTTGCTCCGGGGGGTATTCGGACTGGGTGAATCAGACTGGTTCTCCGGAAGCTACATAGAAGATCGTCACCAATTGCCGTCCTAGATGCAGGGCTTCACCCCTTGGAACCCATGAAGAATGTCCGCTGCGAAAGATCCAGAGATGCCTTAGTCTACTGGGCATGCCCAACTTTAATCTTAGCTATCTTGCCTTTCTTTCTTTCTTAACTCCTTTTTTTTATATACCTTTAAGTCGAATCAGGTAATATGCATTTTTTTTTATTTATTATGAGCTTATATAAAATGTTAAATAGCTACAGGTCACCAGCCACCCATTCTTGTGTAATCTGTGAGTGTAACCATTGTTTTTAATATACATATCTATATATGAGGAAATGGATAAGTGTAGCTTTATTTTATGATGAGGATGGTATTAAGTTTCTTAAGCATTGTAAGTACTAATCATGTTATGTTATAATAAAAACTTGTTAAGTAAAAAAAAAGGCATCTAATTGTCCAGTCTTTTTTTTAAATTTAAGTGTTATTTTCAGCTGCCCTCAGTTTAATTCTATTTCAGCAGGTATAATTGCTAATTTTGGAGATGTTGTTTTTTAGTTCATTTTTAGGTCGTCTCCTTTTAAGGGAAGTAGTTTTCTTTAAACTTCTTTAATTTAATTTAATCTTTCTTAAAGACATAACATATCCACACTCATCACAAATGCACGATGTCCTCCAAAAATCGACATTGTCTCCTTAAGTCAGTGATTCTCAACCACTGTGCCGCGAGATTCGTGAAGTTTGCCGCCACTGCGAATACCCATACATAAACGACTCCAGACAAATAGTTCAATCAGTTCTATCTTCCTAGCGGGGACTGGCTGAACCAATGCGCAAGACTATTACACTTCTGGACCAGTAAGAGCCTGTTCACATAGGAGTCCGATAGCGGATGCATTAAAATTTTGAAATATATTTAAACACTGACAAACCTCCAAACGATTAGCAACGAAATTTTTAACGCCTATGATTGGTTTATATCCGTCTCAGGCCCATTTTTCCTTTTACACTTCCGCTACCGGACTCCTATGTGAACAGGCACTAACTTCTCGACTATTATAGTTCTGGACTTTATATCTGGATCAAGAAATAAGAGTAGCATTATCAGTTTTACTCCCAAATACAAATGAAGTTATCAAAAAACAAAAAGCTCAAATTTCACATTAACTCTAATTTATAGTCAAATAACCATTTTGTTTATTTTGTAATGCAATTTCATTTTATATTTCAATGAAAATTATTTCGTATGCTATTTTTACAAAATATATTATAGGTACATCAATCAATTATCCAAGTAAAATTCTTTTAAATTTATCTTATTGTTAGTGTGCCACCAAATTTTAAAGTTATTAAAAGTGTACTGTGATGATAAAAAGGTTGAGAATCACTGCCTTAAGTAAATAATAATTTTTATATAGTTTTATACATATTTTATCGAAAGATTAATTCCATTTTGCGCCATATAAGCTGAATATATTTGAAGATTTTAGGTAAGTATATTGAATGAAAACAAGTATTAGGAAAATGGGAAAGGCACTAACTGCATCCTTCAAAAATCTATGTGTAGTGCGGAAGCATGAGAAATCTTAGGGTCAAAATGCCATTTGTAAGCATTTGAAGTTACTGTCAGAGGAGGTGAAACTCTTTGGACCATGCATCAAAGGACTGTCATGGTTTCTAGCCTTACTCAACAATGTTACAATTCAGAAATGAGAACAAAGCAAACATTGCAAGGAAGTATTTATCTTTCCATATTTTTCAAACGTCGATATTCGCATTCAAAAACTCCATCAGCAATTTAACGTCAGAGTTAAATGGACTTTATATTAGCTTTGAATTCTTCCTCTTGTTTAGCTGCTAAAAATATTTAACACGCAGAGGATCTTACAAAAGGATATTTCATGAATTATTTTCATTAATTTTCTAATGAATATATGGTAATGAGGTTACCGGTACATTTAACTTGTCTCAATATACGCACGTGTATTATATTCCCAGAATCGGTTGGGGAGAGTTAACAGTACAACTGCACTTGCATACTTCAAACATACTTTTTAAGGATTCATTTATAAAAATTTCTATTTAGGCCATGGCAGGAGTGAGGTTCGGTTTAACACATCGCGAGTGAGTGCCAGCAGGGTAACGCCTTAGATCGCCTGGCCTACTGATCAGAAATATACTATATTATCATTACAGGGATCTGATATAAATGCAGCTTAGTTTAAAAACATTTTCCAATCAAAAAATATATTGATTAAAATCACTTTAAAATCTACCAGATAATTGGATTTTAAGATATGTTTAAGCTTAAAATGTAGGTAAATTGGGAGCTAAGTTTCGAGTAGCCCCAGCTTAGAATAGAGTTGACTGTATACATGTTGAATCCTCGTACTCACATCAGGTGATTCTCTCACCACAAATATAGCTTACTTTTGCATACTGCTGAAGAATAACTCCAGGATCCATTTGACAGGCATCGAGTGACTGCAGGTGATCCTTCAATGTGGAAGCCTTCCGGACAAATCAACACTAGAAAAGAGCTGGATCCGTTGACTGATAGCCACGCTCCTTGGCTTTCATTATCGATGTTAAATGTTCCACAGGTTTCCTCTAAACAAATGTAAAAATTGAATTCATCAACAAAGTAAAGAGAATCTGTAGAGAGATTTAACTAAACATGAAAATCCATCAGATGGGAATGCGTCCCTGAGGTGCGTTCAGATATCAAGTGAAAATCCCGAAAAATACTCTGCTATTGTATGAGGAAAGTATTTATATGAAGAAGGGACTGTTGAAGGTAAAATATCATTACAGATCAGCCAAGGTTAGAGGGCAAGGTTCACTGACACCTGCACGCATACTTTCATAGAAAATATGAAAAGAATATAGAGTACCACGGAATTTCCTATTTCACATTTAATAAAACAATTCTGATACGGGACCTCCTGGAAAAATATATTGAACTCTATGTCACTCGTACTTGGTCCACCCGACGGAAGAATGACCGTGAACCCCTCCGTGATCACAACTACTTTAGTTCAACGCAGGACAAAAATGCTCTAATCAATAGGATCTCTTTGATGGGGCAAAAATCCCTATTTTTTATAATTTTCAGTATATCATAAGACTTTTTATTGGGATCTGAAGTCCCTCTGAACTCCACCTTGCGGTGGAGAACAGCGGGATTATCGGATCCCTTCATATCCTCTGTCTAATCACAAAGCTACACTAGATGACATCGTTAATATCTTGTTAATTAAATGTCTCCTTAAGTTGATTAATGCTTTGTCAGGCAATACAATCAAAATTGGAGCAGTTCGTTATTTAAGAATGTTGATCTTACTTTTCCCTCCAAAATAATCCTGTCATCGTTTATGTTCTTACTGATTGCAATGTATAAAATTATTAATAAAAGTTTTATAGAAAATTAAACAATAAAATTTAAATTTTAATCACCTGAGTAAGATTGTAATCACAATGGATAACAGACCTGCCGTGAGGCATACTAGGGAGCTGATTACTGATCGCTTGACGCTAACCTGCCCGGCAAAACGGCCGCATGGTATCTAGTCGTTGCCGGCTAACGCCAATAATTAAGATACCGTTCACTCATGAGTCTTAGTTTTAGCTTTTCGTTTGATTTTTTACTATTGGAATTGTCTGAGGTTTTCTTGGATGCATTCACCATAATTGCGATCTATAGTAGATAAGGTATTAGTTTAATTACCAATCTTGGTGGAGGAATGAGAGCCAATTTGTTTACGTTCTTTAATTTTGAGGGGGACTAAAATCTAGTTTACCTTTTTTGCATTGAGTCGTCCAGCTGCATTTCGTCTAGCTTTTGCGTTCGTGTGGTTCTGCGACTCCGTGTCCAATTTTTTTAAGAAAGCCAAACACCTGTCATACTCATATTCATAATAAAAAAGGGAGCATCTTTAAGCTTTTATTTCTAGGAAGTTAAAAAGTGGCGTAAGATTAAGAATTTTAGTCGGGAAAAAAAACTTAAGCAATCCGAGTATTTGTTCCGATAAAGCTGATCGCAAAGCAGACTGTCATGAAAATCAAGTTTCTCCTTACCATCGTGGTACTCTCAATCCAGAAGTGATTATAACTATTATTTCCAATCTTGAATATTGCCTTAATACTCCAGTAACAAAAAATCCCCATGACTTAAGTTACAGGTAGTGGATATTATCTAAATATACTATATAGTTTCAAATGTCGTCTGTAGATTTATTTAGAATTTCTTTATAAGCCGAGGTTCCTCATTCTTAAAGCGACGTAGCAGTTTGCATTTTTTAGCCCATACCAGACAATAAAAATATGCGCAGCACAACAATATTCTTTCAGAAGCCGGAAACAGAAAACATATTCCTTAACGAATGAGAAGGGCACAAGCACTCTTTCATGTGCGATAATTTCTCCATTCTGATCAACCCTCCTTTATACCTCTACACATCAATTTTGCAACCCTATGTGTTGTGTTGTGTGGATTTTTCTGGTCTTAATTAGGGATTAACCAGGCTAGCGGCAATAATCTATACGTCGACGTAATTTTTGCTTGCATGCCATAGTGTGAAAACTAGAATTTGAACAGCATTTTTTCCATAGAGTCCAAAAAGGTCTCGCCTACTCAAAACTAAGTATCCCACTCGAAGCTTTCCCGTCTGTCGTGTGTCACGTCTCAATAATAATCAGTGTGATACTGCTAAAAACGCCCTCCTGCCATGCTTACCTCGTTTATTCGCATTCCACTGACTCTGTCACACACACCGTCTTCAGTTTCAGTGATAGCTAACTATAGTATGTTTTATTAAATTGCAAATTTTATGCTATCTTATTTAACTAAAACATCTTTGAATGCACTGTAATTATGTTATAGTGCGTTAACATTAGGTTATTAGAATCTCAGCGCCGACTTGTATACCATTGATTTCCATCCTAGCTTCTATTACAAAGGTATTGTTTGAAACTGTAGACGTTTCTGGAGTTTTTGGATTGCATTTTGGTGGTTCAGAATCCCATTCATCCCATCGGAGGCATGTGATTGTTGACTGGCCATCTAAATAATATCCTTCATTGCAGCTGTATCTTGCAGTGCCATTGTACGGAACGCCTCTGTTGCGACTATCGTATTCAACATGTCCATTTTGTGGATTACCTGGAGCATGACAGTATATTTCTGGAAAAAGTAAAGAGAAAATTGTGTGAGACTATATTTGTAATATTCTGGGAGCTCAAATGAGAATGAATCTATAGAGGTGTAAATCAATGGTTCATGAAGGAAACTCCAAAAAGTCTTGAAAATTTCATTATAAACTTGGGCACTAGATGTGCAGTCAGTACTAAAATAGTTACGTTTATAATTGTATCATAATAAACTAAAGCAGATTGATTTGGAGCTAAATGTAATGAAGAAAAGAAAAGAATTTTCGATTGATGTTGGGAATGACGTATATTGATATTTTTATGCATGCATGCATGAGGATTAAATAAAAAGACAAAAGTTTACACCACTGAGTGCCGATAATAACAAATTAAAAAATATACAAAAATAAATAGGGGATATTTACATAAGAAGTAAAATAGACGGTATCGCTGTAATTTTCGACCATTCATTACCAGCCTGCTTCTGTAAACTGAAAAAATAGTAATGGAAAGATTTTAATGTTTTAACAAGTGTACTATCACATCTCTTCTAATCTTGTACTTATACAGAAGACCTCCTTTTTATCAATATTTCAGTAAATAGTAGAAACTGGTATCAAATTTCGTTATACATTATTAAGTAAGTGATAAAATATTTTCACTATTATGAATAAGATAACGAATAAAAACTGAAATAAAAGGATGGCATGAGATTTATTACGCTATAAGCCGCAAAGAAAATTTGCTTGACATATTAACTCGATTTAAGAAATGCACAAATTAGAGATTGGAAGGACAGCCTTGGCCTGGATGGGGTAAGGTACACGTTGCAGTGCAGAGTTTCAAAAATAAAATAGATTAACGATAAATAGCAAATAGTAATGGCAATAAGTTTTTGTAAACTGCAAGTACAAATTTGGCTTTATTGTTAGAAACTGCTAAAAAAGAAAAATAATTGCATTTTTTTTCATTTCATTCACATAAAAGGATTATTTAGTGCACATATGCATAAAAATAAACTAAAAATGCTTTTTAATGTTCTTTACCAGCTATATTTACTCTTGTTTTATCAGTTGAATATGCTAGCTTTATTTATGATTATGTTACCTAGATGGTTTTCCTAGATTCAAGATATTTCAAAGTTGCAGAATATGCAGCATTTCTAAAACTTTATCTCAAACTTTATTTGATCTAATTTTATTATGTATCCATGTTTCAAATTGGGAATGAAAGGTGAGTCGAGGTTAATGCGTAATGCCCACAAAACTTCTAGGGCAGGGGTTCTCAACAAGGGGGGAATTCTAGGGTTTCAGAGGATGAACAGGGACCACTATCAATGATGTTCTGCATATTATGCACAATCTGTAAATTTGTAGTTTATTTTTAATTTAATTTGCGAAATTCAATAAAGTTTATTGAATGTACCAGATTAAAATCAGTTCTTAACATGCAGCCGTATTTTCATTTACAAAATTAAATTATTATTTAAAGACCAGAAAGAGCTCCAAAAAATTTGTTGTAATATAATCTAAGAATTTTCTTACTAACGAGAGAACTGATTCAGGAGCAAAAGATATGTTCGATGAGAAATCAGTGGCAGAATTTTGGCCCTTTATGTGCTATTCCTACCCAAAAATGGCAGAAAGAGTTATTCGTGTATTACTTCTACTCGTATTTGTGTCAACATATTTTTTGAGTCTGGTTTTTCAACTCTGCTGCAAATGAAATCAAAGCAATGAAGTAGACTGAAGTCTGAAAATGACCTGCGTTGTGCCCTTTCAAGCAATCCAAGAGAAAAAAAAAACAATCACAAGTTTCCCATTGACTGTAATTTTCATCGAATAAAATAAATTACATTATCCAAACATTCTATTGAACTTTTTGTCTATTGAAGTGTGCTTCACTAACTTTAGTCTGTTAAGTAATTAGTTCTGAATAAAAAAACTCATTTTATTCAAATTTTGAAAACTACCAACATTTTCTATTTCTACTTAAATTGTAAACCATAAAAATGATCCAAATAAACGTAAATGTAATAATATTTATATAAAAAAAGATTTTCAATATTATATGCATATTATTTAGAGTGCACCTTTTAAATTAGACAGTCTTGGAAAGGGGGAAATGATATTCTGAACTATGATGAGAGAAGGGAATGGAGAAAAAAAGGTTGAGGACCACTGTTCTTGGGTCTTAATATGGTGCCATCTGGGGGAATGTACAGTGAAAGACCCGCTCTTTCACATGGTAGGCCTCGAAGTGCGTTAGCGTTAAGGATAACAAGCGGGGAAGGTTACAAAGTGTCACCTGTTTATTTCTGTCACAAGTTAGATGTATGTCTGAATGGTTATCGGAGATTATCCACCTTAGTTGAAGCTGTTTCAGAATTTTTGTGGTAAGTTTACCCCTTTGATATTTGTAAAATTACCTTATGAGTTATTGCTTCTACTTCTTAAATTTTAAGCGCTTAACCCTGGTCTGCACTTACCCAGCAACAGTTCTGTGTCGGGGAAAGAGCGGGTGTAGTTAGTGGATCTAGTGCGGACTGGTACGCACTTCCCCCTGTACTAAAATTATTATAATTCGTATTCTATATATTTTCAGTTATCACTTTTTTACTATTGCTATTACACGTGGGTCATTATTATCGCATGGGAATGAAGGAAAGACACACGAAGGATCTTAAACTAAAACAACTCAGAAATTTAAACTAGGGGAAAGTGAAAACTCCTTAGAATCTGATGACGATCTTTTCAGTGTTAGAGCTTCTGACAATAAAATCGAAGATCGGAATTCATACATAGAAGTGGTATAGTCAACTATGACAAGGACGCATTTCAATTTAAAACAACTGAGAATCTAACTGTCGGGGACTTATCAAATTTGGAGTGGGGATGTGAGAAGCACTTCGTTGACGAGGTCATATCTTTTGAAAGGGAGGACCCCCCCCCCTCACTAAATACACAAAGGTATTCCACTATTAACGGCATAACAATTTTTAAGACCCCACACAAAGACCAGTTGACAGAAGCGACATTGATTGTGTTCTCCCTCCTACAAAACCATAAAAAGGAGTAGAAGCTGTATTTCGAATAGAATTATCGGGTTATAACTTGCAATTAAATTAAGCGTGTTCCTTTAACTTTTAAAAGAAAAAAATTATTTTTCGTGATTTCTCTACTGACATACTAAACTGTTCTTCTGAACTTTTACTATTAAAATCAATTTAAATGAATAAAAAAATGTTTTTCCACTGTTATGTATTTTCTGTTTTTTCATTTCGCATCACTTTTCTGGGGTAAAAGCGTAACTCAACGATCTTCGTTCCACTCAAAAATTTCAAAGAGCAAAAGGAGCATCAAGGAAATGTCCCAACGTTATTTCACAGGAAAAAAATAGGCAATACATAAAGGCCAGATATGCCCTTATCCCATTTTTGAACACCAAGTGCGTACCTTGGATTTTACAAATATTATCGGTTCTGACAATTGTTGAAATGAAAGCTTTTAAATGCATCTTTATAAAGAGAAGGTTTGGTGCCTAATTTACAAGAGCTTTTATATTTCTAGGTGCTAAAACCAATTTTTTAGTCATTCAAAGCCAAACTGTGTAAGTTTTAATCCACACCGATTCACCTAATATATATATATATATATATATATATATATATATATATATATATATATATATATATATACAGAAGCTCGTTCGCACTTTATGGAAACGATTTTGATAGTTAGGTTTTATGTATAAATGCCATATTTTTTGAGGCGATTGCTTCTATCTGATAGCCATGGTTGTTGACAATAGCTGTAGCTCGAATTTTCCATGAAAGTAAACTTTTTTCTTAGTACTATCATATCAGTTTTACCCCATTCCTCTTGGACCGTTTCTCAAAGTCCGTTCAGTGTTCTTGGATGCCGTTTTCCTAAGTCTCGTTTTAATAAACCGAAAGTGCAAAAGTCCATTGGAGAAGTGTCAGGGGATTTCACAGGTGTTTCATTAAATGGGATACACTTTATTCCTGTTTCTGTTCTTTCTTTGCTAAATAAGGGGCAGTTGATTTAGATATGAGACTTGAGGCTTTGTCCATATGAAGCTCAATTTCATCAATGTCCTTTCCGTATAAGGCTGTAATTCCTTCTTCGAAAATTGGTTCTAAAATATTCTGCTGATAGTAGAGTGAATTAATTTTGGCTTTACCTGAGACTTTTTTTTATTTTTAATTTGCCGTTGTAACAAAATCCTGCAACTATCATGAATCCCTTTGGGAACTTTTCTGTACAGTGACGAAGCCATTTTGTACGGTTATTCCCATCAGTTGAGCAATAGAAAATTGATCGTTTTTTATTACAGTCACTTAAATACACCCATGCCTCAACGAGTATTACAAAAAATTATTTTTTCAACAGCTAGATTTTTTTTTTCATATAATTTTCTACAGTTTGTTTCTCTTTCAGCAATATGCTTTGGCAAAAGCAGATGAACATTAGGTTTAAACATCTTTTTAAACTTCAAATCTTTATGAATGATTTAACTTACAGTGTCAGAAGACATTCCAAGTTTCGATTCAATGGATCTTTGAGTTGGCGGATTTTCTTTTAGGATCAGAGACTTCACTTTCTTGATATTTACCTGCGTTCAAAAAGTCTTAGGATGAGGCTTCGCGGTCATGTTTTCATTTTTACTTTCAGTTAGACGTTTTTTTTCCTTTCAAATTTAATATATTATAAATTCCTGTTTTTGAAGTGCCATAACCGTGATTTTTACACCGCTTTATAATTTGTTGATACGAATATTTCTCCTCGGAAAACGCAGTTACGTAACCTTTGAATCATTTATCAATTTTCGGATCCATTTTCAAAATAAATCTTTTATTTTATATTCAAATGAAAACAAAACAGTAGCAGACGATTATTCTGAAGTTGCCAAATTTTTATCTCAAAATGCAAAAGCCAAAAATGAATTACAAAATCGTTTCCATAAAAAGTACGAACGACCTGTATGTATATATATATATATATATAATGTGTGTGCTTTTGTTTGAATTACATTACACTTAAAAGCTTAGAAAGAAAGTCCACAATTTTCTGAAATGGGCGACCCTTCCCGCCTTCCAAATTCAAGGATGAATGCGATATGCCAATTTGTTCTGTACCGTAGTCAATAATACGACAAGCCTTTCGCTTCAATTACTTTACTACGATACGTTAAACATACTACAACTACAACACTTAAAGCAAGTATGTACAGCGAGTTAGAATTTACAGTTAGATATGTCAGGATGGCTTCGGGTTCATCGACAGCGCGGCCTATCGAAGGCCTCTCGGACCAGGAGAGCGTCTCTCTCACACTCAAAAACAGATCTCTTCTCCGTGGACTATAGGGGTCTTCTTTTATACTGTCGGCTAATTCAATAGCTTTCTCCTGCGTTTGAAGTGCTCGTAAGTGTTCAAAGTTTATGGGATTCCACATGTCACTATAGTGTCAAAAATCTCAAAAGCCCTCGAACCACTCTGGGATTTATGCGTTCTATAACGTCAGAACCGCACATTACACGAACTTTATGGCCTCTTATCCTATCCTAGAGTTTATGAGGCCACTCAGATCAACAGTTCACCGATAGATGACATGCTGAGGGGTAGGAACGGGCATCACATACTTATAGAAATACTAATTTCATGTAGTAATTGAGACAGTGTCACAGTTCATTAAAAAGAATGTTTCTTTCTTCTAATTTGATTCCTCGGGACGAATCAATGTTTTCATTCTTCACGCATTCCCCTTTTCAGTAACAATTACAAACTTCCGTTATTACATAAAGACTTTATAATTTAACCATCTTTATACGACAGACAAGTAATATTTTGAAGGAATCTATCTTCCTGCCATACGCAGAAAGCATGGATTCGCCTAAATAAATGATACAAAGCTGATCAAATTTATTACAACTCATTAAATTTTTTTTAAAAATGCATTTCTTCTCGTTTATATAATACAGATTCCTAATATTATGAATAAATAAATGCACGTTTTGAATATTCAATTATATTGAAAATAAAGTCATGTACCTTCACATCTTGGAGACTTTGGCCACCACGTTCCATCAGCTTGACAAATAACTGAAAGGTTTCCCCACCTTTTATATCCAGAATTGCAGACAAACCTATATACCGTTTCATTTCCTGAGACCGTATAGCCCGTACCATGTAAAGGAGTATCTGGTGTCAAGCATTTTGAAACTGCAAATAAATAATGAAAAAAATATATAAATAAATATAGAGATTTTGTGTCTAGGATTTACATACATTTAGATGCAATTAGCTATAAACTTCTGAATTACAGTTTGAAAGATTGTATACGTTTGGTGTTTCATATTTTTTCATGCCTCTGCGCCTTTGAGATACCCCTATTGAATAATTTTTTACAGTCACAAAATTTGCTATCCAGTTCAAATTTTTATTCGAAATAAAAAGTAACTGAAATTCAGATGCACCTAGCATTACTCAATTTTGAAACATTGCTATTGCACAGTCTCCATATCATACTGGGATGTGCAACATAACTGCATTAAAATCGTAATAAAACAAATCATAGGATATATTGTTTGGTATGATAGTTATTTAAAATGAAGTTCTTTCTTGCATCATTTAATGGCTTTAGATATTTTAAAGTCCTATAAATCAAGCACTGATTAACTGTTTCACCATCTGGTCTACACTAAAAGAACAAATATCTATTTATTCATAGGCGTAACATGGATATTATAACCCAGGCGCAAACCCCGAGTTGTTCCTGGTTCCCAGATTTACCTTCAGTTTGAAAGTGAATAGACGCTAAAGCTTTTTTACCTATTCGGTTTCCATTGAAAACTTTTTTGGCTTTAATATTTGTCTAACCCCCCCCCCCCCACACACACACACACATACACACATACACCCATACTTACCTTGCACCGGGAGGGGGGATAGCTCATCCTGTCTTTCTCCTAATCGTCACTGATTACAATAACCTAATCATTATTTTCTCTCATGTTATTAGTCATACATTTTAGTTTTGACTCAATAAAATGGAGGCAACACGAAGGTGATGCTGATACTTCGACTAAGCACCCGTTGAAGAACAATTCCAATTTAAGTTGGAGTTCTACTGCCGAGAATAGTACTTTCTGATTTGACAGGTAATTTTCTAATGTGATTAAATTCACGTAAATCAAAAAGCCTTTATCGAGTTCTAAACTCGCTCGAACGCACTTCTAGCCAATTGGTTGTCAAACTGAAAATTTCAGCGAACTGGCGTTCTCCATATGAAAGGTAGAATAGTGATAGAGAAAGGATATTATTATTAAGACAATATAAATAAGGAATGAAAATATCTACATAACTTGTGTTGTTGAAAGAGATTTTGCATTTGCCACGTAAATTGGTAATTTTTGTAAATTTTATCCGAATTTTTAAAAAATTTACTGGCTTTTTAAAATTTTTAAATCCTAGTATTAGAGCCAGGGAGCCTATTTTCAGATCAAGCGTGATCTCTCTCAAAGAGTTCTTCCTAAGCGCACCCTAAACTGTTCAAACAGTCCCAACCGCCAGAATTTCTTTACCCAACAAACTTTATCCCTCGTAGACATCTCCATACACCGTATTATTGCAGTGGTTCCAAAACCATGATTCATAAAATATTTCAAACTTTTCATATCACTCTAGTAACATTAAGCATTTGTAAACCGCAGTCTAATCTTTCGCGGTCATCAACGAAACATGATAATGATTGGCATACTACACACGACGAAGCGTCTTTGTGTGTAGTTTAAAAGATTAGTTAAAGCCACATTATATTCCACTATCTGTCTTACGGTTAGCCATTCATTTCCTTTTAACTACTCTCCTTCAGAATCAATAACATATTTACGGTTGATACTAATGTTTTTGTGACTCTGTTTAGAGGTTTTATTCTCGGAGTGAAAATGCAAGAACCTCTACTACAGTGTTTTACCTCATTTCCCGCCTCCTGCTCATGACTGGTATCCGACTAAGCTCCCTGGTCTGGCTTTGCTCTTTAGAGGTCCGAGACCCATACAGTTTGCCCTGGCTCGTCCTCGGAGTGGCCATACAAAAAGTATGCGTTTCGAGAACTCGAAAAGGTCTTTCCCCCTTGTCATTGTTCTGCTGCTCCTGCGAATCCTTCCCAGATTGTGGACTGTTTAGGTATTCCCGAAAGCATGCTTGCAGAAGATCAGGATACTGTTGCCTTCCTTTTGCCCACACAACAGAGCCCCATGGATCTGGTCTAGCATTTTCTAGTCCATGGGGCTTAGCAACCCCAAATAACAACCTCATTTCCCTGCGTAACATGCATATCAGTTTGCTAACAGTTCGACAGTTGCAGAAACGAAGGAACCGGCGGTTCACGAGATAAAACTCTCCCATGTCAATGCTTTTACTACAGTTGCATTCCTGTGATTGCGTAAGTATGTTTGTAGGGGAATTTCCTGTTTTAAACTGATCGACTGGTCAGATTTAAAAAAGTCTTAACCTTTACCCTAATATTTTAAAGCTGCATTATCATTATCAGTTGTTTGGAGATCAAGAGCAGGAGAAGCTACTTGAGCGGCTTTCTTAAATTCTATTTCCTTTGTTTCTCAGATTTATGTATCTTGATTTTATTGAACTAGCCGCTGCGCGACCAGCATGGTCGCTTTCAGTTTTATATTTTCTTTTGCAAAACAACTCAACTTAAAGTAACATATGTAAGGAATGTTACCATTACCTGTCATCATAAATATATTTTGTTAAGAGATAGTGGGATCTCAGCCAAAAAATTTGTAATCATTACAAAATTCTCTAAAAGACTGATTCTAAAACATCGATATTAAAAAAATGTGAATGTCCATTACTTCAGAACAGAGTTAAAGATAAGACTGAGAAACCCAACACCAATGATTTTAAAAATTACATCCCTCTCTGTATGTACTATTTTTCAAAATTAAGATATCTACACTTTATCATTATATTAAATAAGAAATTATTGGAGAAAAATTTTTTCACTTAAAAAAAGAATAAAAATACTAAAATATAGTGTGGATTACATCACCCTCCGTATATACTATTGTTCACAATTCAGATATCAACACTTAATCATATCAAATAAAAATTGTTGGGAAAATTTCTTCACTTATAAAATGAAGTAAAATTTCAGCAAGTACTAAAAAAAGTGCAGAAAATTAACTCTTACTTACTAATGAGGTATTATAATGCAATTATTAATATTTTACTATGATATTCCTAAAACTTGTATTTCAGACCCAAAACTTAGTATTTCAGTAGTAGAAGACAGTAACAGAATCAAAAGAATGGACAAAAGTACATAAGTTTATCTAAACTTACGTACAACTGTCTATGACTAAACACTGGATTTTATAGGTCTAAACATATTTTGTCAAAAGTTTGTCCTCGTACATACATTTAGAAAAACCGATGGAACAAATGAATAAATTAAAATTATTCACGAGTTAAATGCAGCAATTAAATTTTACCAAATTAAGTGGTATCGTCGAGCCACTACACACACGTGGTTGGCTGCTAATGTTTACATCTGTGGTTGAAACAGTTGCTATTCGGAGTGTAGAAATATCTTCGATTTTTGTGCCGCATACCTACGCGTTTTATGTATATATAGATATTCCATTTCTGTATGCTTTTGTATATACAAATCAATATCAAAATTTGTTTTACTCCTATATCTGTTGCATGGTCATATTTGGGTATCTGAAAATGTCTGATTAGAATCAGCAGAGTAAAAATGGTAACCTGACTCTTGCAGGAATAGAGCTTGGATTTGAAATGCAATTCTATTTTTTGGGTTTTTTCATCAAAATTTTATATGAAACATCCTTACCTGGTGGAAGCAACACTGAAACTTCACATATTCTACAAGCTTGGTAACCGCATTTTATGTGAACAGTCTTTCCAACTGTACCAGCAGGACAATGAAAAGTAACAGTTTTTGTTGATTTGGCAGTAGTTTCTGTAAATTTTAAAATGGACAGTATTATAACTGAAGTTTTTTGAATGGTCAAGTATATTCATTTACAGAATTCTCTTCGAACTTTAACATTAGAAATTGTTGTAACGACTCGTTCAAGGACTACATTCCAACTAACATTTTATTTACAGAAAAATACATTTACATACAAAAAGACAAATACAAACACTTAGCACCATCTGGAGTGAAAGGTCAAAAACACTTTGTAGCATTTAAATACATATCAACAGAATTGTTCCCAGAGATACTCTTATTTATTAAAACTTTTAGGTTATTACATGATGAATAATAATATTATGAAAATTTAACCAGTGAACTCATTCCACTGTTGTTTCATACTGAAAAAATTTGCGTATAAAGTACAAGATGATTCACTCGGAGCTTTCACCCAAAAAAGCACTATGAAATACTATCATTTCCAAATATTAAACTAACAAAAACTAAGAAGTATACTGGAGATAAGACGAAAATTTCTGAAATAAGACAAAATTATTGATGTATTCTTTTCAAAATTAAGAAGTTTCTGACGCAATAAGCATTATAAACTTACATATGGTGATTTCAGTTTTGTGTTATAGCCTTTTATTGGGAAATCTCTGATTGTTAAGATGTGTAAAATTCAAGATGGTCTTTTTAAAGTAGCTATGTGAGATAATATATCGCTAGATTCAGTAAGTGTAATTTCGATAAAAATATTTATCAATTATACTCACAAATATATAAGAGTGGATCAAATTAAAACGGAACAGGAGACATAAAAGGAAATGACATAGTTTATATTTCAAACGTAATCTCCAATGCTATACGAACACTAGTCCCAATGCTTCACAAAGCGGTAAATATCCTGCTCACAGAAGTCCTTTGGCTGAGATCCGAACCAGTTTCGAACATTGTCCATGACTTCGGTAAAAACGGCGACCCCCCCCCCCCCCCAATGCCTTTTTCAGAGGACCAAAGATGTGAAGGTCAAATGGCTAGAAATCTGGGCTATAAGGTGGATGTTGCAACATTGTCCACCGAAACTTCGCCAACGAGCTCTGTGTAGGAGTGGCCATATGTGACGGCGCGTTGTCCTGCAGGAAAACCACTCCAGGAACTCAAGGAGAAGCGGTCCTTCCTGATCGAAGAAACATGTCAGCATGGCTTTACCACTACTCTGCACCATCCCGGACTTTTTTGGAGATGGGGAGCTTGGATTTACACTGTTGGCTTTGTCGTTTGCTTTCTGGTTGGAAGTGATGGCACCAAGATTCATCACCTCCCACAATCTTGATCTACATCTACACAAATATGCACCACATTCATACAACGATAATTGAAATTATAACCACTGTTTTCCTTTTTCATTTGATCCTCCCTTATATAAAATTTATGAAATCTTAACGTAGGTGGTGGAAGGGTAAAAATAATTTTACTTATTTATAGTGTTAAGAATGCCAGAGAAACGCACTTTAAATTTCGTAGTTCTTCGCTTGATGCAGTTTTTCTGAGAGAAATTTAAAATTATTTCTACTGTTAAACCAAATTAATATAGTCACTTCTTAATTTGAAATTTATACGAATGAAAAAAAGTAATTTTAGCTTTTGATGACCTACATAGTGCTGACTGAACAAGGCCTTACAGAGATGAAAAGGAGCACTGGTCGTTAATACATTGATTCATTTAGCAAAGTTAGAAAATTTAAAAGTATTAGATACAAGTAAATAATCTGATACAAAACTCCTTAAAACAATATAATTTGTTTATACAGCACTTGTTTAAATATTCTTAGCTGATTTAAATATGAAATTTTAAATCTTTATAAGAACTAACAAGCTGAGACTGCTGAGGAATTCTGATACATTCTGAGGAATTCCGCCTCTCAAGAACATCATTCATAAATTACTGTCTTACAATAGAATTACAAACAATGAAGATATACCTATTTCTACCGATGTTAAAACCAGTCAGTTTGATGGGATTGGTAGTACCAGTGTTAAGTAACCCTTAATAACTGTGAGGGTAACTGAAATGCGATATTTGGCACGCAATGTGTTTAAGAGTTTAAACAAGACAATAATGTTTCTGATAGTCTAAAAAATATGCTACAACTGTATGGCAATAACATAATGAAAGTACGAAAGGGCCACAGATGGCTCCAGAGTTTTGGACAAGGAGAAACAAACGTGAAAAATTCCATTCAGGATGACCTTTGTCTTTCTCCATAATGATATGCTGGAAGCCGCTGTTACAAGAAATGCTAGTATAACTGCTAAAGATTTAGTAAAAGATCTTAATTCATTAACGTACACCGTCCATTGTCATTTGTTTAGGAAAGTGTTTAACCTTGGAAAGTGGGTTCCGACGACAAGATATAATGATGCCACATCTCATATACCAAGAATTACATGTACCAAGATTGAAGGCTCCTGCTGGTAGGAGTATGGTCCGTATTGTCCTGATAGGTGTAGATAACCTCTTTTTTCAATGTTTACAAATATCACTAATAAAAAATAATATGATTCATTAGAGGCACATAAACCGAACCTATACAACTTATCTGTCTCCATGCCTCTTGAATTAGACAGAAATGATATCATAAAACTTTTATAACGCTGGAGGAGCATTATTCATTGAAATGGAGAATTTATACTTAATTAAATTAACAAAAGTCAACATCTTTAACATCCTTTTAAAATTTAATTCTAACAACGACATTGCCTCTGGAGTGAACTGATATTTAGTTAATAATTAAACAGAGGCTGAATTTCAATTAAGTTTGAACAATTAAGTTTGATTCTAGGATATTTTGTGAAGCAAATTTGTTGGAGATGGTTTTTTACCAAAATTTGTTCAACAAATGTCTTTCAAAAATAGTACTTCACTACGATATTTGAAGAAAATGCCATTATATTTTTCATATGCCTTAATCTCTCTCCTTTTACCAGTCAGTTTCCTCTTCCAACTTTCTTATACATCCCAATCTCTGGTAGGGACGGACATTAGTTATTTGTTAACATGGAACAATATTTACCTGAAACTGTCTTTTTAATATTGCATTTCTTTTCTTTTACATCATCTTCTTGGACTATGACATCAATATTTTCTTCCTCCGTTCCTTATAAAGAAAACATTGTGATAATAATCTACAAGAAAAGAATCTACTATGTTTTTGATTTCATGAAACTATACTTACCTAGAACAGTAATCCTTACTGCGATTATATCTATGGAAGACGATAAGTATCCTATCCATGTGGTTTCATCATATTGTGGTAGTTCGATGCAAGTTGAAATATTCCTATCAACGGATCGATGTACTCCCATATCATCGTCTTCAGATGGCTCGATTCTTTCAATTTTGGCCATTTTAGCTAATAAAATTTTAGTATAAATTATTCATCAATAACAAAAAGGGTAGTGAACATTTCATTGCATGAAAGAGAATTAACTGTTGTAGTGTGTTGTCACATACCAGTTTGACAATATCAGCATTCTTTCATACATTTATAGACAAACATTAAGATTCACTGAAACACCATGAAGCGTACGTAGGTTTGGAACAAAAATTGCTACATCGTAATGAAGCATTCAAAAGATTAAAAATGTGAGCCAAATGCTAACTTTGTATGTAAACCGCGACTAAAAACTGTCCCGTACTTGATATAAATGATTAGGGAAAAATTAAACCATTGAGTGGTGAGTAAGGAAGACCCGTAAAGTCTTCTTTGGACTCGAACATGTCTCATCACCGACGAAAGCAATACCTCTCTCAGTTTGAACGTTCTCGGAATATATTGAACAGACAAAAGGTGGTTTTTTAAAACCTGTGGATTGGTCATGGTTGAAGGAATGCGACCATGGTGTCAAAGGAGAGATGAAAAGGTTTGAATGTGTCGACACAGAAAGGGACAGGAGGCAATAAAAAGGGAAGAAAAAATAGTAGCAAGACAACTTTTCCTCACCCCCTCCCTCACAAAAGGAAAATTTCAGAAACAAAATAACCTTCCATCGTCTTTGAGAAATTGATTCTGGTTGCGCTCCTCAGACACATTGATAACAACGTAGTGTATGAACTAGCCTACTTACAAAACTGTCACATCTACATTCTTAGCTACCACCTCGTGGGCCTGAGTCCGAATCTTGGCCAACCCTTGGACGTTCCTGTGTGGCCCCTCACAGAGAATAATGTTGGTTCACCTTTATTACACTCTCAGAATACTGTAACCAAGAAAAAAACTCCCAGTGAATATGGGCAAATATCATCAGGCTTAAATGCCTCCCGTATTGGGGAAAAATACTCTCAGTCTAACAATAGAAAACGAGAAGATTTTGACGTCGTCTGTTGCAAAGAAACTGTAAATGGGTCGAGAACGGATATGTTGATGAACTGAATGATATCGGATTGTTTTATCAATAGAATCATCATTTAGACTCACACATCATACAGACAAAATCTATTTCGAAGGTACCCTTGTCAATTAACTCTGTGAGTTAATTGACAAGGGTCTTACTAAACCGCCAAATGGATCACTCGCAATCGTGATAGATGCAAGTGTGAGTTATTGTAGACTTCTATACATGTTACCTTCCAGTATGGTCATAGAAACAGAACGAAAACAGAAGCAGAACGAAATGAAGGCTCGGGAACCTGGTGTGTGTTAATCTTTCAGATTCTGTGACTGTCTACCGGCCCCCGTTCCCTTTACAAACTCTACTATTTTTTACTAAGACTTCCTTAATGACAAACACATGGACCGTTACTACTCAGATAACTGGATTTGTCGCTACTAGATCACGTTTGGTATATGGTCTCACGACATCTGGCCTCATAAAGTTCACCATAGTATATCAAAGATGTTTTTATGGCAGTGCACAATAAACAAATTTTTTGGTTATTGGTACTAATACTTGAACTGCTGAATATAAATTAAAGTTAATAAAAATGTGTGTTCCATAGCTTCAGTAAATGATATAAATTGGAAAGTTCTGCATATTTCCTCGGTTATTCATAACGAAACTCTCGTCAATGTGAAGATATAAAGCCCAACAAGACTTTGTAAAATCCATGGAAATGATACTAGCAATCAAATGTAAAAGTCTAATAGCATTATTTCGTCCTCTATTGTTTTAGCAGTATCAGTTAACAGTAAAGTATATCTTAAATAGTTCGCCTCTTATGTATACTAGAAGTTAAAATTATAAACACTTTAGAATATATATATGTATATATATACACTCAAGAGCCAAAACATTATGACCACCTGTGTCAATAACGAGTTGGCCCACCTTTGGTGCGCAACACAGCTTCAACCCGCCTTGGCATGGATTCCACAAGTCCTTGGTAGATGGCCGGAGACAGATTGTACCAGATGTTTAAGCAACGGTCACACAAATCCGAGATATTGGGAATTGGTGGTCTTTGAACTCTGAGCTGCCGTCCCATGACATCCCAAATGTGTCCTATCGGATTGAGATCCGGTGAGTTAGGCGGCCAGGACATTAACTGGAATTCAGCATCATGTTCCTGAAACCACTCCAACACAATTTTAGCCTTGTGACACGGAGCGTTGTCCTGTTGGAACATTTCATTTCCAGCTGGAAAAACAGAGGCCATGTAAGGGTGCAACTGGTCCGCAATGATGTTCAGATACCCTGTAGCATTCATGGTCTGCTCTACCACAACCACAGGTCCCAGAGACACCCAAGAGAACGTCCCCCAAAGCATAATACCGCCACCACCGGCCTGTGTATAACCTACTGTACATTGAGGGAGCAACAGTTCGCCTGGAAGACGGCGTATCCTGACACGGCCATCGGCGTGATGAATGACAAACCGTGATTCATCTGACCAGGCAACTCTCTCCATTGATCCATGGACCAGTCGCGATGTTCCCGGGCCCAGCGCAGGCGCAGTTGGCGATGACGCTTGGTCAGCAAAGGCACACGAGTGGGACGTTTGCTGCGTAGCCCCATATCCAACAGCGTCCGCTGAACAGTGTGCTGCGATACTATTCTACTTGGCCCTGCATTGTATTGGGCTGTCAGCTGAGCCACTGTCTGGCTCCGGTTTTGCTTCACCATGCGAGACAGTCTCCGACGACCTTTTTCTTTGATAGCGTGTGGACGTCCAACACCATGTCGTCTACTGCTGGTTTCACCGTCATTCATCCACTTTGCATAAGTACTAACAACTGTAGGTCGCGAACAACCCACGAGTCGTGCAGTTTCGGAAATACTTGTTCCGAGCCTTCGAGCCATTACAATCTGCCCTCTATCAAAGTTGCTTAGATCCGCAGCCTTTCCCATCACACACAGAAGTAAGTGAAAGAATGATTCTTCAGACTCTCCAGCAGCAGTTAAATACCACTTCCACCTGATCACGTGCCTTCCACGTCATCCAGGCGAATTCATTGCAAAATGTAGGGGTGGTCATAATGTTTTGGCTCTTGAGTGTATATATACATATATATATATATATACAGTATGCCCACTAAAGTCCCTTCCCACCCTCTTAACTTCGGAAAGACTGCTGCTATATTCATAAAAGTGGTGTCTAGGTATAGTAAAGTAGCCATGCGCTACTGAATGAAACCACTTACCGCGCCACCTGGTGGAAAACTGTGGAGTTAGCATTCCTATCTCGAAAATGGAACGCGATAGGGAAAAAAGTGATTTACAAAGTTGTAGAGCATCATCAATTTAGTAAGAAAAGATACCTTGTGGACAATAATACGAAGAATAGAATGGTTAAAATGCTCATTTGTTTTTCGAGATTTCCGACACTGTGACGTCACGAAACTTGAACGAAAGGAGAAATGATTATCTTTCGGGCAAAACACGACACCGCAATGTGCACAGTGGTATATAGTTTTTGATCCCCAATCAAAGGGACCGCGGTTCAAACCTCGATGGTTTCATCCTGGTACTGATTGTCTTTATAAACAGAGTAGACAATAAGTAGATCGTGTAAAATAGTGTCGCATCAACTCAACGCAACTTGCGCTTGGGGTTCGAAATTTTTGCAGTATGGAAATACGTAAGAAACGTCACGCCTGTTCACCCGAGACAGCTATAAAAGAGACATCTTCTTGGGGTTGTAGTATGTTCATGCTCGTGGTCATGGCTGAGTATTCCAAAGCTGAGATCTCCAGTGAAGCAGTACCTCGTCAAGGAATTCGGGGACCAAATAATTGGGTATGGCGGTTTCGAAGAGTGGCCTCCACGTTCGCCTGATCTGACTCCACTGGACTTTTTTCCTGTGGGGATACCTGAAACAGCAGGTGTATGCGACCCCTCCACAAACATTGCAGGACCTTAAACGACGCATTACGGACGCTTGTGCCAACGTGTCACGCTCTATGCTCCAACGTGTGCAACGTGAGATTCAAACGAGGTTCCAAATGTGTATTGCAGCTGACGGTGAGAAGTTTGAGCATCTCAAATAAAGGTATATTGTTAAAATTAGTTTATTTTTCTTTCTCAGATCCTTTTGTCCAGTCACAGTGTAGGAAATCACGAAAAAACAAACGCTCGTTTTAACCGTTCTATTCTTTGCATTAATGTCCACAAGGTGTCTTTTCGTACTAAATCGATGATTTTCTACAACTTTGTAAATCACTTTTTTTTCCCTAACTCGTTTCGTTTTCGAGATAGGAATGCTAACTCTACAGTTTTCCACCAGGTGGCGTGGTAGGTGGTTTCATTCAGTAGCGCATGGCTACTTTACTATACCTAGACACCACTTATATGAATATAGCAGCAGCCGTTCCGAAGTTAAGAGGGTGGGAAGGGACTTTAGTGGGCATACTGTATATATATTATACAAAACATTTTTTAATTTCCAAATTCTTTTATTTTCCTTTAAAATTACTTGAGCGTAAACTAAAAGCAATACAAGGTAATCAATATATCCCCCCCTTTAACCCCCAGTCTCGTGGGCGCCAAATCTTATATAACCGGCCAGGGTATAGAGCCTAGAAATCTCTGTTCAATCAATGCAGTTCAAGGTTCAAAGTTCAAGGGTCAAGTGACGACGACCTCATGAAGTTTTTAAAAGACCCACCAAGGCCTTGGTCGGGGATTTTGCTGAATTGTCGTTGCCCCGATAACCTTTAGCAATGTAAGAAATAAAGTTTTTGTTCTCTAAATTTAGAGTGATTCTGTGTGTCCGGGGCTGGAGGGGTCAGTAAAAAAGTTTGAAGAGGGCCTCCGAGTACCCCAAACCGACAGCGAACTTTACCGACTACGCCACGATTTCCAGCGCGGGAACTGAAGTCCACCTCTGGAGAGAAGATCCCCGAGAAACTGGTCACTTGGGGAGAGTTCTTTTTTGATGAGGGGTGGAACGAAGGTGACGAGAGAGGAAGAAATTGTCACCAAACATCCCCCACTTTTCGCCAAATATCGGCATTTGTCCCAAGGAAGAGTCGAACAGGTGTTTTTCTGCCGATTGGCAATGGTTTCTAAGAAAAGGCAGTGTTTACAAGAAACAGATGGGGAGAAATACACATCTGCAGTTACAATTGAAAGGAAATTTTAAACACTATATTACCTATTGGAACTATTATACCTTTTAGAATATTAACTGCCGTGATGTGCTGTATAATCTGAAATGTTTAAATGCTCATTTCTGAAGTCTATTTTCCAAGGTATAAATTTGCAACCAAGCAAAACATCTTTCCCGTTTTTATTAACTTTTAAACTGGCCGAAAATATGGCTAACAAAAACCAAGTTATGAGAAAATATTTCAAAGGGGGAGAAGTTAAAGTTTGAAGAAAATTTTCCTTATTCAAATTGCGGAAAATGGGAAAATTTTATAGTGTTGATAAAGTTAATTGTGAATTTTGATTGGAAGAGGTCATTAGGGTAGCACACTTTAAAGGGCAGGGCCGACCTTGCCAGTTGAACCTATTTGATCTGGAAAATTAAAAATATGTCTAAACTGAAATGGCTTTAACATATGAGCTGTTATTTTTGAAAGTGGCGTAAGTCCATTTTTTTCACGTATCGAGATATTTAAAGGTTTGTATTTGAATGAATTTAAAAATATTGGCAAACGTTAATCAATTCGAGTGATGTTTTTAATACTATACACCTTCTAAATTTTACTATGAAATAATAATTATTAAAATTATTTAAAAAATAAACGATTTTTTTAGCTCCAAATGGACTTATACCACTTTCAAAAATAACGTATTATAAAAAATTAAAACAAGTGGAAATTCAAGTCCATATTTTTATATACATTAGCTTCAGTGAAATGGATATTTTAATGTAAACTCTTACTTACCAACATCACTATCAGACCAAATTGACATATTATTGTCTTTTTTATAGGTATGTGAACTCATTGTAACAACTGTATTAAATGTTATTTATCTAAAACTTTGTTTTTCTGCTTTAATAAAAATATTTAAATAATACTCGCGCTGCAATCTATTAGTATAAGAAACACAAACCAAACAGTAGGAATTGCGAAAGAAAACCAAACAAAATCAGTGAAATTACTTCTGACCACTTAATCAGAACAATAATACCGTTATCTTGTTAACGATGTTGTTTTTAAGACACTAGCTAAGTAATATATGCTAAAGCATAGTGTACACTGAAGTCGTAATAATCAATAATAATTGCAATAAGTAAGTTGTTTTTATTATAATTATTAGGAATGGACTTATTCCACTTTTTAAAAAAAATTTTTGCGATAACATTTTATACTCAAAATTCTTTTGTTTAGTTTATGAAAAAAATCGTACGAAAAAAAGGTGTGTATATCTTACTAAAATCACCGTTAACTCATTTTTTTAAAGTGGACATACACCACTTTCAAATACTTTATTATGGGGGTGCCATATAAGCGGACCAGAACTACCCCCTATAAAGGGACTACATAAACAGAGGCATTTTCAGAGGCGCAACGCCGGGATTCGATCCGAGCACCCTCAGCACCGAAAGCCAGCGCGTTGTACCACAAGGACGCCACAGGCCAGTGTGTAACTATATTTTTATAAAAATATCTGTACATTATATTTTTATCGCAATTTCTGCAGTTGGGCCCCGCAATAACTAAGGCCGGCGCTTTTAAAGTGAAGTTCTATTCCGAAATTTGGAGGGGGAAATTGGGGTAAAATTATACTAGAGGTGTGTCTTTTTTGCAGTCATTTTTTGACTGATAAAGAAACTGACAAAGCAATTCCTATAAAACTTGGTGAATACGTTTATTTTGATGCAAGGAATAATGTATACTTCAAATTTAGTATTTTTAATTGCATTAATTATTTAAAATTAACATGTTTTCAATAAAAAAATGCATTTTCCAAAGTTTTGTAATTTTAAATTTAATTTAAAAAATTTAAGTTTTTAATTGCTTAAAAATGGAGTATACGTTAAATATACATTAGTTTTACAACTTTATCAATATTTTTTGGGAATCTAGAACCAATACTTTTGCTACAGTCTTGCGCGCAATGGATGCAAGCCAAAACACAATTTTAAAATTTTCATCAAAATTAAAAATCGAAAATTAATTAAAATACCAGTTGTAGAACATTGAAATAATTATTCTTCATAGAACGTATATTAAGCTTTCAGTGGTAAAAATTTGATGTATTTATGTTTTGTAGGGAATGAGAAATAAAACTAAATGTGACATGATGCTAAATTGCACCTTCAGTAAAATAGTAAGACTCCCGAGACCCCTTAAATGAAAACAAAATTACCAAAAAAGATCGCGTCTCCTTTGGCGAAAGAAAAAATAACAGTTGCAAAACCAAAATACTTGAAATCTGTATCTATAATAATAAAGTTTTGTATGATCCAGTATTTATAAAAATAAACATGACTCTAAATTTTATTGAGGTTTTCTGAAACCCCCTTACATTACTTCGAGAAATTGTAAGTAATACGATGCAGGGTAAAAAGTCCCAAAATACGTTGATTACATGAAAATGGAAATCAAAATATGCGATGGTTTTCTTAAAGCCTAAATAATTAAAACCTTCATAATTTTCTTAATGCCTAAAGAGCGATACATACTTTCCGCGGGAAATGGTACTGGGGTGTTGATTATCCCCGACCCCTCATTTTGAGAATCGACCTCCCGGAGGCAGCAACCTTAAAACCGGTCCCAGGTCTCTTCTCTCCAGAGGTGGACTGTATGTTGACTATGACGAACTATATCATTTCTGTAACATATTGGCGGCAATCAACACCTTTCTCCCTCGCCGCCGCCGTGCTGATGCTACAGAAATTAGTCTCGCAGGCTCTGAACAGCGCTATAGGAAAACCCTATGGACCTCCAAAATTGGCTAAATATGAACATTTTGTTTTTTTCCACTACGCCTCGCCTCAGAGAGATGCTGTCTGCCGTTTCCAAACGAAAAAATGCCGTCCGCCGTCTTCAAAAAGGAAATTGTCATCTATTGTGCCGTGAAACATGTGACGAACAGGTGTTGGCGTTCCGGAACAACTAATGTGATAATTATGCCTTCATATCTTCCAGAGTTTTCATCGAGTGCCGTGTGATGTCTTTTGAGTGCTCTTAAAAACAATGGTGTTTTTTCCATGATTTTGACGGGCAACAACATTGCGGAATTTTGTGAAGTGATGTGTCGTGTGCGTTTCCGTTTTCGATTCGCCGATAAACGAAAAAAAAGTGCTCAAGTGAAGATCGCATTCACAGGATTAAAGAAAAAATTTGTGATATATTAATTTAATGAATTATCTAAAAAAAATTATTTTAAACCTTCTAGAGGTAAGTGAAATTATGAGAAAAAATGTGAAATATAGAATTTTTGGGGATTATGTCAGAATTAAATCTGTATAAAATTAAAATCATTGAAGTTATTGAATATTGTTAAAAGATTAACCATAAAGTTTAATACTGAATTTTTTTTCCACACCTACCAATAAATAAAATAAAATTGATTTGTTTATTAGTAACATAATATTTGAATTTATTTATAATTGAAATTATTTTGAAAACGTTTTGATATTATTGCACTTTTTAAATTTGTTAAGTGTTTATTTATATTTCTCTCATGTTATGCTAATATCTTGTCAATTTTAAAATGGAACGTGACCCAAAGAAAACTGATAAATTACAGGACCAATCAGTTACCATTAGTGCTAGTAATGATCAGTCATATTCAATCAGTGGTAATGAGGAAGAGAGCACTAGTCAGGAAAGTGAAAAACAAACACAAGCCACAAACAATTATGAGAGAGAACTAAGAGATATTATCCCTTTTGACCCTCAAGGGGGAATGAAATTAGAAAAGTGGCTTGAATACTTCGAACAGAGATGTTCCCAGAAAAATCTGTCAGATGAATGGAAAGTGCAGAATGTATCCAAATATCTAAAGGGGGAAGCCCTTACTGCTTTTGTAAACTCGTGTTTACATATGCAGGATTGAGCTGAGCTAACAAGTACCTTACAGGAATTTTTTTGGGAAGCTGACAGTGTAGATTTTTCAGAATTTTCAAATTTGAAATGTAAATTAGGAGAGGACCTAGCAAATTATTTTCACAAAAAGGTTGAAGTAGGAAAAAAATTGGGTTTATTCAAGAAAATAATAATTCAAAGTTTAACTGAAGGCTTGAGTTCACAGATGAGATTACCAATTACTGCAAACCCTCCCCAAACAACAACAGAAGGGTTAGTGCTAACTACTAGGCTAGTTAAGATACAGAATGAAGGAAATAGACCAAATAAGGCTCCCCGAAATAGTTTTTTCACACCTAGGTTTGATAATAATCATCAATTTAGACAGAATTATTATCCCCAAACTCAATTTAGACAGACTTATAATCCACAACCTCAATTTACACTAAATTATAATCAGCAACCTCAATTTACACTAAATTATAATCAGCAACCTCAATTTAGACAAAGGTAAAACCCACCGCCTCCATTCAGACAGAACTATAACCAACAACCCCAATTTAGACAATGGCAACCAAGAGTGGACCAGGGTTCGAGGAATAGATCAAATAATCAGGTTAATCATCACCAACAGTTTTCAAACTTACCGTCCAGACTTTGTCGAAAATGTTCAAACTTTGGCATTGCTAATGCATATCATTGGGAACAGATGTATTCATTGACAGAAAGATTAGGATATATGCCTGTGACAGATCAGAATCAAACACATGTAACTAATGGTGTTCAGGACAGTCAAAATACACAATGACAATTAATCTCAATAAGAGGGCACATAAATCAAACTACTAAAAGCTTTCAAAATGCAAATTGTTTTAGATTCCATTATAAAAAGGACTTTAACGTTAAGTGTGTTGTGGACACTGCCTCCACTATTACTTTCATTTCTAGAAAAATTGTGCATGAAAATAATTTAGAATGTAATACAGGAGCTCCAATTAAGGTCAGGCAAGCTGAAGGAGATATTAGTAGTAAATAAATGTAACTTTAATTTAAGAATAGGAAATTTAAACAATAATGTTTCAGTTTATGTCATTGAGAACAACTTGCCTTATCTTATTTTGGGACTTCCAGAATGTAAAAAATTTAAATTGATGATTGATTGTACCATACCAAGTGTCTCTCAACAAGGACTTTCTTTAAATTTAATTAATGATAATAATAGTACAGATGTGGTGTTATTACATATGCAAGATGATTATAATCGTAATAATGTTTTTGTAAATTATGATAATGATGTTCTAAATAATGATCATGCCATATTTGATAATTGTAGTCGAAATCCTCATGAAAATAACACAGAAATTTTACCTAATTCTAATGAAGTTAATCTTAAGAACCAGATAGAAAATTTAGATGTTGATAGAGATTTAAAAGTACTTTTACAAAAAAATGTTGGACTATTTTTAGTAAATAAGTATGATATAGGAAATATAAGAATGGAACCACAAAGGATAATTCTAAATTCTGATTTACCTATTAGCCTAAGAGCTTATAGAACTTCGCTTATTGAGGAAAAAGAAATCAAAACCCAGGTTAAAGCTTTATTAGAAGCAGGGATAATTGAAGAGTCACATAGCCCTTATTAGTCTCCTGTGACGTTGGCAAGAATACGTGATGAAGGAAAATCCAGACTTTGGATTGATTTTAGAAAATTAAATTTAATAACAAAAACAGATGCAGAGCCACTACCTATAATTGACGATATTCTCGATAAATTAAGTCAGGCAAAATTCTTTTCAACTTTAGACCTTACGTCAGGGTATTGGCATGTACACATCCATCCAACAGATACTGAAAAGGTAGCATTTGCAACCACTTTTGGATTGTTTGAATGGTTAAGACTTCCGTTTGGGTTAATAATGCCCCTGCAATTCTCAATAGAACAATTCGAAGAATCTTAGATAAATATAAAGTTAATTTTGCATGCCACTATTTCGATGATATCATAATTTTCTCAGATTCAAAGGAAAAAATTTTGAACTACAAAATATAATTGATTCTCAAAATAAGGTCAATGCTCAGGGACCTTACTATAAGAAAATAAATGATGTAGTATACGTTAGGGAAAAGGGTCTTTTAAAAATAGTAGTGCCATTTTCATTAAGATTAGAAGTATTACGAAAAGCTCATGAAGAATTTGGACACCCCGGAGTAAATAAAACATTAAAATTAATCACACCTCAGTACTATTGGCCTAAAATTACAGAAGATATAAATAATCATGCAAAACACTGTCATACTTGTCAAATTAATAAGAAAAAGAGGCAAAAAAGGTTTGAGTTGCTGCAAGAAGTTCCTCCGACAGACCAACCTTTAAAATGTTTAAGCTTGGACACAGTAGGCGGTTTTAACTACTATAATTCAACGAAAAAAATTGCATTTAATAATTGACCATGCTACACGTTATATTTGGGCTTTTCTATCAAAAAGTGTAACAACAGAAACCTATACCAATTGTTTAAAACAGATATTCCAAATTCAAACACCAAAAAAATTATTAACTGACAGAAACGCAGCTTTCACTTCTTCAAAATTTAGGCGGTTCTTGGAACATAATGGTGTTAAACAGTTGCTCACTATCTCTCATCACCCTCAGACTAACTGTAAGGTTGAGAGAGTAAATCAGACAATAATCACTCGATTAAGGTGCAAAGGAAATAATTCATCAAGTAAAACTCCTTGGACTTCTTTATTGAATAAAGTCATTAATGAATACAATCATACCCCTCATTCGGTTACACAATTAAATTCAGCTTATTTTCTTTTTGGAATATTACCCTATGAACCTCATATAAACAAACAAAATTTTTATCCTCCATTAGATGAAGCTAGAAAATTAGCAAAAAACAGGACCATTAAATATCATAATAGTAATAAAGTAAAATATGATGCGCGTTTTATAGAATCAAAAATTGTCATGATACAATATGGAGAAAGAAACCCACCTTTTTACGCAAACAACTACACACACCCTCACTCCTTAGGAATAGGATTACAAAGAATCTCGAAACTCTGCAGTTAGGGTTACACACATACAAACAGGTACCTCAATAACAAAAACATGGGATCCCATACCAAATCAAATGAGTTTAGTTGAATAATAGTTGACATATAATTTGAGTTGAAAGATAATGAGAACAGTTAAAAGAAAAATAATTAATAAAACAATGTATATATAGAGAATAAAAATTGAAAAAGAGAAGTTGAAGTTTTTGAAATAATTGAGTATAAAATGTGATAAGTGGTCTGTAATATATTTTGTGTCATTTAAATAATGTGGAAATAATTTTTTTACGGTTGTGAAAAATTGTGATACAGTTAAATGTAGATTTATTACTTAGTTATCGTAAATATAATTGTATTATTTTGTTGCTATTCTAGAAAATTAGGATTTTTTTTGTGTGTTTTTGATATTTTCTTAAGGACAGTGAAGGACAGTGATTTTTTTCCTTTCCTATTCATTTTATACTATAGTCTGTCTAAGACTGCAAAAGAACAGACAAGTTATTAAAATCAGACAAGTTATTAAGTGTGGAAGAAAATAGGACTCATTCCATAAACTGTATTAGTGAGAAATTGAAAGGAAAGTTACAAATGTTTATATTGTTGTATTGTTGTTAAGTTACTTACTATTTTTTATGTTTGTATTAGTTAGTCCAGTGTATATTTAAAGTTTAAACGTTTGAATGAAGTTTATTACGTCTTGTCACATGACCCCTTACAACTTAATTATTTGTTCAAAATTTTCCTTCTTTAGGCCTTTTCCAAATTTTTGTCTACGCCCTTTTTCTCTCCCTGCTGAGTGAGTCTGCCCTCCAATGCAGGCATTGGTGGTCAGCCTCTTCTCAGACGGGGGGGGGGGATATTCAATAACATACAAAACAAAAAACCTTTTTTAATTTCCAAATTCTTTTCATTTTCCTTTAAAATTACTTTGGCGTAAGCAAACTAATTTCGATTTCGTATTAAGAACAAAGGATTTCAGCGTAACCTAAAAGTAATAGAAGGTAATCAATATATCCTCCCTTTAACCCCCAGTCTCGTGGGTGCTAAATCTTATATAATCAGCCAGGGTATTGAGCCCAGAAACCTCCTCTGTCCAATGTATGTAAAGTTCAAGGGTCATGTGACGACGACTTCATGAAGTTTTCAAAAGACCCACCAAGGTTTTGGCCGGGGACTTTGCTAAATTGTCATTGCCCCGATAACTTGCAGCAATGTAAGAAATAAAGTTTTTGTTCTCTAAATTTGGAGTGATCCTTTGTGTCCGGGGCTGGAGGGGCCAGTAAAATAGTTTGAAGAGGGCCTTCAAACTATTTTACTGGCCCAAAACCGCCCCCAAAGCCGCCCCCAAACTGCCAGTGAACTTTGCCGACTACGTCCACGACTTCCAGCGCGGGAACTGAATTATGTTGACTATGACGAACTAGATCATTTCTGTGACGCATTGGTGGCAATCAACACCTTCCTCCCTCGCCGCCGCTGCGCTTATGGTATATATATATATATATATATATATATATATATATATATATATATATATATATATATATATATATATATATATATATATATGTATATATATATGTGTGTGTGTGTGTGTGCGTGTGCGTGTGTGCGTGTGTGTGTGTGCGTGTGTGTGTGTGTAAGTAATGCACTGTACATCACGTAGTGGAGATGATTCTCACTGCAAGAACGGCACATCATGGGGATTCAAGAACTCCGGTAGTCGTGGACGCTGCGGAACACTCGAGGAGAGGCATTGAAGGGACGCACAGAACAGAGATGCGAAGCACGAACGGTTTCTATTAAACTGATTTATTCAAAAACTCGACGATATTATTCAGAAGATATTCAGGAAAGCACAGAAATAAACTAGCCCGGACCTGCCTGAGTTTTAGTATCGCTGGACAGTACATTGTTTGGACGAACATGGACGGACAGTTGAGACGCGCGGACATAACAGAAAGCGAAGCAAGGTCGACACCAGCACAAGACATAGAGCAGACAGGAAAAAGAACGCCGAAATCCTTTTGCAAAAGCTTATAAAGTGTGAGGGCTATGACCGCGGAGAAATCTTTTAGTTGGCTAGAATTGGGCATCTGACTTGATTACATAAGGGTCGCATGATGTTTCGAAAGGCGCAACGTGGCGAAAACAACACGCGGTGTTGATTCATGTTTAAAAATATCTTTAACACGCATGCACTAAGGGGTAATATGGTTGTTTAGTTGGTCAATGCTTAGGTCGCAATTAGAAGAAACGGACTGTACTTTGTTGAGAGGAAACAAGGATAATTTAAAATACGCATTAGATTGATAATGGTGGGGCGTTATCATTACACACACATATATATATATATATATATATATATATATATATATATATATATATATATATATATATATATATATATATATATATATATATATATATATATATATAGTCAAACCCCGTTATAACGAACGAAAATTTTACTCCCGCCGTTTTCCTATTGTATTTAATGCTAATTTATCCTTTTATAGCGAACCTCCAAAATCTTAAAAATCGGCTATAACGAACATTTTTTTCAGTTGGCAACTGAATTTTTTTTAATTTTTAACCTTATTAAGAATGTTGAAGATACAACGAGTGTTGAAGAAGCAAAGAATGTTGAAGAAGATGATGATGAAGATTTACCTATCGCAATGTGGATAAAAGAGCTTAAAATTTCATCATTCTCAGATTGTGGCGTGCAATTGTTCGAAACATGTGATGATGAAGTCATTATATGTGAAAATCCGATTGATGAAGATATTGGATGAAATTGAAAGGAATCATTCTGAAATCGAAGATTCTGCTTCTGATGCTGATGAAGAGGAGCACATAAATGACGAAATCTCCACTATCTCAGATGCTACAGCAGCGATGAGTGTAATTAATAAGTTTTTGTCTACACAAAGAATGGAAGAAAGAGTGTTGGAGTAATTTGATGTATTGGACAAAGAAATTCATAAAATGTTTTTTAAAATAGGCATCACGTCAGCAGAAGATTACCGATTATTTCTGTATCAAAATAGTGAGCAACAATTAAACATAAAATCAATTTATTTCCATTTGTCTTCATTTTTAGTTAATCTAATTAGTATTGTGTCAGTTTAATGTAATCGATTTTAGTCAATTCATTAATGATCATTTTTAACAGATTTTATCATTCTTTCAGTACATCATTATTGAATATACATAGCAACTAATGAGTTATACATTTTGTGAACTTTAACATTTTTCTTAATGGTTCGGATATAGCGAACCACCGGATATAGCGGACAAAACCTTTGGTCCCTTGAAGTTCGTTATAACGGGGTTCGACTGTATATATACACACACAGTGGTGGCCAAAATTGCGGACACTTTTTGAAATTTGAATATTATTCAACTTTGAATGCTTATAAAAACTGTTACATATGCAGTCCAATGATTCCTATATCGAATGAAAGGAAATTCAATGCTGAATTCAACACAATAAACAGAGGTCAAATATTTGTATTAGAAGAGAAGTTGTGCGCTGAAAACAACACTTCGGGTGAAATTCCCTGTGTACGTACGATGTGACTGTCCTATCAGTATTTCGTTGGGTATCCTTTATTTTTCAAGACAGCAGCACAGCGACGTGGCATTGAGCAACCAATATTTTGAGCTCTTTCTACTTTATTTTGTGGTGCTATTTGACAATTATAGCCTCAATTTATTCTCTTTCACTGTATTGACACCTCAGATGTACTAGCTTTTTTTTCAAACGGAACCACAAATGATCTATGGGGTTCAGGTCTGGGCTGTTTCTTGACCCTCCAAGTACCCGTATGTCATTCTCCATAAACCACTGTTGGCGTATCCGTGAAGTGTGACAGGGAGCTGAATCGTGCTGGTAAAAAAATGGGGCATTATCTAGAAAAAGATTCCCGATAGAAGGTAGAAGTTTTGGTTGTAGGGTGGTATCAATGTATTTTCTACTGTTCAGTGTGCCATTTATGTCAAGAAGGTAGACTATAGCATCTCCTGACACACATGCCCAGATCATAACACTTGTAGGATTCTTTGTTGTCCCCAATGTGACGTTTTACATATTTTCTCCCATCACTACCAAATATCGATATCTTAGTTTCGTCACTCCCTATCACTTCTTTCTATTGATCTTCAGTCCAAGCAATGTGTTCTTTCGTCCACTGTTTTAATTTCTGCCGCTGCTGCTTATGCAGGAATGGTTATTTTCGGGGAATCCTACTTTTTAAGTCAGCCAATATATATATATATATATATATATATATATAAGCCAAAAATTTATATCGTAAATATAATTTTATATTCTTAAATAAAAATTTTGTTTTGGGGGGTCAAAGTCTTCATGCATTACTAAAAATAAAATGATTTGTTTTCGTTCCATGAGCACAGTTTCTTTTCTTTATAATATTTTTTGTATGGATATATCAGTAAATAATTTATTATCTCAGGTTTCGAAATAAAGTTTGTTCTAGAACTGTAAAACTCTTAATCCGATGTATGAAAACTAGTGCAGCTAAATTTATGATTGAAAATTGCACTCAATTTCGAACTTGTAACGTTAATTACTGGTTCTAAAAACCAAACCAATATTTGTATCTTTACTTATATAAAATAGTCCAGTCAATTTGTGCTCAAAAGGGGCCCTCGAGGGAAAATTTTGGGGTAGTTTTGATTTCTTCCATTTTATATGTTTTTTGGGGTGCTGAATCCGAATCTGAGGTTTGTTAACAAAATTTCGTGACGCAACATTGAAAAAAATGCAAAAAAAGGTGAAAATTTTCATTTTTTGACGGTTTTTTGCTTATAACTCGGAAACTATCAACTTTTCGTATATAACCTTATTTATCAAAATTAAAGTACATAAAATTTCCTAAAAATTTCGCTATTTAGGTTTTTTATCCGACGGACCGTTTGGGCTCAAGCGCTATTTGAAAATTGGCGTATTTCGGCTGGCTCCGCAAAAACCCACTTTTTACACTCCAAAACTTATCATTAAAGGCTGTCATTTAATTCCTCCTTCCAATACAATGTAGGATTTTCAAAATCACATTGCATTTAAATTCTGTGCAAATATAATTCCGTCTTGTACGTCTTTTCATGTTATTTATTCTCGGCGAGCCTCACCAAATGATTTTATAACTGCCCCGTTTGGTTTAAAAGCCCTCTTTCCTTCCATTCGATTCCTTCACATCACGATTCAAGGCCAACTACGTCACCGTGTACATGCGTACCCAATCAACACCCCCTATATCCGATATAGGGGGTGTTGACCCAGTCTCAAGTCCCTTCATATTGTTCACGAGGTTTCCTCTCCCCCCCCCAAAAAAAAAACAAAAAAAAAACAAAAAAAAAAAAAAAAACACCGGCCACCCGATTCCTACCAGTGACAGTGCGAAGGAAGTAAGTAGTTCAGTGTTAGAATCCAACGACAACACGATTCAAAAGTTATATTTACGCGTAGTGTTTTAAATGGCTTCAAATGTGTGTTTTATTTGTGATGAAGTGCTGGATAATAACGTAGAGAAGGTGATAACGGTGCGGCAAAGAGGTTTGAAAACGTTTATCGAGTCAAGCAAGAAGAGGAAGGATGGTGAGCATGTTCAGCTACGTGAAAAATCTGCAGTTGATGTTCATGAGCGATGTCGTACAAACTACATTAATAAAAGACTGATTCGAAAGACGTTCTACTGAAGCTCATTTCAATTTGAAAACTCATTGTCTTATGTGTGGCCTCGTCATAACACCTGACTTTATAGAACAACAAAGAAAAAAGAAAACCAATCGTAATATTGTGTATCAGGTTCGAATTTTGAAAGTCAAGGAAACTATCATAAAAAGGGCAGAAGAACGTGGTGATGAGTATGGACAAGCCATAATCAAAAGTCTTTTGCCTGTCTCAGACTTGGTGGTTTCTGATTGTCAGTATCGTAGTTTATGCATGAGAAAATTGTACAATCGCCCAAAAATTCAAGAGAAGAGAAAAAGGGGTCGATTCGCCAATCATGTTGAAGCAGCGATGGAATATGTCTACACTTATCTTGAGAATAGTGATGGAGAATGTCAGTTTACGCTAGACGAGTTGGTGGACCAAATCAAGGGTGATTATCGTCCTGACATAAAGACAGTTAAAGCTTATCTACTCAAAAAATATGGAAGCGATATAAAAATGACCTTTTCTCCAAACAAGAAGCTGGTAGTGTGTTTCAAAAACACAGGGTATAAAATTTTAAATGATGCTTGGTACCAGCAGGCGTTAAAAAATGAACAAGAGGAAAGACTCCGGATTATTAAGACGGCTGCTGCAATTGTTGTTGAGGATATCCGGAGCCAGGTTTATGAGACAGAACAGTACCCCTCACCTGATAAATTTTTGGAAGGAAATGAGGAACTCATTCCTGAAAGTCTCCGTACATTTATGGAAACAGTTGTACTAAACAAAAAACGTGGAGGCCATGATATGTGGAAGAAGAAGAACACAGCACTGGCTCATAGTCTTGTAGCAGCAGTGGGGCCCAGATCATTCGTTTAACCAGTCCTCGTAGGGTTGGCAGTGTTTCTGTACAAGAAGTACGGCTCAAGGAAATTAGTCGATGTGGTTTCCTCATTGGGATTTTGTTCGACTTACACAGAGGCTGTCCGCCTGGAAGCATCAGCTGTCAGCAGCGATCCGCTGAAAGTTAACCAGCCATGCTTTTCACAGCAGGTGTACGATAATGCTGATTTTAATGTACATACAATCGACGGATACAGCACCTTTCACGTCATGGGTACAGGCTGAAGAACAGACTGAAGAAATACGCTTACATGATGCGGAAGGTATGTCTAATCTCACAATCTATTTCGTAATCACTCATCTCTCCTTAAGATATGATCACAAGCTGTTGTTTTCTCACCACCTCTTTCATTTTCCAGATGAACAAGCCCCGACTCTGACGACAGAACAACCCGAACCTGTGCCAGGACTCGCCGCCTTCGAAGAACCTCAGCCAGGACCCTCTAAACGACGACGGCTCATATAATAATGTAATATATGATCATATGTATTGTAATACAATAATAAAATGTAATAATTTTTCAAGATTTTTCTTTGGAATTTCAACTTTTTTGTACCAATTACAACTAATTTGTACAATTTCGGACTTCTTTAAATAACTTGAACATTATTTTATTTTTGAAAAAATTACCTGTACCTCTACATATACGATCTAAATAAGGTATGTGCAGAGAACTGGGAGGAATTCACTAATTGACAGCCATTAATAATAAATTAGAATTTTGGAGTGGAAAAAGTGGGTTTTTGTGGAGACAGCCGAAATACGCCAATTTTCAAATAGCGCTTGAGCCCAAGCGGTCCATTGGAGAAAAAAACCTAAATAGTGAAATTTGTAGGAAATTTTATGTACTTTAATTTTGATGAATGGGGTTATATACGAAAAGTTGATAGTTTCCGAGTTATAAGCAGAAAACTGCCAAAAAATGAAAATTTTTAACTTTTTTTGCATTTTCTTCAATGTTGCGTCACGAAATTTTGTTAACAAACCTCAGATTCGGATTCAGCACCCCAAAAAACATATAAAATGGAAGAAATCAAAACTACCCCAAAATTTTCCTCCGAAAAACACAATTTGACTGGACTAAAAGCCTATAGTAGAAAATTGTAGGTAACCATTCAGGGACGGACCAAGTCGGGAACATCTTAACACTGCGATCCATTTTCTGAAATTTTTCTTGAAAAATAATACCACAAAAGTTACATAATTTGAAAGCCCTTTACAAAATATGAAAATTTCAAGTGAACACCCTAGCTCAAAACCGTTTAGTTTTTGAAATATCTTCAAATTAAAATATCCATTGAAAAGAATCATTTATTCAATTGAGTCATTCACTTGAATTTCGAATTCATTCTACTCCATGGTTTTTCATTTTCCCTTTAAATAACTGCATTTTTAATGTTTAATTTTAATGTTAATTAAATTGTGTTACTTTGCTAATTATTATGTAATTATTATAAATTATTATAAATACTGCTGTGTGGTGAGTCATTCACTTTTGAAACTCATTCATCAAAACTAATTGTTGTTTACTGCTGTTTAAGTTTCGTTTTCAGTAATGCCTGCTATGTGGTGAGTCATTTACTTTTGAAACTATTTATTTTTGTTTTATTTTATTGTTGTTTACTGCTGTTTAAGTATCGTTTTCAGCAAATAGAATCTTCATGCTTTTTTTTTTGTTCGTATGAACTCTTATAAGAAGGAAACGCTGATCAACATTCCGTCATTTTTGATGGGGGTTATATACTAGTATTTAGTATAAAAAGTCAAAACTCTGTGACAGATCTGATAATTTTTGCCAAAATAGAGTAGACATAGTAACAGTAATTTTGAACTTCATGTATCTAATTGCAAATTGATATTCCGAGGAATAAAAATAAAGAGCTGCGATTTGTTTAAAAGTTTGTTGGCTTCAAATTACAGCTTAAATAAAGGAACTTTGAGAAAACATTCATCCTTAAGTGTGTTCTACAGTCTGAAAGTCGGGCTAGGTTTGGTTTTAGTGAAGGTTATCCATGCGTAAGTGTTAAGCTGAAATTTAGAGCCAAAAAATATTATAGTGATTTTTTTTACTAATTTCTCTGTTTGCTAAATATTGCTGTATGATGTTTATAGATGCAAGAACTAGACTTTAATTGGGGAAAAACTTAGATTGTCAGGTATGAACACCCATTTTAACACGTCCTTCTCATTTGATAACACGTGAAAAATATAATGTACTTGAAACTTCAATTTTATTATTTTACTTTTACATCATAACTCATCAGTTTGTATGTAAATACTGCTGTACTTTTATATTCGTTGCCTTATAGGATGTCTCAATCATTTGTTAACTATGATACTACTGATAATATACAATATCTATGACCAATGTAGATTATCATGAGGGGAGAGTTTGCTGAATTCAATATCTGCGAGTCTCATCCACCATAATAATTCATGCTACAGACTATCTTAACAAAAAAGGATGTTTCAATCTGTTTTTCTGAGCCAAAATTCATAACCTACTATTTAACCGACCTCTAACAATAGACGCAAAATATTCTTAAATTTTCTTTTTCCTCTGCATTTCATCGTTACAATTTTTTTCCTTATAGTTGTATACACTCTATAACAAAACATCTACGTAACAGGAAAGAGTAGTCTGATTGGTGTATGGGAAGAACATGCACAGAAAAAAACCATTAAAACTTCAGAACAATTGAATAATTTTTTTCCTAAGTTTGATCGTTACAAAGTGAGGAAGTCAGTATAGCGTTGGTCCACCTCTGGCCTGGATGCACGCTCTCATCCGGCGTGGCATAGATTGATAAAGTTCTCGGCTGGTGTCCTGCGTGATTTTTTTCCAGATTGTCTCCAAATGTCGGGCTAAATCGACAACATTCCGGGATAGTTGCAATCGCCTTCCCATCACGTCCCAAATGTGCTCTATGGGTGAGAGATCATGCGACCTCGGTCGCCAAGGAAGTGTTCGGCAAGCTAAAGGCAATTCATAGCAACACGTGTCATATGCGTCCAAGCATTATCTTGTTGAAAAGTAAGTCCGGGGTAGTCCAAGAGGAACGGCAACAAACCGGTCGCAGAACGTCACCTACGTACCGCTGTACTGTACGTGTCACTAATGACTACCAAAGGGATCCTGCTATCAAAGGAAATGGCACCTCCAGACCATAACGCCCTGTTGTGGACCTGTGTGGTGTGCACAGTCGGGAACGGGACTCATCACTAAAGACTATATGCCCCAGTCAGCACAGTTCCAAGTTGATCGAGTTAAGCACCACTGTAATAGGACTTGACGGTGTACAGGCTTAAGAGGTAAGCAGCGAAACGGTCGGCGCGAGCGTAGATTCCGCTCACTCAGTCGTCTGTCAATGGTTAAGTTGGACACTTATGTGCGGGTCACACATCAGATCGTAGATAACGACGAATCCGTTGTTGTGACAGTTGATCTGACAATCACTCCGTTTTCCCGTTCTGTTGTGGTAATAGGTCGACCGCTTCAGTCCTGACTCTTAAATCTGCCGTTGTTGACCCACTTTTGCCAACATCGTCTAATCGCTGGATCACTCCAACCCAGATGTCGAGTGATGCTTCCATTTGCCCAACCAGCCTCTTTCAACCCGATGACACGACCTTTTTCAAACTCTGAATTATGCTCGTAATGAGCACGAATCTTTCGGGGATGTATTGTTACAGTCGACATATGATATCCACAGTCGCAATGCAACAGAAATGTTTAGCATCAGATCGAGAATAGCTCCTTCTGTACACCTGCTGGATGCGCAGCTCTGATGCGCTGGAGCTCCCGCTATTCATTCGTTGGACACCAAATTTTAATTATTTGTATGTTTGGTCGAAATACCTTTGCATACGAAATTTCATTACAAGTGAAATTTCATAACTCCTTCTTGGTGAGTCGATTTTTTTGTTATAAAGGGCATTTTTATGGAATGTTTTATTTTATTTTTATTTTCAATTAAAATAGCTTTAAAGTAAATTTCATTCTAAAAATTGTTTTTCCCGTTGTAAAGATGAGATATAGATAAAATCCTTAACTGTATCAATTAACAAAAGAACTTATGCTTTGATATTAAGTCAAAATTTCAATAAATCTGTTCATTGTATTTTGTATAACTAATTATTTTGAACTTACAACATACAGGTATTTCGTCTGACCATGAGCCGTTTCGCAGACATCGCCGTTCTGACGCCCCGAGAATGACATGGTCTTCTCTCTCGCACGTATAATGGATAACAGAATTTTCGTCAAATGCACTCCCGCTTGGTCGATAGATGTTGTAAGCTGTGCGTCCTGGCCGACCACATTTTTCTCCTAGAAAAATAGGAAAATCGTAAGAATGATTCAGAGCAGTGCTTTGTAAACTGCGTGACTTTCTCAAGGTTTCAAAAAAAAGGGACAAGAGAACAAATTTGGTGCTTTGAACACTTGAAAAAAAATGACCGTACTGTATTTTTCTCTTTGAGTGTTCTAGGTCTCTAGGGAGTTATTTGGGAATGAACAGGCTGATAATTTGACGAAAGAGGGCTCAAGTTTCGTCCCTGGTCAACAGTATGTATGACCCAGCCAAACATTTGATTCTTTGGTCATTTTATAACAGCTGTACTGCGAGAGAGTGTTCCTGCCTTCGAGAAAAAGAACCATCGTGCATACGCAGGTGACGTCACGCCGTCTAGGCGATGACCGGTTCTCTCAGGCAGACTACTAGTTCTTTCTCGGAACCTGGCAGACATCTCTGGCAGTCTGTCGCGTTTCCCCGACTGATTATGGCTCCCTCGAGGATATGCACATCGTATTGCTGTTTCCCCAAGACCTAAATGTTGTCTTTGTATGGAATAATCGATAGATCCCATATTCTCCAATGCAGGGCACTACTCGGTGTTTTGGAGGCTAACAGATACTGTAGGGCAAATGGCTTTTGGGGAATATGACTTTTATTATTTTTCAATTTTTTACAATTTCCTTGAAACTGGAAATAAAAAGTAAATTCTTTAGGATCTTATTATAGTTTGATGGACTATAAATATTTTATTATGTTAAAAAAGTTCTCTTATTATCCTTAATCGAATATAATCCTGAGAAAGAGTTAATAACCACAATAATATAAATACATACATTCCATCCATACATTTCCCTGCTTAGTGTCTTACCTGGCGACCATTTTTGAAGCACTTAAACCCTGTTGAAATATAAAAGTACCCCATAGGCTAAATATCGCATCGTTATTGCCCTTGAAATTTCTGTTGAAAAATAATTAAGGATGGAAATTTTAATATTTAGGTTTACAGCGCTACACAATTAGAGGAAACTTGTTTTTTGAAGCTCATATGTATGTCTCTTATACATGCATATTGATTTTGTAGAATGTATCCGTAGCATTCACAAAGGAGAGTACTGAATACACTGTCGCCGGGGGGGAGGGGGGGCGCTTAGTTCTGAGAATAATGTTTTCATGAAATTTTTGTTAAAAAAATCGTATTAGAAATTATGCCATGCAAAAACATATGCAGTAAACAAATAAAAGAGCCTCTATTTAATAAAAGAGCCTCTATTTCATAGTCTACTTTAATTGTTTTAAGAATTTTTTTCTATGCTAATATTACTTGAGTTTATTTCCCTTTAAAATCGTAAAATCTTTATATATATAGTGGAATCAAGATGTATTAAATATATGTTTAATGTCTTGAATAAAACAATATTTAAAAAAATTGAAAATTTCAGTCTATAATTATCTTTTTAAAAGCCTTTTATCTGAGTTTGTTGCAGTTTTCTTGAGGGTACTATGAAAAATTTGTTATTAGGATTATTAGGGTTTATGTTTTCATTCAAATTATCTTATGTTAAAATTGGATTTTGTAGTTTTAAAAGAGCTAGGTTTTTCTCTAAAACTAGGTTGCTGAAGAGCTATAATGTTCCCTCAAAGGGAATATCCTCTTCATAACTCATCTCTGATTCCTTTGTTTTCTTCGCCGGACGATGGTCGAATGGCTAGGGCGCTGGCCATCGATACCAGAGTCTGTGGGCTAGAGTCCCACTCTTGGCACGGAAGTTTATAGCCGTTCCGAACCGGATTTAAGCAGTAGGTCTCAGTCTAATTAGCAATCGTGTAGAAAAAAAATTGACCGTAGCGCTCCAAAACAAAACTTCGTTTTCTTTCATTTTAGCTACAGTTACCAGCCATACAGAATCTGTAAATTCCACTCGGCATACTCTGTATATGTATCCCAAATGAAACAGTATAAACTTAGACTAGTTACATTTTATTAAGCATAGAGTTGGATTCTTGAAAAATGACTAGTCCGGAGAAAATTTAATTTTTTCTCTGTTTCAAACAAGGCAAAACGCGGACAAATGAAGTTTCAGCAGAACTCAGCAACATATGAAGTCATATAACATTATTTTCTACTGAAACGGTCCGGGGAACTGAAAATTTATGTTTGAGAGAGAAAAAACACAATGAACTTGACAAGCAAAACCATGACAGGCTTCTGTTTTTAATAACAATATAAGGTAATAGTAATATAAGTAAATAGAATGACGGTTCAAGACATAACTCACTGTCGAAGAACGAATTTTCAACGATGCCTTTTTTACGATAGCCATCAATTACCATCTTGTAATTAGCAAGAAAAGACAAGCTATTTCTAAACCTCCTAACCAAATACTCAAAACGCTTACGAGCCACTTCTCTATTGCTAACCAATTTTCCTTGCATACCTGGTTTCCATAGCAACTTTACACAATATCCTCTATCTACAAACCTAATAGAGTCATTAAATTCCTGCCTTATTTCTCGTTCCTTCGCACTTAAACATTCTATTTCTTTATTAACCCTCCGATAGGCGTGTGGACTACGATCGTAGACCAGGTATGTTTTAAGTAACATAATTTCTAATGGATAGCGCCCTCACGCGCTGCCTTCTCAGTAGCTGTTCGAAATATATTGTTTTACGCAATTAGTACCGTTTCGTTTCTCAACGGGTGTGTACGTGGGGTTTATTTGGTTGGTTTACGTTTGCAGACCACGTGCCTGATTACGTTACGTTTTTATCAAGATTGAATTTTTGTTTCTTCGCGTTTTATAGTATATAATGTGAGATAATTGACGTTTTTGACATATGTGAGTGTTCAATTATTTTTCTGATTTCAAAGGAAAGCATGTCGCAGCCAAAAAGATGCCGTATTGAAAAGTCGAGAGATCCGAAAGATTGGATGAGATGGCTTGAAGAATTGTCCTCTGAAGATGACATGGAAGAAAGTGGGGACGAATTAGAAGAGAAACCACTGGAAATTGAAGAAGATGTAGTAAATAAAAGTGACTACAATTCAGTCACAGAAGAAGAAAGATCGGATACAGAAATATTAGAACCAGAAGTAAATGATATGCATGTTTAGAGCATACGCAGTAAATACTACATCGGAAGGGATACAGTGCCTAAGTGGAGCAAAATTAAGCCACTGTGCAAGTTCACACAAAAAGCAGCAATATTATTACACATTTACCTGGACCTAAAGGAAAAACCCGTCAAACAAAATCAGAAATCGAATGTATTCGCTTATTCATAACAGATCCTATTATAAGAATGATAACAAAATCAACTAATATATGCATACAATGTATTCAGCACATATTTGCTAGAATTAGAGAAGCTAGATTTACAGATGAAAGAGAAATAAGTGCTTTAATTGGAATATTGTTTTTGATAGGAACTCTACGAAGCTCAAGAAAATATGCTGCTCAGCTTTGGGATTAACTCAAAAGGCAGCGGTATTGAGGCTTGTTACCTTTCAATGAGTGAAAAGAGATTTCGCTTTTTACTAAGATGTCTAAGATTTGATAATATAACAGACCGTATTGCAAGGAAGGAAACTGATAAACTTGCCCCAATAAGGGAAACTTTTGAGCTATTTCTGACAAATTTTCAAAACAACTTCATTGAGAGTCAATATCTTACAATCGATGAACAACTTCTAGTATTTAGAGGACGCTGTTCATTCAGACAATATCTACCCAGTAAACCAGCTAAGTACGGACTAAAAATATTCGCGTTGGTTGATGCAAAGAATGCATATACGTACAATTTTGAACCATACGTAGGAAAAGAACTCGAAAGGCCATACAATTTCAAGAATACTGCCCAAGATATTGTTCTCCGACTAGTCCAGCCAGTGGAAGACACAACCGGGATATCACAACCGATAACTGGTTTACAAGTTTTTCACTGATGGAAACCTTGCAAAAGAAAAAAATGACACTAGTAGGTAACTTGAAGAAGAACAAGCGGGAGATACCTCCCGAATTTTTACCAAAGAAAACAAGGAAAGAAAACAGTTCTCTTTTTGGATTTCAACACGAATGCACTTTGGTGTGTTATTGGCCAAAGAAAAATAAAGCTGTATTAATTGCATCAAGTATGCACCACAACGATGCTATTGATCCAGAAATGAAAGAAATGGCAAAACCAGAAATGGTAACCTTCTACAATAGAACAAAAGTAGTCGTAGATTTAGTAGATCAAATGTGCCAAAGCTATAATGTTGCAAGGAATTCTAGATGATGGCCGATGGAGATTTTCTACGACTTATTGAACATCTCTGCGATAAACTCATTTTGTGTTTACAAGGTAAATAACTCTGAGAAAACAACTAAAATGCGAAAATTTATTGAAGCTTTTGCAGGGGAATTAATACGGCAACAAATAGAATTTAGATGAACAGTGAAAGAATTGCCTGTGGAACTTAGAAGACGTGCAAGTATTCTATTAGATCTTCCAAAATTTCAGCAACCTATGGAAAAACCTAAGCGGGAAAATTATGTCGGACGTTGTAGCATATGCCAAAGAAGTCTAAATAAATCTTCCAGACGAGATTGCTGCAAAAGCCACCAGTTTGCATATAAAGAACACATGGCTGACATCTGTGTATTGTGTTTGAATAACTGAAATTCCAAAACCTTGTGAAACGGTCCAGAATACTCTATTTTGTTAAATAAAAATTATATTTGTAACTATTATCTGTTTATATAAATTTAGTACTCAAAAATTTAATTTTTGTTTACTTTTGTTGTTTTTATTTGAATTTTGTATTTGTATGTAAAATAATCATTAAAAAATAAGAACAAATTTTCCTTGTTCCTAACAACTGCTAGATACGTAATTAAATTTTCTCAAATTATATTATTACTGCTTAAAATACTTAAAAGAAAGGAATGCAACAGTTTTTATTGAAGATTTTTTTTGTGTTAATTTTAAACAGTAACAAATCTTGGTCTACGAATGTAGACCATGCGCCTAAACATGTTAGTAAACGTCACGCTCCTAACGGAGGGTTAACAATGCCCAAATTTTCCAGTTACCAGAAACGTCTAAGTTCAGCTGCTACAGAATTTTGATCACTTAAAACTAAGTTCACCGAGGTGAATTCACTCAATTCACTACATTTTCCCTGCAGAGACCATCCAAGTTCAGTGTCTACCGCCATCAATGAGGAACTCAACCTTTCGAAACCCCTTTGTCAAATTTCAATAAAAATCCGACCCAACTAACAATGAAATTTCATTATCAGTGAACATTGCATTGAAACCAGAATTCAAAGTGAATCCCTTAGCCTCCATTTCAGCTCTTGTACTCTCATTCGGTAAATTTATTGTTGCTTTTGGTAACTCATCTGTCTCCAACTCCTGTATTACTACCGCAATATCACACGTATGCGCCGCACCCACCGTAAGCACCGCAGGGACTGAAATTTCCATTTAAAAAAACGAAATCAGGGTAAGCGCCGCACCAGCATAAACGCCGCACATAAATTTTTCTTAGTTACCGTACACTAACAAAATATTGAGACACCAGCAGAGATTTTAGGTTATTTTCATAATAAACTAATACATTTTAATGTAATAAATTCAATATAGGGCTAATTTTATATATTTCTCTTAATAAATTATACTTTAACACTAGAAGCGTCAAATGACACCCCATACCTATAAGCGCCGTAAGCAGTCATTTTGACCGCTAAGATTTGCTTTATCTAAAATTGCTTTTTTTTTGTAATGAAATGTCATCTTTCTACTACATGTCTACCGTAGTACAATGGAAAAAAGGAATGAAACCTGAACGGGAACAAACGTTTTTTTATTTCACATTAATACATGATAAATTATTTTAAAAAAACGTAATCATGTAACATCAAATGGGTAAAGGACATAAAGCATACAATTATGAGTTAAAGTAATAAATACATTAGGTAATTCTAATAACCATCAAAATGAAACTATAAGATGCACAGGTAAGATTTACCGATCAATCAAAATCATAAAGTCCTCATATTCCGCTATTGAAAAGAGAAAATTTTTGGATCAATTTTCGTACCTGTATCGCTTGGATCTTTCTCGTCGGAAGAACTGTTGTCTTCAGAACTGTCATCGTCGCCGGCATTGGGAACAATCATTTCTGCCTTTCTAAAACCGGACATTATGCTCTTAATGGAGACAACTCTCCATGCTTGAGAGACTCACTTCGTGACTTCTATGAAAGTTGCCTTTCGCATAGTTCCGCGTTTTGTGTAGGAATGTAGACCTTCAATCATCCACGATTCCCAGAGACTTCGCATTCGGTATTTGAATGCTTTGTTTACAGCCGAATCAAGTGGTTAAATTAATTTTGTCAATCATCCTGGAATTATTCCTAAATTTGCAAACACAGTCTTCTCTGAAACTTTAACAGGCTTTGACAAGTGGTCCTTCCTTTGGGGAGAGTTTTTCTTTTAAAAACCAACAGAGGTTTCAGTTTTTCATCGCTTTCTGTGCAAGACAAGACACAAGTAAATGATGTTTTCTCGTGACCGGAAGTAACTATACTCACTGTAGTTTTGCCAACCTTGTTGACAGTCCTGCTAGGAGAACAGTCGAAAGTCAAAGGCACCTCGTCCTTGTTGATCACCTGATCGGTGGAAAACTTGTCCTTTAATTGGGCCCCTATAAATTTCAGGAAAGAAGACTTCTTTACTTCCAAAATTAACAGGCAATTTTTAGCCTCACGGTATTGCGGGTCCAAACGGAGAGGTTTTTTCGTTTCATGAATCGGTAACATCAGTTAGATCCAGCTTTGAAATCGTCTATTTCCATGTTCGCCGCCATAACTCTGGCTTGTAAATGTATCTTTACTGTAGATTTTGGAATGCTCTTACTTCTCTGGCTTGAAATCCATTTCTCAAAGTTAGTTTCCAGTTGAGCCCAAGCAGATTTCTCCCTTTTGCGTGCTCTCTTTCTTTTCGGCATCTTTAGTAGAACTTTCTTTTCGGAGCGCCATCACCGAACACAACTTTCATCAATACTGAACTCTATTTCCGATCTCTTCTGCTTTGGCAGTTACATTCAACTTAAAATTAGTACAGTAGCTTTTGTTTCTGCGTTTTGAAGTCATTTTGTCAATCAGTTTCACAGTAAAGGGAAAAACTATTTTCGCAGAAAGAGAGAGAACGACAACAATGAACGTGCGTAGTCGACAAAGAGTGTATGACAACATCGTCATGCTTTTCCAAAAATAGTCAAGGGAAAAATAGTCATTCCAAAAATAGAACTAGGCGCATGAGCAGTGATAAACGCCCGTTCAAGTAATGTGTGAGGCTCAATTTTACTAGGAAAGCGCAAGCTAAAACGATTTTAAAATCCGAAATCGGTATAAACATCACACCGGCGTAAACGCCGCTCCCAACAATTTTTTGAACTTTTTTTTTACGTATGCGCCGCGGCGCTTACGTGCGAAATTATGGTATTTCATTTCCGTTCAAAATATTCCTCAATCTCACCTCCACCCTACAAGTTTGTAATTTAGGTTAATTCGCTCCAAACGAATAAGTCTTTAATGTTTCCAATCCTAGACATTTTAATCCTAACCTTCTAGACAATTAATTCTCTTTTGACAACATCAAAATAATTACATCTGACGATTTACGGCCAACAACTTCTGTCTTAACACACTGCAATAGAATCTTATTTTTTATCATTTAATACTGAATTCGATACTGTAGGTAAGCTCTCTTTGGGGTTTTCTTCTAAATTCGTATTACATTTTTGTTTCTTTGATTTTTTTATCTTGAAGATAATAGCGCGATTATGGTGACCACCACAAAATGAACACTGTTTTCCACTACACTTTTTCACAAAACAATTTGTATTACAACTCAAAAAACACCTCCTATCTTTTATTAATTTATCCCTATTTATTGAACAGACAGATTCTCACACTCACTATTTTCGTGACTCAATTCACTGCAAAATAAACAAGCCTTTGAAGTTTTAGCTAATAGCTCAGCAGCCGATGGCTGTCAGCTGAAATATGTGGACTGTACAGACTTACTGGTGAAAAGTGGCCCCTCTGGGTATTTCGACAAGTGTTTTGTCTATACTGAGCTGGTGAATTATTACATGTAGATGCACTATGAATGCGAAAAGCGTTTTACTTAGCACTGATAGCGTCATTCAAAAATTACATCAGTTCCTGTCAATGATGGCAATTATTTACATTTTGCTTAGAAAATTCAAGAGTTAAATCTGGAAGCAGTTTTTTAAAATTATGTTAGTTAATATAGTTATATACGTTTCTTATTTCCCGTTTAATCCTTCTAAATCTCTAATTCGAGGTTGGACTTCAAAGTAAAGGTTACGAAGGGCTTGAATATTAGACGAATTTTTTTACAGGTACGAGATTCAATAAATTTGACAAGTTCGCATTTATTAAAATGTCCTTTTGCCCAAAAGTTTCAGAAATTAATTTAACAGCCTCTTTATAGTTTAATGCAGTAACTGAGAATCCATTTATGCTAGCAAGAGCCTTGCCACCCAATAAAGACTTTAAATAACAAAATTTATCAATTTCAGTTAAGTTAGGATTATTATGAACCGAATTTTCAAATTGGTTCCAAAAATCTAAGTATTCTGAAGGATTCCCATAAAAACGAGACAAAGTTTTGGCAGTTTAGTTCTATTTTCTAAATGCACGGTACCTTTTTTTTGTTGAGATATTTCAATTGGAACTTCTTGAAGGGAATAAATTTTATTCCGCAATTTCACTTTAACGGGGATCAACTTTTCATTATATTCATCTACCTCCTTAATTTCATCTTGAATTTCAGTTTTCCCCTTTAACAGTTCATCAATACAATAATTTAACTTGCTAAGAATTCCGATTTTACTCAATAACTGCTTCAAGAACGATTCACATTTATCCTTTTCAATATTAGTTTCCTGCAAATACTCATTTATTTTTTGAATCAAATTTACCACTGCTTGTTCTCGGTGTATGTCATGCTTAGTGCGCAATTTCTCTATTTTCGAAATTTTCACAACAATTCAACAAATAAATTCTTATTCGATTCTAAAGTTTATTTAAAAATAAATTTAGTATATATTTTCAACATCAATTCAACACATAGCAAATATAAAAGTGTCTAGCAAATATTTCTAAACGAGACCTATACCCTTAACGAAAACCAAACTTCTATTAACAATCAATACAAACTAGCAAATACGAGAGTTTCGAACTTACTATATTAAAGAACGCCTTTACTCTTAATGAAAACCAAACGACTTTCAATACAATATGAACAACTATGAGATATTCTATTTAATCAAACGAAACGAAAACGAAGCAACTATCCACCAACACTGGCAAATAATATCGAGACAATTCAATTGAAACAAACTTACAGCAAAACAATCCACTCACCCCACCATACTATACATTTTAGTGGAAATTCAATTATTTTAAATCTAAAGGCGAGTTGTTCAATTCCCTGCCGAGATGCACCATATTTCCGAACACAATTCAAGTGCAATCAATCGGTGGTTTAGTCAAACAACGATAACTACTTATCGGTTCTGTATCAGTTCATTAACTAACGACTCCAATGGTGACATTTTAATCTTTTTAATGGAACAAAAGCAACAAAATTATGAGAGGAAAACCCTGCTCTTATTCACACACATTACATATTACCAAGACAGCACAAAACGTCCTGGCGCAGCTGCACATTATTTGCACCGCAGCACCACCCTATTACAAACAAACTATGAATTCGCAACAGCATTATTGGGTCTGAGACGGTTATAGCAATAAATTAAACATTTTTGCTGCTCATGGTTGCTCTCCAGTTAATAAAAAGAATATTATTTGGCAGAGAATAATAATTTTTCCTACATAGCTAACATATGGCGAACCCTACCAGCTATTTAACCCAACTTTTAAACTTTTGAGGATTGGTCCCTTGTAGCATCATAACACTGTCAAAATAAGCAACAGACGTGGTAATATTTCAAGAAAAATGTAATCGTATGTCGAGACAAAGTCAGGTTTTTGTTTTGTTGTTTGTTTTTTACGTTGTATACCTACACTAAGTTAAAAGACAACCATTGAGAGAGGCTTAAAGCAATTCAATCATTTGATGGAACTCTCCCATATGCTTTCATTTTTAGCATGTGGTGACAGAAAACAATACATGGCCATTTGATCAGTCGATTTATGTACACCAGAGGAGAGACTTTTATTACCCATTCCATCCCGATGGTAGCATTGAACATTTTATCATTTGCCGCGTTGTTCATGAGTTTCCTAAAAGCACCACACCATGAGCAACCTTTTTCCGAACATATTTTCAAACAAAATACCAAAATTCCGTTCCCTCCTACTATTAGCTGCATGGTGATGTACTGATTTTATATGCATTACCAGCTTGGAAATCAATAGAATACTCCTTTTCTCTACTCCCATCCCTTGAAAGTATTTTTGTTCCCAATTTTTTCTCATATAGATGATGGTCAAATGTTATGTCCTTCCCATTACTAGCCATCTGGATTTTTTTCAATATTTAAATTTTCTGTATTCAATATTCTAGAAAACTAAATCAATTTGTTGAAAATCTAAACTGTGCAGCTTGATCATTTGTCTACAGAATCATTAAGTACTTGAATGTTTAAATGTGAATATAACATACCTATTTTCGCGTTTCTAGGCTCAAATGCAAGTGATGACACATATTTTTATTTATTTATTTATTTATTATGATTGGGGAGGTTTCTTACATGTTTTTTTCTTGGAATTTCCTATTTTTACAAGGCATATGAAAACACCTTCGGGAATTTTGTTGTGCCCGATCATATAAAGATTCAACATAACAAATTTCATGTGTCTCTATCAATATGAGTTTAGAATGTTTAGAAACAATGTACGGACAGCAAGATGAAACCAATTTATTGAGATATATTAGAATATCAATTTTCTACCTCTGAAAAATAATCTTTCATTTGTAAATCTGTTACACTCCTGAATGCTTTTCTTAATCACACAGATTAAAAATATGTTTTATGTTTTTATTTATATTAGTGTATTTGTATTGTCTATTTATATGATATTTCAAACTAAACAAGTTATTAAATATAAAAAATATAAATAATCATGAAACAGCACCCCAAAAAAACATTATAATGGCCTTGTAACCACTCCTAATTTCTCACACTGCACTTATTCATAACTTTTACGTCGTTAAAACCAAATAACCGTCAGGATAGGAATCAAACCCATCATACCGAGTTGATACTCTAACTACCTAGTTGTTAGTCATTCTTACACGTTTGCGTAAGGTTAAGACATAAACATGAAGAGGATCTCTATTGATTCGTATCGGCATTTAGACTTATTTTTTTGTCTTTACGCAAATGTATATATATATATATATATACAATTATAATGCTGGCGAAAAATTATTAAACAATCTTACGTGGATCATGATCAATAAACTTTGAAAAAGCAAATGTCAAACAATCAGCCTGTCGATAAGAAAGCTGAATCAAAGTTTTTAAATAAACATCTCATGTTGCACGTCAGTTCTGCGTGCGAGTCTTACTTTATTCAGATGGCCTTGATTCCCTTTTCCGGAGGAAACGTTCTTATAAAGAAATAAATTTGTGTGTAGAAGTAAAACCTTCAGACACGTGTTGACAGAAAGGTTTCAGATAAATTATATTTGTCACTTATCTAGTGATGCAGCCTGTAATGTTTGAAATTATGACTTCCCTTTGATTAAAATTATAGTTATGTGGTAAAGTGAGAGGAAAAAATTCACACGTAAATATGCAAATGGAATTTTCACCATTAATACTTCTGGAATTTCAGCCCTAAGTATGCTCGTATAAATTCTTTATGCAGCCGTTAAGTTTAGTTTGAAGCGTCAACTGGACTGTATTTACCATGTGGTGCTTGATACTACTTTCCCCACTCACTATAAATTTTAAATTATTTAACACCTTATCCCCAGAAAAACATTATTTCTTAATATATGATACTGCTGTGAAGTACAAAATACAAATCTGTCAAGCAAAAATAATTTCCTTGTACAGAAGGTCATTCGCTCTTTATGGAAATGATTTTGCAATTTGTTTTTGGCGTTTGCATTTTGAGATAAAAATTTGACAACTTAAGAATAATCGTCTGCTATTGTTTTGCTTTGATTGGAATGTAAAATAAAGATTTATTTTGACAATGGCTCCTAAAATTGATAGATGGCTCGAAGGTTACGTAACTGCACTTTCCGGGGAGAAATATTCGTATCAACAAATCATAAATCGGTGTAAATATTGCAGTTATGGCATTTTTAAAAAAGGTATTTATGATATATTAAATTTGAAAGGTAGAAAACGTCTAACTGAAAGTAAAAATGAAAACATGAACACTAAACCTCATCCTAAGACTGTTCGAACGCAGGTAAATATCAAGAAAGTGAAGTCTCTGATCCTAAAAGAAAATACGCCGACTCAAAGATCCATTGCATCCAAACTAGGAATGTCTTCTGGCACTGAGAGTAAAATCATTCATAAATATTTGTAGTTAAAAAAGATGTTTAAACCTAAAGTTCATCTGCTTTTGCCAAAGCATATTGCTGAAAGGAAAACAAATTGTAGAAAATTATATGAAAAACACCTAGCTGCTGAAAAGTGAAAATTTGTGGTAACACTCGATGGGGCATTGGTGTAACAGACAAGTGACTGTAATAAAAAATATATCAATTTTCTATTGCTCAACTGACGGGAATGACCATACGAAACGGCTACGTCAATGTATAGAAAAGTTCTCAAAGGAGTTCATGATAGTGGCAGGATTTTGTTACAACGGCAAATTAAAAATAAAAAAAGTCTCTAGTAAAGCCAAAATTAATTCACTCTACTACCAGCAGAATATTTTAGAACCAATTTTTGAAGAAGAAATTCCAGCCTTATAGGGAAAGGACATTGATAAAGATGAGCTTCATATGGACAAAGCCTCTAGTCACACGTCTAAATCAATGGCTTTATTTTAAAACTATCACTGCTCTCTGTTATGAAATAAATCTGCCAAACTATGGTCCTTTCAAATATAGTATGGAAAATTTTAATAAACGGTTAAAACTTAAAATAATGAACTTTCATTCAGTGAATGGGAAAAGTATGGATAAATGTGATAGATGTATATATATTTTCGAATTCTTTTTCTTACCGCTCATTTTCTTCGGACAGTAGCCCTCAATAAACTAGAATTAAATTCAAATTAAATGAAATAACTAATACATGACTCAAATTATTATGTCTAAAGAAGCCCATTTTATCTTTCAATGTCATTGATATGACATATGGAATAATATCACTCATTTTAAACGAGCCTTGAACAATCGAAAGGCGTCAAGAGCAAAGTTGCAGTCACTTATTATAACTATATATATATATATATATATATATATATATATATATATATATATATATATATAAAACAGTTCCGTAACTGACTGACTCACTGACATACAACGCACAGACCAAACCGCGGCACCTAAAGGGCTAAAATTTTGCATGGCGATTCTTCTTATAGTGTAGGGGTGCACTAAGAAAGATTTTTGAAAAATTCTTCTTAGATTTTTTAAAATTAAATTTTTAAGCTGTTTTTATAACTTTTTTTAAGTTTGCATTTAAAATAATTATTTGAGGGTTATGAAATTTATATCACAAAAAAGATCAATTCCTTTAAAATGAAATATTTTTCGAATTTTTATCTCCATTTTCTGATTTTTGGTGAATTTTTAAATATTAATTTTTAGAATTTAATTTATCAAATGCTGATCACGTGATTTCTTTTTCTGGTACTTTAAATAAATTTATCGTCACGTGCTTAACAACTAAATAGAGAAAAAAACATTTTTTTCTTCTAATGCCGCAGACGATTGGACATTATGCAAAAAAAATATTAAAATACAGTAAAATATATGTTCCTCAAACTGTACTATATTAACTGTACAATATCTTTAGTATGTCCTATTAGATTTAATTTGAATATTTTCTTCTACATTATTTTGTCTATAAAAATATCCCTTACGATTTTTTTATAAATATATTCTTCCGTTTTTTTAAAATCAATTGCATACGTTGATCGCTGTATTTATTATAAATATATTTATACATATTTTTGGCATTAATTGCATACATTGACCGTTGTATTTAATTTGAATGAACTCCGTAGCGAAGTATGGGTTTTCAGCTAGTATTTATATAAAATATAAAAAATCTCAGCATTTTCTCCTAAATTTTAATATCTTTCAGTTTTGTCTATTCATGTCATGGTATGATTAGAAAACTTTGTAAAGTCAAGTACTATCGAGTTTGTTTAAGGAAACACTACAGTGAATACTCATTTTTTTAGGGATATAAAGATACTTTATTTCGTCTTATCCTTAACAAACAAACTACGTCAAGCAACACTAGCACAGGACTGTTGTCAGAAAAAGAGTATATTAAATACATTAAAAAACGCAAAGTAGCTCTGCATCAAGAATGTTGGCCTCTACGAAATGCAAAGTTGGTCGGATATTGTGCAATCGGAAAAAGGCGAGGCAGTCGAAGGAAAACAACTTTCCGTGATGATCACACCACGCGACAAACAGTTCCTGTTACGTGACAGATGCTTTCAAAGATCCATTTAGTTTTTCATTGTATGAATTCATCCGTTGGCGTCAGTAACCTTGTAACGACGACTTGCAGGATCCAGGACTCGACACCGGTTCTCCAAACAATGAGCCAGGTGGCCTACCAATTGAACTATACCGGGGATGTGATAAAGTAATATTTTCATTGACATTCCTCGTAACTTCTTAACCCCCTTAATCAAAGAATTCGAATTACTCGTAAATATTCTCTCAAACCAAATCGTATTGGATTCTATGTTGACACAGCATAGGAGATCTCAACTGCTTAATATCCTATAATGATGAAACTGCGTAAGTACTGAAAGATATTTTGGAATAAACTGAAGTGTCATGGCGCACACACACGCACACAGAGTTATAAATAAAAAAATAAATAAATAAATATATATATATATATATATATATATATATATATATATATATATATATATATATATATATATATATATATATATATATATATATATAGTGTTTTTTTCCTGGGGTAAAAGGTGGGGATACGGCGTATCCCCACCTTTTTTTAAGTATTATTTTGGCTTAACTTAACCAAATTTTAAGAAACTTACGAATCCATTGTTAATATATAACAAAAAGTGATTTTTTAAATTGCGAGTTTTTAGTTCTCTTCTGACGTATTCTCGTAAATCAATATTTATTTTTCTGTGTTTCAATCTATGTTTCATGAACAGATAAAGATTTCCCAAGGAAAGAATCATGGCAACGGTGCACCAGAGTATGACATAGATAAGCATAGATGTTATCGTGGATTCTTAGATGGCAGTATGGTTGCAAAGGGACCTTAGGAATCCTTGCAAAGGGACGAGCAGGGTAGCGGGAAAAGTCGGCAGAATGGAGTGAGCCAGTGAGTATCTCATCTTCCAGGAGGTTCCCATATACAAGAAAGATAGAAAGGAGGCCACACCAATATATCCTATTTCATTTTATGAAATCTGAAAATATCTATAGAAAAGAGATTACTAGATGATCAAGAAGCTGATTTACCTAAATGGGCCAGAGTGCTAGATCCAAAAACAGTGGCCAGAAGAAGTTCAAAATAATTTGACGTTTGGGACGCAGAAATAAGCAATTTATCAAGAAGACTTCGTTTGAATGAAAGGGAGATGAGGCAGAGTTTTAGAGAATACATGGAGGAAAAAATAATTCTAGAAGAATTATTTCCATTAATACATCATCTCGATATGAAACCGATATCTTCAAGTGAATGTGAAAGGGACTTTTCACAGATGAACCTTATTGCCACCCCTTTAAGAACTAAACTACTTGACTAAAACAATACCGACAGTGATGTTCATCAAAATTTTAGGGCCTCCACTAGGTCTGTTCAATCCAACAAAATGTGTAGAATCTTGGTTGCTTTTGGAAATCATTGAGCAATAGACCCCCATAGCAGAGAAAGAAATCGAGACATTGAACCTCTTGAAGCCATGAGTCAGATTTGGAGTTTATTGAAAAGAATTTACAATTTTTTTTTAAATATTCACAAAATTAATTGTTTTAAAATTTTGTTGAGTTTTTTGAATCAGTAAATAGAATTAGAATTAATAGATATATTATTTTATTTTATCAAATTTCTCCAATAAGTTAAAAAAAAGACCTTTAACATTTTCCCAAACCACAAATTTCTCCACAGTATACCCACCTATTTTTTTTAGAAAAAAAACCACTATATATATATATATATATATATATATATATATATATATATATATATATATATATATATATATATATATTATATACACTGAAGTGCCACTGAATTAGGGATAGCAAAGCCTATGCAAATTGTGTAGCGCTGCGCATCATGTATGCGCAAGTGAGGGCGCTGTTGTAACTGCATATATAGCGCGTACTGTGGTTGTTCTGAATTAGTTGTTGGAATTGCCAGTATGGGTAAACTGCCTGATTTAGACGCCTTCGATCGCGGACAAATCGTAGGTGCGCGACGCATGGGCCATTCAATTTCCGAAATCGTCAGACAGCTAGGATTTTCAAGGTCGACAGTGTCAAGAGTATACCAAGAATACATGGATGGTGGAAAAAAAACTAACGATCAGGCAAACTGCAAAGGACAATTAGCCTTGACAGTGCGTGGTGAGAGACGGCTCAGGCGTATTGTACGTAGCCAGCGCAAACATTAGCTCAAATTACCACCCAGTTTAATGACGGTGCCAGCCGTACAGTCAGTAAACGGACTGTGCAACGCTTCACCGTATGGGTTTCGGGAGCCGTCGACCTACGAGAGTACCACTGCTGTATACTCGCCATCGGGCTGCACGTCTTGCCTGGGCAAGAGAGCACAGAGACTGGAGTGTAGAGGACTGGAAACGAGTAGCATGGAGTGATGAGTCTCGATTCCGACTACTTAACGCCAACCGGAGGCTGAGAATATGGCGTCAGGCTCATGAAGCCATGGATCCTGCATGCCTGACTGGAACTGTACAAGGGCATGGTGGCTCAATCATGGTCTGGGATGTTTTTTCGTGGCACAGTTTGGGATCTTTGGTGCGTGTACCAACCTCCCTCAATGCAATTCGGTACGTAGAGTTGCTGGGTGATCACCTCCATCCGTTTATGCTGTTCTGTTATCCGCACGGTAATGGAGTTTTCCAGCAAGACAACTGTACCTCTCACAAGTCCCGGTTGGCTACTGGCTGGTTGGATGAGCATTCCTCTGACTTCTCTGTCATGAATTGGCCACCTAGAAGCCCAGACTTAAATCCTATTGAGCATCTTTGGGATGTTTTGGAACAAGGCGTGAAAGGCCATCACACAGCACCAAAGAACCTTACTGAATTATGGACAGCTTTAGCCAATATTTGGCAAGCCATTCCCGTGGAACGTTTCCAGAAACTCGAATCTATGCCTCGTCGTGTGGCAGCCGTTATCAAGGCCAGAGGAGGCCCAACTCGTTACTAGGTAGGTATCCCTAATTCAGTGGCACTTCAGTGTATATATATATATATATATATATATATATATATATATATATATATAGAGAGAGAGAGAGAGAGAGAGAGATTGATTGAAAACCAGGGTTAAAACTAAAGTCACTCTTTTTGTGGTTCTCACGTTTAATAGAATGCGTTATACGTTAGAAAAAGGAATATTTAAATTATGGCATTCGAGAGCACTATAAATTAAGCTTGTGGTTCAGAGAATTTTCTAGAGTTTTTTTTCCGGCAGGATAGCTTTGATGAAATAACTCACTTAAGCAATTATTTTATATATTTTAAACTAATATGCTCGAGGACAAATTCTCAGTTCTATGTTTATGAAAGATATTTTCCATTTACGACAGTTTGCAACGTAATTAGAGAACTGGAATTCTGAGGGTTGTTTCCCCATTGTACAAAGGATTTTATTATTTGACATACGTAGACAAATATGGCTAAGATGATCTTGTTGCAGCTTATAGTTTACAATGTATGCGTACATCTTTTTTAAATTTGCAGATGGAAGAAAACGTATATTTATTCTTCTCTCCAGCCTGTTCCCTTACGACCTGTTGTCCACTCCTACTTCATTGAATTAAAACATGTATACAAAACATACTTTTTAAATTGAAAAAATTTAGAGGTTTAGAAAAAAATGATAGAAAACCATTTTGGAAGATTTTTAATACTTTTTCGTGAATTGCATCATTTATTTATAAATCGGATAATTCTTACTTAATAACAGAATATAGGAAAAATTGAAAACTGAAAAACTAAATATTAACATATGAAATCGATCGTTAATCCTAACTTAATTCTTCCTGTATTTCGAATCGGTTAACTCTAAAGCATGAGATTTTAATGTTAAACATTCAATTTCTTAATAAAGTTGATAATATTTTCTTATTATTGACCAGTTTCCTTTGAGACAAAAGTGGAAGTAATTCAGTATCATCAAGTTTTCTAATCTTAAACCTAATATTTCCTCTTTATACACAACAAGAATCATGAAAATACGGAGTGTTTGGAACTTAAATGGGCGTTGCAAAATTCTAGTGTGGATGCATTCGACCGCTAACTATTAGCTAATCAGTAACGATCGATTGACCCCTTTTGCTTCATAGAATGAATGCATTCAATATTCCTTGATTAATATAATAAGATTGCGTATGGGTATTACCATACCATATTTATCAGATTTAATAAGCGCGACTTTATCGCACTTTTTCTCTGATCACTCACGCTTGAAAAACAACTAGCCGGCTCGGAATAGAAACCCTTTTTTCCGGACATTACTGATTATTTATTTCACATGACCCCGATTACTCGGCATGAAATTGTCCATCATTAAAACGTTTATTTCGTTTATTCCATCATTAATACGTTTATACGTTTTTTTCTTTTCTTCCTTTTGACAATTTCAAAACGTTTGACTTATTAAATGATTCTCTTAATAATGATCTTGATGGAAAATCAAAGAGTGAATATTTAATAATCGCGATACTTATTTTTAAGAATCAAAATGCTTATTTTATCTTTATAAAATGCATTTAATTGAATTCTTTCATTCAAGTTCCTTTCGAAACATTCCCAATTTTGATTTTTGTTTGTCGCTCGATGTTAAAAAAAAAAATTTTTAATATATTTTTTTAAAATTAAATTCTGTAATTTAAGTTATACTCCTAAAGTTGTCGAACAGATCTGCATTTTCAAATACAGGCAAACTCGCAAGCGCAACTGAAGATGCCCAGTGAGTACTAGGTGGTATATACAAACGTGATCACCTAGCAAAATTTTCAGTTTCATTGGATTCTGCTATTACGTCGGACGCCGAACTTGGGGATTTTTAAAGGGCTATGGTCAGAATAAATAGTCTTTACGTGCAATACCTGACCTTCTAGGTACCCTGGAATCAACCGTGACAGATGACAATTGAAGATAGAAGGCTGATGCACTACTGAAGTAAAAACTGATGTGGAAGGCCCCACAAAATTAGACAATTGGGGAAAGAGATGTTGAGTGAGGACTAGAAAGAAGAATCGCTCTTCTACTGCATAAGCATTGGCTTTAAAGGTGTTTAAGCTTCAGGTGCTGATATCAGTCCCCGTCGCAAAATGCATACTTTTGTCACATAAGCCCCACATTGATCGACCTAATGCTAGAAACTAATTGAAGTGGTGTTTAGCCCATCGTTCATGGACAATAGAAGACTGGAAAAGTTGTTCGGAGTTCAAACTTTTCCAACGGGATGGACATGCCTGGGTATGGCGACTGGCCGGGGAAAGTTTTCTTTCTGACTTCCTTGTCCCAGCTATTAAATTCGGAGTGGACTCTCTAATACTCTGGGCCTGTATCTGCCTTCAAGTGGTACATAAACATTTTAGATGATTATGCACTTCCAAAAATGTGGCAGTGCTTCCGAACAGACTCTTGTTTCTTTCAGCGTGACCAGTCCCGAGATCTGTCAAGACCTGGTTTGATGAAAAGACACAGATGAAATAGATTGGCCGGCTCCTGAATTCAATTCTATCGAACACTCATGAGACGAGCTTGGACGCCGAATTCGTCTTTGACTGAGAATGTCCTCCACTTAAGAGTTCTCTGGCAGAGACTTTAAACTAGGAATGGAGACAAATCACACACCAAAAATTGGTTGAAAACTAAAACATATACAGAAAAGTGGAAGCCAAACGTGGTCCAAAGATGCATTGATTTTTTAAAAATAAATGCACCTTTCCTTTTCCGACGTATGTGTCTGATTACTTTTTACTTTTTGCAAAACTGTGTATATGTCAAAACAATTTTTCACTTAAATACTGTAAACTACACTATCTGGCCAAAAGTATCCGGACACCCCCCTAAAGAAGTGGATCTGGCAGGTGACGTAATTTGATGCGTAACCGAAAGCTATAAAAGTGTTGGTAGTGGTTTGTCAGGTCATATTTATGCGTTTGTGAGACAATGAGTAAGTCAAAGGAGCTTAGAGACTTTTTTTATCGTGGCATTATAGTGGGATGCCACCTTTGTGGGAAATCGGTTCGGGAAATTTCGGACATTCTACAGAAGCCAAAATCCACTGTGAGTGATGTAATTGTGAAGTGGAAACGTCGAAGCAGTGAAACGGCAGAAAATCAAAGTGGCAGGCCGAAAAAAATTAGTGAACGCAACCGTAGAACTCTGAAACGAGTAGTGAAACAAAATCGTAAGTCCTCGTTGATTGAAATCACTCAGGAGTTCCAAAGTTCATTAGGCGTTAGTGCTAGCAGCAGGACTGTTTGTCGAGAGTTAAAAAACCTGGGAAGCCGAACATCACTCCCCAGAATGCGAAGCGTCGATTGCAATGGTGCAAAGGTCACCGTCATTGGACTGTGGGCATCTCCCCAGACGTGTGCAGGCTGTCATTGATGCAAAAAGAGGACCAACATCATATTAATGCAAGGTGCGCCCATAAAGTAACCGGACAAATTAAAAGGTCAAACGATAAAATAAAAGAGTGAAAGAACAATCGCCTAGCTATTAAGAGGGATATCTCAACTCTTGTTAAAGTCAGTTTAAACTGGTTATTTAATCATTTGCATATCAAAACGCCGTAGTAATTTTCATTTACTGAGAAGGCATTGTACAAACAAATTTACTTCGGAATGGAACAACGTTGTAACATTAAATTTTGTTACAAATTAGGTAAATCTACTACCGAAACTTTAGAGATGATTCGAACGGTATATAGTGATGCATCGTTATCAAGAACACAAGTGTATGAGTGGTACAACCGCTTTAAATGTGGGCGAGAAAGCATTGAAGATGAACCAAAGACAGGGCGTCCTTCAACTTCAAAGAATGAGGAAACTGGAGAAAATTCGTTCTTTGGTAAAAGCTGATAGACGTGTAACAACTCAGCAACTTTCAGATATGCTTGGGATAAGCAAAGAAAGCTGTAGATTAATTTTAATTGAAAATCTGAAAATGAAAAAAGTTTGTGCTCGATTTGTGCCTGGGATTTTGACAGAACAGCAAAAAGACAGAAAATCTTGCTATGAAGATTTGCTGACTACTGCGCAACAGGACAACAATTTCTTAAAGTGTATTATAGCAGGAGATGAGACCTGGTGTCTACAATACGACCCAGAAACAAAAAGACAAAGTGTACAGTGGAAACGACCGTCTTCTTCCATACAAAAAAAATGTCAAAAACAAAGACTAGGGTGATACCGATTGCATTTTTTGATTACAAAGGACTTATTCACCACGAATTTGCTCCTGAAAATCAAACAATTAATCAGCATTTTTACAATAAGGTGCTTTTTCGATTAAGAAACAGGATAAGGAGAGTTAGGAAGGAACTGATTGATTCTGGTTTCTTTTACACGATAATGCTAGGCTCCATACAGCAACTTCTGTACAACAATATCTTGCTAAGCATTCAATTTCAGTGATAAATCACCCACCATATTCTCCCGACTTATCGACAGCCGATTTTTTCCTTTTTCCGAAGCTTAAGATTGCCATGAAAGGACAGAGATTTGAAAACGTCTCGGATATTAAATCAAATGTTACGCGTATTTTGCGAACGGTTAGTTCCAACGCCTATGAACAGTGTTTCGATGACTTGAAGAAACGTTGGAAAAATTGTATAGACTCCTTTGGCGATTAATTTGAAGGAAATATATTTATTTGAAGGTGAGTAATATTTTTCTTATTTATAAAAAAATGTCCGGTTACTCTATGGATGCATCTTGTATATGCCTCAGGACTCTCCGAGTCCGTACCACTGGACGTCCGGATACTTTTTGCCAGATAGTGTATTTATTCTATTCATTTGGGAAGTTTTGCTTAAATTATTTTTTAATAGTTTGTTAAATGGACTAGCGTGAGAATTTTGGCTCATTTTACAAAATATTCAACGTAAGAGTAAATACATTTGGAAAATTTAAGACCATTTTAGTCAATAATTTTAAAAGGAATCAAATATGATTATTAAACAAACATAGTAAATAAAAAGACTTTTTGTAGCACACTATTTAAGACATGATAACTTGTGATAAATCCATCATTATAAATACTCTTGTTTTGCTCTATAAACTTATTATTTCGGTAATAAATCAGCACTATGTATAAAAGAACGTAATTTTTTCTAGCATTTATTTTACATGCAATACAAAATTCCGTTCAAAATTATTCAAAGATACTCATTAATTTTATACAGATTATTCATACAGATTAATTTTTCTTTTACTTTCAATGATATTCTGTTGCAGTTTTAAACGAGTATATTAAGATTAATTTTAAAAATTAATCATACAGATTAATTTTTCTTTTACTTTCAATGATATTCTGTTGCAGTTTTAAACGAGTATATTATTTGAACATTATGACCTATACCGAGTATGTTATGCCTAACGCAGTCAACTTAGCATATAAATGGCATTACTATAAATATACATTTAATTATATGTAAAGGAATCAAATTTAGTCAACGAATATGTGACAGATTAGAAAATTTTACCTGCAGATATCCCGGGTTGATATATCCATAAAATGACTCCAATATACAATACTAAGCACCTTTCCAACTTCTCTTGCCAACTTTTACTAATCTTCAATCGGGGCATGATATTTTATTTTCAAATTCTCTTTCGGTTATCTGTAATGTTTTGCTTCCCGAATCCTGCACTCCATTTTAGCACAGTCAGAAAATATCTGTCAGCAGATGTTGTCAGGCGGGCAGTTCAGTCCTCTAATTGGAAGTGATCTGCTTCCGTTTATTTATCGTAACATCCGGGAAACTGGTGTGGCATTTTCCCGTCCATTCTGACCAGCTTGAACTTTATAATCAGAGTGTGTTGGGGGTCAGTGAGACTACTGCAATTACGGAAATACTCTTTATTGCGGATATTATTGACAAATAGAAACGCTATTGCCAGATCACTTTTTCGTATTCGATGCGAAAAACAAAACACAACTCTTTCTCTGAATGGGAATTTATTAGAACTGCGTGCGCGTCGGAAATGAAACGGTTCATTGACTGATCGGTTAGGAAGAATAGAATAATGTTTAGACATCGCGAGGTCTGTCACGAAAAAGTAACAGTCTTAGAAAATTAGTGATAAAGCGTTCCTTATCGAGTAATAGAAGATTTCATGTTTGAATCCTTTTCTGGGAGGGCGTTTGCAAACATGTCTACCAAACCAGGGATCGAACACAGATCCCCTGATCTCTTAAACTGTGTTCTTGCAGCAAAATAACGCCAGGATGGGAGTTACTATCCTTTTCGAATGCCATTCCTCACATAATGCCCTCCATCATTTTGGAGCAACGACTCAGGATGTTGGCCTAAACATATTTATTTCTCGCTTTTTATCTATTATTCGCCGATGCTTTCTCAACAATGAATATTTGTCATAAGCTTTCTCACATTCCATCATTGTAATTTTTAACGCTGTAAAAACCGATTGCCCTGATGGGGATCAAACCCGAGCATTCCAACCTCATGTCTGGTGTTCTTTAATTTGAACTGTCTTGGCGACGTGAGACATTCTCATTTTTGAATGCCATTTTACCCGCGTTAATAAAATGCAAGTCAAAGTGGTAGAATATGTTGTAAGTTCCTCGAAATAGTTCGTCGTTTCTGCGGGTCTTGGACAGTATGCATTTTATACAGTATGCATGTATTTTGGATACAGGATGTATTTTATGAGTTTTTGTACATTTTTATTTCGTCTACACAACTCATGGGAGATCTGCAAAGTCACAGCAAGGCAGCACGATTATCGATAAAAATTATAGCTACTTAATTATGACAGACTTCTTCCATCAGTCTTCTTTAAGAAAGAAGCAACCACTCCCTAATTCAATTCTTTTTTCCATGTATACTTTTATATACGTCTCCAGTTGTTTAACTTTAGCCCCCAAACGTGTGTTTCTTCTTGTAGTCCAGTCATTATAATACCTCGACTCCACGAGCACTACTCTATTACAGAACTTTGTAACCAATTAATATGTATATATTTAGAACTCCGTGCTGTACTTTGGATAATGGTAATTATATTCCCGCTTTATATGAAAAAGAAACATGATCGCCTAACTAAATGTTTACATATAAATACTTATAAATTTTGAATGACATAAACAATTGCGGCCTTCCTGTTGCTTATGAATTTGAGTCTATTATTATACATTTTCTTACCTATCAGTATATCGTACATTCAAAATTTTTTGTGTGGATTATATATAGTGCATGCATACTTAAAATTCTTAAAATTACTTGAAATTTTAAGAATTATTGAACACATATCTTTTAATATTAAGTGTATTTAAAATTTTAATGGTTTAGGTGCAGACAAATATATTCTGAATAAGAATGAATTCATTTGATAATTTAATAGTACAGTGTAAATATAGCTATTTAAGTCATGAATTGATTAGTATCAAGTTAGTGTGTATGTATTGAATAGCATAGTGTAAATGTGATATCTAACATGAATTCAGATATGCAAATATATAAGAAAACAATCGAATTCATATGTATACAAGATTCATGTAAATAAGAATAAAGCAGTGTAATAAATTAATAGTACTGTGTAATTATAGTCATTTAAGCTTTGAATTGTTTAGTATTGAATTAATATGTATGTATTGATTAGTATCTTGTAATTCGATTTGGAAATTATTTCTATTTGCAAGTATAAAAGAAATAATGGAAGTTAAATGAATGTAAAGCAACATAAATAAGTATATAAGTAGCGTAAAATTTAAGAGTATTACATGATTATTAAATTAAAATTATAGATTGTTCTTTTGATGAAATTTAAAATTGCTAGTATTGTGAAAACTTGTATATAGTATGCATAACTATGTCATTTACTGAATCTATATAGCACTGTGAAATTTTAAAATGAAATGCAACAGTATGTAAATATAATTTATAAGTGTATTGCATAAGAATATATTGTAATTGTACGAGTAATTGTGTTGAAATGTAAATGGGTTTATAAATTTCAGGAAAGTTGCATAGCTGCTTTGAACTTCGAAATTCTAGAAATGGGTAGTATTTGCACGATAGTGCTAAATCAATAACGGTAATGTATACAATATTTATTGATAAACTATATAGCACGAGATAACCTTAAAATGAAGCATGCATAAGACACATATTTGTGTAAAAGTTTACAAAGTGTGTTAGTATAGTATATACATTAGGGTGGAGCGAAAAATGGGGAATTTTTAATTTTTATTTATTCCTGTATTATTATTTGTTGATACAATAGATCATCGTGTATGCCAAAAATCCATTGTCTACGACTTCATCTTCAAGTGTCGCATGAAATGAGAGGGTAAAAAAAACTCATTTTTTGTACTTCATTCTACCCCTCAACCGAAAGTTATTTTAAAAAATTTGTCACAAATTTGTTATTGTAGGTTTGTGCACTGTCCTATACTGCATTTTTAATGATAATTTTCTAACAGTTCTACTAGATTACTTGCATTAAGGTTTGTACTTTAAGCCAATTTTATGTAGTGTTAGACGGATGCTGCACTACTGGACTGGCGCCACCTTTCCACACATTGGAGAAGATATTAGTTCTATCAACTCGCAGTTTTCCCAGTCTTACAATGCTCTTCTGACAGATCTACTGAAACTGACCCAGATGAATTTTCCATTTCAAAACCCTGCCAGCAACCAAAAAAGCAGCACGAAGAAACGATCCAAATGACACACAAGCTACAAAATCTAGCAACAGCTTGTGATCGGACTGGGATTTCTGATCGCTCAGCAATAATAGTAGTAAACGCTCGAATGCAGGATTTAAATATTATCAGTAGTGACAACTCATGAAAAGTAATAGATCAACATAAATTACGTCGCGAGAGTCAAAAAGTACGCCAAAACCTGCAACGGTTAAGTGGCAAACAACCTTTATCCTCGCTTTATTTTGAGCGCCGTAAAGATAAAACTTTAGTCCTGGCTAAGACAGAAAATAGATCACATCGGAAGACTAAAGAACATATTTGATTTCTGAGCCAGATTCTAAGTTCATAGGACATCTTTCACTTGATTCGGGTAATGCAATTACAATTCAAAAAATTATAGTTGAGTTTCTAGAAAAAAGTTCCGAATTTCATACATCGTTGGTGGCAATTGTATGTGACGGTACTGCTGTAAGTTCAGAATTACCGGATGTTAATGCTGAATTATTAAGCACCAATCAAAAATATTTATATGAAATATGCTCAGCTATTTCTTGGTGGCACAATCCCGCCTAGCTTAGCTAACAGAGATCCAGGAAAACTAGCACATTCCCGATGGCTTACTTTTGCAAACAGGATTCTTCGTTTATATGTAGGAACAACGAAACCATTGGTCAACCTGAAAGAACTTGTCGATTTTATTATGAAAGTGTATGCACCAACCTGGTTTGACATCAAGACTAAGGCCGTCTGCACACGGAGCAACTCAAAAGAAACTGATAACTGACTCCTATCACAAACCAGTCCGTGATGAGTCGCAACCTATGTAATTGAATGGAGCCACGCAAACGGCGCAACTGGTTACAGACCCGTCAGCAACGCGTTTGTAATCAGTCTCAGGTAACTCAACGTGTCGAGTCGCTAGCAACTTCAGTCGCCAGTTTCTTTTGCGTTGTGCGTGTTATTACACAATCTATGTTATAGCCGCTCTTTTGGCAAGCTGCCAAATGACGTACATGAGTCACGTGACTTCTGCCTAGCGATGAAATGAAATTCTAGCGTTTTTTGTTGTATGGAATATGTGCGCCCATATATACAGTCCATTTTTAAACGATTGATCAAAGACAATCTATTGTGACGATTTTTTAAAATAAATTAATTTCTGATAATAATTTAATTAAAAATAATGCCCGGAATAATGATGTTCTTCCTTCTATGACAGGTCGCAAACTATTGATTTGAATCACTTTTGAGTCGGCCCGTGTGCGGAGCCGCATCACTAACGAGTTTGCAACCGATAAGCAATTTCAGTCGCTAACCAGTTGAGTTTCCTTTGAGTCGCTCCGTTTGCGGACAGCCTAAACCTTCTTGTAAATATGGGCCTATCCGCGTTTTTTATATGGTTAGAAGATCTTCGTATATGCAAGACAAGATGAAGAGAATTGTATAAAAACTATTTAATCGAAGTTTATTCTTTGCGCATCTTAAAAATTTGTTGCTAGCTATGTTACAAGACAAAGAGTTACATATCAGAGAACTAGCTCTTCTAAGAAAATTAAAAGCAAGAGAACAGACCAAAAGCAGAAAAGTACGCGAGTTTCAGCTTCCTGAACTTTAGATCGGAGCATCACATTACCATTTGATAAATTGGTGGAAAGAAAATGTTACCGAACCACCAATGACGATGAAATACAGTGGTATGGAAATAAATATTATGATTTCTTCAGGAAACAATTTCTTGTATTGAGAAGTTTCCTTGCCACACACAGGCAGTAGAACGGTGTGTAAAGCTAGTAACGGAGGCTGCATTAACCGTTTGTGGCTCTTAGACAGAGACGGTTATATAAGCACCAAGATAAAAGCTAGGCAAGACTTGCCACTTTTTGAGACAAAATCTCAATATTTTCACGAAAAAAAAGTCCAAAAAAACTTCTGAAATTGATACTTAAGGCTGCTATGTACTAACCCATTGGATTCGCTCACCTCAATGTTAACCTATGGAGAAAATTTGTCCACGGTTGCCGACTTGGATTCAAAGATTTTTTTTTTCTTTAAATTGTACTCCGTCATAGAGAAAGAAATTTTACATTTGTGTACATTTTTCGTTTTTTATTAAAGAAATGCAATTAATATTTTAAAATTTAAATTATTCGGGGAAAAATCTGGTATGGTGTTTTAAACGGTCATAAATTCATTCGGTGGACGAAATTGATAAAATGAATCCTGTAGCGCTTTGCAGAAAAGTTCAGGCTATCTGACAATACTAATTTTATTTGATTATCAGCATTTATGTACCTGTAAATAGTTGACAAAATTTTTTTAAATAAAAAATTTGGGGGCAGCGCTTAACCCCCTATAGAGAGAGCCATTACAATCCCTCAAAATGTCAATCCTAAGGGGGGGAATTCTCGAACTGTCAACTGGACTCCTCCCACCACAAGAGTCTGCAAGAAGAGGAAAAGGGAAATACGATTTTTTTTCTTAGTACGTAGCAGCCTTAAACATTAAGGAGGAGTCTTGCTTAAATGTTTTTTAATATATATTTAATATGCGTAACAAATAAAAACAAATTAAAATGTATAATTGAGTTTTATTACCACCTTTTTAAATGTCACCTTTTTATACTACTTTTCAAAACTTTAATTCTAGTGCGCCACCTGAAGATATTTTCAAAACAGGTTGAAATTTTGGGCTTCTGCATCTTAGGCCATGCATCAATGATTGATGATACAGGAAAAAAAAACATTTAAAAAAATTTTCGCTCCACCCTAATGTACATAGTGTGATATATAATCTTAAAACATACGGTATATATATGCTAAAATATCATAGTAAGCTTAAGTATATTTTACTTAAATGTTCGACGATATAAATTAATTAGAACATGCTTTATAGTATAGAATGTAATTAATAGTGGTAAAAAAAGAAAGAAAATAAGCAACATGATTAGTAGTTTGGCACAGTCATTATATAATGCAAATTGTAATGATACGTGACCTTCTGCTTTGAAGGGTTAAAACGTGCAATACTCGCTAGAGGCAAGTTGAAAGGAAAGACGAAGCGCAAGCTAACGTGGAAGCGCACAAGTGTGGACATAGCTTTTGGTCTGTGGCCGATGCATCAGACATGCTGTTTAGTTTTCCGACCGTTTAAATGGCGACTTGTACTTCCGTGCACGGTCACGAAGTGTGGAATGATACCAGCATAAGTCTTGTTGTCGTATCACTGAGGGTGATCGGGATCTACGTTTGAAAAAAAAAAAAACTACGTTTCCTGCGTGTTTTTGAACGGGATCTCATTTTAATACCTTCGATAGCTTTTAGTTCTGCAATTTCTTCATGCAAACTATCTAAAGCTGAGTTTTGTTCACTCATCGCGGAAGTGTTTACGGAAAGACCCCGTGATTGTTCGTAATTTTTTCAGCAATACGTGCTATTTTAGTCAAATCTGAAAGTTCAGAGCAAACACTGAGGATTTTCTGAATATTATTTAGCCAGCGTTGCATCCAACGAGCTCTTAAGACACTTGAATTTAGTTTTGCGTCTTTTAATCCTTCCACTTTGCATAGCAATTGACAAGGGCGACGATTGCCCAAATGAAAGGCCACTAAGCAATAACTTTTATTCCGAGCTTTTCGATTCAACAAACAAAAAACAATAAAAAAAAAATGGTAACCAGAAAAATACGGTCTAATCTAATTGAATTAAGACAATAACACTCATACAATATTTACGAAATTTTTTAATTAAAAACAAACTTTGAAACTAAAACTAGTGCAAACAATACTTTTAAAACAAGAATACTAGTACAATATACAAAGTTTAAACCTAAATTAAAATAATCTCTTTCGAACTTTTTTCTGCAAAATCGCGATAACTTCTTATTGCTTAGATAAAAATATATTACTCAAATGATTGCCATTGAACATGTATTGAGTAATATATTACGATCTAATATATTACTCAATACATGTTCAATGGCCAACAATGCTAACCCTTTAAAACGATTTTCAGTAAACATGGTTCTTAATTTTTTTTTTCTTATTTTTAGTTTAGAAAAAGATCTTTCGCCGGTAGCAACAGTTATGGGCAGGGTTAGCAAAATTTAGAGCAATCCTTAAATTTGACCCAATGTTAAGGGAGGTAATGAATTTAAGAACATCAACTGGACCTTCTTTTCTAAAAGTGAAGAAACAAGGACTACGCCTGGTAACATGGAAAGTATTCGATTGTTTATTTCTTGTACATCTTCATTTTTATCAGCAAGAATGGTCCTCTCTCGTAACCACTTCAAATTGGGATAGTTTTGGAAAACAGCCGGACAGACTGTATCTATATGCTTCATAAATGTCATCACCCCCTAGTTAAATTATGTTGTTAGAGCTTCTTTCTATTTTTAATACGTAGTTCTATTTAGCTATCCAAAAATTGTGGAAATTCTTTTTTCAATTTATGCCCTAATAAAAACAAGATATTGTATAAAATGATAAAAATTTTGGTATATGTTTGAGGATAAAAATTTCATGAAAATATTAATTTAAGAAGATATCATGCGCGCAATGCTACAATATCACATATGGAGAAAAACAATTTAAAATTTTACGGCAACTTATAAACAAAATATAATGAAATAAATACATGACATATAATATAAATAACTACACATACAATTGTGGGAAAAATTATTTTAATTCATGCCCTAATGAAAACGTTGAAGGAAACGATAAAAATTTTGGTATAGGTTTTAGGTTAAAAAATTCATGAAAAAATATTAGTAAGATGATATTTTGCGCGGCTTACAGCAACTTAGGCAAAATAAAATGAAATAAACATAATACAATACAGTTAATTATGCCAACATAAATAATTATAAAATATTTTTCATATATTTCCTTAAATTGCATGTTATATGTAATATTAGAACAAAACAACTTTTTCAATTTTAACAGAAAACGTTTTAACAGAAAACATTTTTAACATCCAGCAGCTGCGACAATCGTCGCAGCTGCTGGATGTTACTTATGCTCCTCGAAATGATGCGATTCACGCACCAGTTAGGGCCTGTTCACATAGGAGTCCGTTGCGTTGCGTTAGGGAAAATATGACGTTGAGACGAAAATAAATCAATCATAGGCGTTAAAATTTTCATTGCTAATCGTTTGGAGGCATATGATTGGTTTATTTTCGTCTTAACGTCATCTTTTCCTTAACGCAACGGAACGGAATCCTATGTGAACAGGCCCTTGTCAGAAATGATAAAATCCACTTTTTAAAATTGTTGAGCAATTTTTAATTTTTACACTTTTGGCCAGGTTTTTGCCTTAAATACTCCACTGTGCGTCGCTGAAACTGAAGGGCTATCCAGTTTCCCCGAATGATAATTACACGGGGGAACACATTTGTTTGCTTTATCCTCTCATTTTCGATGGAACCAGCATAAACGAGGTTTATACTACTCGAGGAACTACGTTTACGGGAATTACCAGAATAGGAACGACGATATCGAGGGCGGCCTGGTCGGTCAGTAGGAGTTTGAAATTTTTTGGTTAATTGTTTAATCTGATATTCAATTGTGTTTAAACGTGCGTCGAGAGCCGAATCTATAGTGGCGACGGCAGAAGCGTTATTTTGTGTACTGACAGAATTAGTAAGGCCTGAAACTTCAGCAATTTTATCTGTGGAAGCTAAACCCGACAGCTGGTCAGTACTAGCCGAGAGGATCTGTTTCATCGTAACTGACAATCGTCGTAACCACAACATACGAAGCAGAGTTTCGTCTAATTTTCCGGCAGCCAAATTTTCTCATTATGCAAATAGGATGATTTACGCTCCCCGAGTTCTAAGTCAGAAATTAAAATCCTTAGTCTGACAGTCTCGGAATCTTCAAATTGCTTGATAAAACATTCTTTCAATTTAGTATACGGATTTTTTAATTCTGCTGGTCTACTACGTATGAAATCAAAAATTTGCGAGAGTACTTCACCATCTAAAGCTGATACTACATGGTGATATTTTGTTAATTCAACAGTTATATTCGCGATAACAAATTACAATTCAACCGAGGTAAACCAAAGTTGAACATTGTTACGCCAAATAGGCATAATTTTAATAGCAACTCGAGCAATTTTCTGACCAGCTGAATATTCTATCCCATTTCCTGTAACAGGTTTGGCCTCCCCCGTCTTTCGACGCGACTCAATACAGAAAATACAAAGTGTATTCAAGGAAAGTTGTAAATTTTAAAAGTGTAAAAAAGTGGAAAGTCTTGAATTCTCAAAAAATTAGTAAAACCTACAAATATGCAATTTGAAACTTCGAATACCATGATATGTACCTAACCTTTCCTGGTGAATTGACGGAAGGGAATAAGGGAAATAATATAAATTTAACTCGCCGCTTCATAAACTTGTTAATCCATTACTGGTAAAAGTCCACTGCTTACCACTTGTGGCCGGTTTAAACGTATCCAGGCGTATAAAAACATTATTAGTTTATTATAGCCAAACATTAAAACCACTACTTTGATGACACAATAAATAGACTAGAAGCAGTAAACAATAAAGGTGAACGAATCACCCAACGCTAAAAGGTAGGAATATAGGCAAGTCCTATTCGCTGTAGCCCATCTCTTCCATAGGACCATAGGGACATGTGATTAACTGTGTAACCTAGGCCAACGCCTTCTAACACAGATTTTTCATGAGATTGACAACGGAGAGCGAATGTTCCACTGAAATGAGGAAAGGAATGTTCGTTTTTAAATATCTTCGGCAGCGTAAATTGCAACACAAAAGTGAAGGAGAGAGTTTTTTGGCCAGAGCTTTGGAGGGTGAAATTAAGAATTCTCAATGGACGTCTCCAGGATCTTCGTGATGCTTCACTGGTGGAGGCGGAGTCAATGGCTGTCTGAAAGCTGGTTTTCAGTTGGCAGGTAGAGAGAGGAGGAAGAAAAGAGTTTTGATAGAGAGATAAGGTTCAGAATCCGTGAGTTCGAAAACTAGGAAATCGAGCAAATCCAAAAGGATTTACTCAGACAAATTATACGTGCTAGAAGGAATTTTAAGGATTTTAAAATAATTTTTATTTTATAAAAATTTAATAGTTTTAGCCTTGGCAATGCCGAGTATAGTTTTTAAAATTTTTTTATATTTTATTTAAATAACGAGAACAAAGAATTTTAAGACGAAAGACTCAGGATGGCGCGAGGCCTTTTCCTGTTAGTGGGGTCTGCGTGATCATATTCTGCAAGATTAATTAAAAGTTCACTGTCAATTGAGTTGTGAAAGTTAATAGCTTGATTTTTGAGATAATTTCGAATAGTAGGGATTCCTAACTCCCTGTAGATACAAGTATTTCTGAAATACCAATCCGCGTTAATGATTTGCCTAATGGTGCTGCTCTGAGCAGATGCGAGTTTTTTAATATGGGTATTTGCACAGTATGACCACGCTGTCCCTCCATAAGTTAAGATAGGAGGAAGATAGGAGTTATAAATGAGCATTTTATTGGCTATGCTTAATTTGCTGTTCCGAGCAATTAATGGGTAAATTAATCTTCTGGCTGCTCGGAACTTGTCCCTGACGTGTAGGATATGGTGTTTCCATGTGACATTTTTGTCCAAAACGACACCAAGGTATTTAACAGTATCAGACCAGTGGATTTTTGTGTTTCCTATTTGAATTTGGTGACTGTTGAATGTCTTTTTTCGTTTAGATGTAAACAGGACAGCAATGCATTTTTCAGAATTAATTTTAATTTTCCATTTGTCGAGCCAATTTTGAATTGAAGACATATGGGTATTGATATATTTAACAGCATACTTAAAGTTTTTGTTGGTGGCGTAAAGGGCAGTGTCATCAGCGAAAATAGCAAGATTGGTGTTTATATTTTGGGGTACATCGTTTATAAATATGTTAAACAAAATTGGGGAGATAACGCTACCTTGAGGGGTTCCAGAGTTAATATTAAATTTACTAGAAAGTTGTCCGTTAATTTTAGCTTGTAAGGTGCGATTTTTAAGATAAGAAATAAGGAGGTGGATGATTTGGGGTGGGAAGTTGTAGTTAATAAGTTTATGAATGAGACCGTCAATCCAAAGCTTATCAAAGGCTAGGGAAATATCAAGGAAAATGGCTGCTGTGGAGGATTTATTTTTCTTAGCACTAATCATCTCTTCTGTGCGGGAAGCTCCTTTTTATGTGCTAGAAATGCACACGTGCCGCGGGCGTGTTTAGTGTTCAAATTTGCATATTGCAATAAAATTTGCATTTCTGCATAAGTATCGCCACAAATCCTTACTTTTAATTCTAAGTGTCCTAAATGTATAGTATAAATTAATACAAATTACTCTTAATTTGTATATAGAGTTAAAAATTAAAAAATTCGAGGTTTAAGTCCCCTTTTCTCATAAAAATTTTTTGTAAGATTTTTCAGAAAAAAATTCTTCTCTTTTCGTTTTGAAAAGATTCCTCTAAAAATTCTCCTTTCATATTCTACAACTTCCAGTGGACTTTTTTGAGTTGTCTGTAATACACTATTACATTACCTTCACGTTTTGGCCTCATCTCCTTCGTAAAAAATATCTGCTTTCCGTATGGACATGTATCGGCATTTCAATATTTCGTAAAAATAAGGTAAATAAATTTTTGAAGTCACAATAAGTAATAATTAATCTGTTTATGGGTGATTACTAGGATGTTAATGTAATAACGAACAAGAAAATAAGCTTTCCGGTTTCATTTAAACTGCAAAGCCCATTACTAAATCAATTACAACTGACCATTTCAGCTCGAATATGTAAAATGAATCTAACATCATCTAAAGATTTGATATGTTTAAAACTCATACAAAAAAAAATTAGTAAATAAGGGAAACAAAAAAGTTGTCTCACTTTTGAAGATTTTGTTCATCAATAGCACTACTGAACCTTTTAGATATGTTGATTTCAACCTTTATAGTGGAATATCCAAAGTTGTTATTCATTTTAAAGGAAAGCTCATTGCTTCTAAAACTTTGAATAAAAAGATTCCAACCAGTTCTAAAACTTTTAACTTTTACTACGCATTATTTTTTTTCTTTTTAAACCGAATTAGTTACTTGTTTCATTTAACAGGCGTCCGATTCGACGCTACTGTTTGTATGAACTTATGTTAATGCCGTTTGTTGCATATAAAAAAACTGTTTTAAATATAAAAATTTTCATGAACCCGTCACAAAATCATTTTGTCTGATTTTCTTGAATTATTTGTTTATAATAATTTGTTTTAACTTTAACATTTTCCTCAAATTATCATATGAACGAATATTAAGAAAAACCCTTTTATTCTTCAGCACAGCACATGTATAATTATCTTTAAAATAATCGCCCCATTTCTTTTCTCCATAATCTCAAAACCTTGCAGCCTATTTAGACACGAAATTTGCTGCAAGAGAAATGCGTGACTACTTTCTTTTGTGTATGCCTGTTTTCTGTCATAAAAATTTCGATTGATTAAAACCCGTCACAAAATATTTTTGGCTGACTTTTTTGAAGTATTTTGTTTATAATTACTTTAACATTTTTCTCAAATTGCAATATGAACGAATATTAAGAAAACCCCCCCTACTCTTTAGCACAGCACATGTATATTGATCTTTGAAATTATTGTCCCATTTTTTGCTCCATAATCTGAAAAACTTACAGACTATTTAGACACGAAATTTGCTTCAACAGAAATGCCTGACTACAAAGATTTTCTTCTGTGTATGCCGGATTTCTCTGATAAATATTAACGATCGATTAAAACCCGTCACAAAATATTTTTGGATGACTTCAATTCGTGCCTGCACCCAGGGCCCGATTATGAACGCTGGGGGCCCCCCTTACGAACATTTATAAAAATACATACTATTAGAAGTACTAGGTGCATACACCAAGGGGGTTTTGGGGCCCCCCTAGAATCAGGGGGTCCTGGGCAAAGTCCCGATTTGCCCATGCGATAAAAAGGCCCTGCCTGCACCCCCCCCCCCCCCGCCCAAAAAAAAAAAAGTTAGAAGCCCGCTACGACTATGTATATATAGCATCAAGCAAAGTTATCCTTTTGCTTATTTCTGACGCAGATCCCTTTCCTTTGTCGATTGCATTAACAATTCTTTGTTATAAGTCAGAGCAATATAGCGTTTTAAAAGTTTTTTTTTATTCCTTCATTAAGAGGTTGTAATACTGATGTTGTATTCGGTGGCAAAAAACAAAGCTCTATATTTGTGAACTTTACAACTGGATAAGCCGGACAGTTGTCCAAATCAAAATTTTTTTTCTTTCCCAGTTAGCTCCTTATCCCACTTTAGAAGGAATTTAGTGAAGAAAGATCCTGCTACACATTCAAGCATTTTTGGAATTTTCGTAAGACACAGGAAGAATTTTTATTTTCGCAAAGCATCGTGGAGATTTACTCTTACTTATAACCAACGACATTTTCTTTACGCTCCCAGTCATATTTGTCGTCAAAAGAACTGTAACGCGTTCTTTTTGTTTTTTTCCCAACAGAAGACAAATCTGTTTTAAACATCATCATTCAATCAGGCATCGCTCTAAAATAAAGCCCAGTCTCATCTGTGTTAAAAATTTGGTGTGGGGCGTAGTTTTTCATTATTGCAGGCAAGCAATTAGAGAGCCATTTTTGAGCTGATTCCGTATCCGCATTTTGCTTCTCACCGTAATTTTTTTATAAACAACTAGGGGCTTTGCCCCTAGGCTCGCTCCTCTCACTCCTCTGTTATGGCTAATAGCGAGATACATAGGGATGATTCTCGGGCAATGTAACAGCTTCCATCCATTTACTGTTGTCACCCTTAATGCGAAGAGCGTTTCATCACTGTTGAATTATCAGCTTTAAAATTCAATTAATCGAAAATTTAAGATATAGACTTGAAATGAGGTTTATATGAATAAGAAAGCTTTCAGTTTCCAGTTGAGACAAATATTTTCTTTGTAAGATAAAAACTCGAGGAGCATCGATATTACATCCACATAGGGGACGATATTTCTTGAAAAACTGTGTTTCATTTTTTGATGAAAATATTAGTCTGTTTTAAAATATTTTTAAACAAATGAGGTCTAGTTTGAAAGAGAAATGTCTGTAGTCTTAGATTGTAAAAAGATCAAAATTCTACGATCATTTTTTGGCGAGTTATCGTAATCTGAAGATGAAAAAGTCAATATTTTCCCACAAAACATAAAATTAAAAAAACTTAAAGTCCGACGAAGATGAGACATGTCTTACTTTGTTCCCCACATTTTTCTGCATCTATTGGTATTGGTCTCGACCCCATACCACCAGCGGCTTCGGAGGAGATAGCGTGACAAGCTTTTGACAGCGGCGGCAGAGGCTGCTGCAGCGGGAGTTACTTCTTTTTAGAATAGGGATATTGTTTCTCTCTTTCCATCGGGTAAGCTAACCTTCCGTAGCACGAAAATTGTTTTCTCCCTATTTTTTGCAAAATCCTCGGCCTTTTTCAGCAACACAGCTCTGTTGATAGGCACATTCATAGTTCGGGCTTGAGTGAATCACAGCCAGAAAGTCTCTTCTACGTCGACTGATTTTCCGTCGCGCTTCCTTTTTCGATCAAGATTTCCACTTTCGCTAATGGTAACCGAAATTTCATCGCGACATTTTAAAATTTTACTAAGAATAGGCTGAGTTACACAAAAAAGAGAGGCAGCTTCTCTTTGACTGCACTTCGGAAGAGCATCATATCTAATTAACAAGTTCTGTTTTTCAGAAAAAACTAAGAGTTTTCCTTGTTTTTATCATTTTCGAATTCGACTATCAAAAAGTTATAACACTAACTGGCAATTTTGTTAGAAATTGAACACTAGCGACGAATTCTCATTACAATCTCAGACGAATATTCACTTTATAGCTTACGTTTCACGATTTGATAACGTGCTGAATTTACTAATGTCACGTTCGCCTAGTGATAGTGAACACTTTGCCGAAGATTTATGTGTTTCAGGGTCCAGTAAGCCGCAACCAGGAAGTGGGTAAGGGAAAAAAGAGTTCCTGTCTGTTTGTCAGTGGAGAAAAGTGAAATAGGACTCAGACGGGTAGAGATGTCCCTGGGTCAAGCTAATAGGACAGTATTTAGCTAAAGCGCTTAAGGGGAACCTCTTATGTTATGTCTAATAAAGATAGGGATGCATTTTACGACTGTATTCCATAACAACGTCTTATCAGACTTCTTTTCAAAAACTTAAAAAAGAACTTCTTGCCTTTAGAGGGCTTAAGTGACTTTTTTTGGAAAAATGAAAGGAAAGCGAAGTGTGTAAGCTGATTCTTAAAACCGGTGGATTGATTCTTTAAAGCGAAAATTTTAACAGGGAAATAATACATTTGCTTTTGTTTTTACGAGATTGATTCTTATAAACAGTTCATTCTTATAACCACTGATCACTATAAGCGGTGGTTACTGTATATATATATGTGTGTGTGTGTGTGTGTGTGTGTGCGTGCAGAGGCTGTTCGCACATTTTTTAGACGATTTTGGTAAGCAGTAATAAAAAATCGTTTGCTTCAAAAGAAATAATTGCAATTGTACTATGTTTTTAAAAGTCAAAATTATCGTCTGCGGCTTGAAAGTTTTGTTTTTATTCAAAATGGCGTTTTTAACAAAGCAGTGGTTCGAAGGCTACATTTATGCTCTTTCCGAAGAGAAATATGCATACTCCGTTATCCAAAAACGATGTGAGAGTCATGGTTTTGTGATATCTAAAGCGTCGATAGATAATATCGTCAACAAGAAAGGAAAAAAACGTCAAATTGGAACCTCAAGTGGGACAAAAATTCCAAACAAGTATCCAAGGAAAAAACGGACATCTTCGACTATTGCAAAGGTACGTTGTATAATGTTAAAAGAAAATTCCCCTAGTCAAAGGACAGTTGTAAAATCATTAAAATGCTCGGTGTCCACTGTAAATAAAATGATAAGCGTTGATTTAAATCTTAAGAAAGCGAAAAAACGCAATGTGCATCGTCTTCTTCCAAATCATATCGCTGAACGCAGGACACGCTGCAGAATTCTATATGAGAAACACTTATCCAAAGAAAAATGGAAACCAATTGTCACAATAGATGAATCATGGGTGTATTTAAATGATTGCAACAAAAAAAGAGCCATTTATTATCATAAAAGGGGAGAAAAAAATTTAAGTACATGGTTCAAAGAATCGAAAGAAAGTTTTTCTAAGGGATTCATGATTGTTGCTGGTTTTTCTTATAATGGCAAGTTAAAAATAAAGAGAGTGGATAAAAATGTCAAGATTAACTCCAAATACTATCAGGAACATATTTTATCGCCAATTTTTCTGAATGAAATACCATCGCTTTACCCACAGTGCCATCAATCTGTGAGACTCCATCAGGACAAAGCTAGCAGTCACACATCAAAATCCACTGTAAATTTCCTAAAAGAAATGGAACAAAAAAACTGCTATCAAGGCCATACCCTTCACTGATATCCCTACTAAATCTCCCGATGTATCACCTATGGATTTTTGTGCTTTCGAATTTTTAAAATCTGCATTATCCAAACGTCGTCGCAAAACCCTTACAGGACTCTGGAAAGCTGTTCAGTAGGAATGGGATAGAATACCTCTTCTGACACTTCAAAAGACATTATTATCCTAGAAATTGCGGTGTCGAAAGATAGTTCAGAATAAGGGATGTCAAATAGAACATTTAAAACACAAGAATTTTATGTAATTTAGTTTTGTGAATACAATATACATCGTCTAAAAAATGTGTGAACAGCCTCTGTAGAACCAAGGGCCGCGTATTCACTTGCAACCCCAAGACACTATACTCAGAGTAAAACAGTACTCAATGAAGGACAGAATCACGTCACTTCCACGAACACAATATATTGAGATTAAGGACTATTTACATATAATGGATTACGGTACATATATCGTCAAACGTCAGGCCGCTTCAGGCCTCCACAGATCTGAATGGGTTACACTACGCAGCCGTCTTCCACTTATAGGAGCCAACGTCATGCCCCGTCGAGACTATCTCTCCCGTCGTAGCCCGTCTGCTGCTTTTAGGCACCTCTTGTCTGGTAGGGAACCGATCTCAGTCTCTCTACAGACTCTTTCTCCCCAGTTCATCTCTCGGACTCCTAGTGGCGCTGTCGACGCATAACGTACGTGGTGACATATAGCTCATAGCCGGAGCCATGGTGTGATGCTTGAAATTCAGCCTACCAGTGGGACGTTTATACACATTTATACCAGTGTGACGTAATATTATATTTGCTTGGTTCCTGCACCTTCGATTGTTTGCGTGCTTGATACTATATTTTGTGTTACTGATACTTTACAATAACTGAAGATGGCAACTTCTGTAGATACTTCAGTCAATATGATGGAATACGTTTTTAAGTTGTATTTTGGACGAGGAACCAGTTATGTACCAGGAATTTCACTGGGATCGCCGAGTAGGGCATCTCAGTCCGTTGTGATATATTTTGTTTTTCTAATTCTCAAAAAATGCTCGTGTTGTTCAACATCTGGAAGTCTTTAATACAAAAGAACAAAACACCACACATGGGTTAATAGAATTCCTATAACTCGGCCGTCCTGCCAAGGTTGACGCCCTCGACAGCGGTATACCCTATCATTACTTTCATCAATTTTAACACACTAGTACAGACGAAACAAGAACAATGAAGCAAAAGAAAAAGTAATACGCTATTCACAGTTGGTCATGGCTCTTTTCTGAATGTTTAGTCAGAGCTAGTGGACTATGGTTCAACGTGTTCACTGTAGTACTTTAAAAAAAACACACATTTGCACCAAGTTTAAATTAAGATGCACAATTCGTCTTTAACCACAGCACTTAACTTGATCAAAACACACTTGAAATGCACGATCACAAGCGGAGCACATTTTCAAAGGTGAACACCGAAATCTGCTGAACTTTGTCTTATGACAACAATCACTATTTTGTACTCTTCAATATGTTGATCCACCACTTTTGATTCTGGAAAGCATTTTGAAGACTCACCACAAAATTTCACTGGAATTTCAAAATCTGTAGCGTTTATGCTACGGGGTTCGCATTCACTAAGAATCACTTTTCCACTAAAATTTAGTGACATTTCAAAATCTGTAATACACACATTCTCCAACACATTCCCCAACAATAATCATTTTTCTTCCCTCTCATTATACAAAACATAGCCACGATCGTTTCTCTTTAAGGAGATCTCTTTTGTCCCCTTGGACACCCGGAGTGGTGTCGTATATATATATATATATATATATACACTGCTGGCCACCCAAATTGCAACACCAAGAAAGACAAGAGATGTCACAACAAAATTTATTTTGTAGATAACATGTTGACCAAGTATCAAATGATTAAATTTATAGACTTCTGTGAAGTGTGGTTCCTGCCAAAATCAGTAGCCAGAGTAGCCGCCATTGTTGGAGATCACCGCTGCCACACGCCTCGGCATTGATTCAGACTTTGGATGAGTTCTTGGGATACAGCAGTCCAAGCAGCTTCCACACGTTGCCAAAGTTGATCTGCTGTAGCAGCTGGGTATGGAATCTGGGTCAATCGTAGAGCAACCATGGACCACATGTTTTCTATCGGGGAAAGATCCGGAGAGCGAGGCGGCCAGGGAAGCAATTCAATCTGGCGATTGACGAAGAACCGTTGGAAAATGCGTGCCACGTGAGGTCGCGCATTATCCTGTTGAAATATGGCTGTGGTCAAGCCCTGAAGGTAAGGAAGGACAACTGGCTCCAACACCTCGGAGATGTAGCGCTGGCTGTTTAAAGTACCGGCAATGCGTACTAGAGGTGTGCGAGAGTGATATCCAATACCGCCCCATACCATAATACCCGGTGTAGGACCAGTGTGGCAGTGCATAACGCAGCTGTTCAGCATCCTCTCTTCACGGTGTCTCCAGACTCGAATGCGACCATCGTGGTGTGGCAAACAGAAGCGTGACTCGTCAGTAAAGACAATTTCATTCCATTCTGCCGTCCACATCCTTCTGTCATCGCACCATTAGCGACGGAGACGTCTGTGGTTCTGCGTCAAGGGTAGACAAAGCAATGGCCGTCTTGCGGACAGACCACTCTGCTGTAAACGGCGTCGAATGGTACGCGCAGACACTGAATGATGCGTTACAGACTGCATGTGTTGTGCTATGGTTCGTGATGTGACTTAGCGATCCGTCACTGCCATGCGCACAATTTGCCTGTCATCACGTGAAGTGGTGCGCTGAGGTGGATGCGATCTAACACGCCGGTCCGTCGTACCCTCCTGCATCCAACGATCACATATCCGCATTACAGTTGTTTGGTTTCGTCCAACACGACTACTGATTTCCCTGAAAGATAATCCACAATCTCGGTAGGCCTCTATCCTTCCTCTGTCGAACTCGGATACTTGATCAAAAGATGATCGCTGTTTTTGACGAGGCATAATTGATCGTTTTTTGAAAAAACCACAAGAAAAACACAATTGCCGAACTTGAAATCATCGAAATCTCCAAGCCTTTTAATAGCGCTTTGAAGTGACGCCACAGGCGCGCGTGATGTGTGTCTGCGCTGAAATTCTAATCATTTGCATATCTCACCTCCGCTAATGCATGTTGTAAATTTCATGTTATTTGCATGTTTCCTTCAGGGTGTTGCATTTACAGTGGCCAGCAGTGTATATAGTTACGAATTTTACGAGTCTATGGCAATCTCGCCAAATATGAGAGTTATCGCCAAATTTGCGATGGTGACTTATTTTGGTCTCCAAATTTGGCGATATGTCACCAAATGGTTGCCAACCTTCTGGACCTTTCCGGAAGGTTCTAGAACTATGTAGCTAGTTGACCGATAGAGGGCTCTATGGAAGTCTATAAATATACCTGACATTGGCATAGGAACTCAGTATTCTTTTCTGCTGAGAATTGAATGTATTGAAAGCGAGGTAGGCGAGTATTGAATTGAAGACTTACTTGCCCTGACTTGTGTTTTTAGAGTTTCCTGCTGTATAGTGGTTACGTGTTTTCTGTTTGAACTCGTGTATGCACCTGAAGAATTTACAGATTAATCAATTTTATTTTTTGAGCACTTTCTGAAGAGATTTTATTCAATCCTATCGAACCCACGAAAACGGAAAATATATATATATATATATATATATATATGTAATAAATTAAATATTAGGCCTTTCATTCTATCATTTAAATTCCCTCTCCTAAATCCAATCCCCAGTAAGAATACTTTATCGCTACAAATCCATAGCCACAGAGTTTCCCATAAAATAGCAAACGTTGCATATCTACACGTGTATACGTCTGGAGAAAGGAGTGGGTTCACATCGCGAGCCCGAATTTTCGCTGACCCTTCAAAAATAACAGGCACATGTACCTCGCTTCTAGCGCGTAAGGTTGAAAGGTGGTATCTTCGCTTTCGAGCATCTGACATGGATGGACGTACTTTTTATCGCTCTAAATAAAACGCTTCGGTCAGACTGCTTCAAAATTTTAGTTCCTTTCAGGCTGAGTCTAGCTCCAGCCATGTAAATATGAGCTAGTTTTCCTTTTCAGGTTGCATTTTAAGAACGAGATGTAATGGATATATGACATATATATATATATATATATATATATATATATATATATATATATATATATGAGGCTATAACATATGGGGGGGGGGAATCGCGTAAACTTTAAATGGGGTCTTTGTTAAAGAAGAAATAACAATTATCAACAAAAGGTTGGGACATCGTAAAAATCGGAATAAACACCGCAGAGAAAATAGATTGCAAGGTTGGATTTGAGTGACAACCAGTCCCCGCCCCAGCCTCACTTTCGGTGCAATCGTCATACTGTCGTAATCTGACCGTGGGAGATGCGTAGTAACGTAAAAGCTGAACGTAAAGGGTTGAAATCTTCAGAAAAAAATGGGATGAGTAACTGAGATGGTCGTGCTGCTCTGCAGCCAAGCATTTTGAATAGGAACGGAACGAAAGAAAACTTATTAATGGAGCTGAGCCTAGTATGATATTTAATAAAGATATTCTAGAGAGATTTGGTGTGATATTGTTGCCACTCGCCACATCTGACTGCTGATAGATGAAGATGGAGAATTTTCGGGAGTCGACTGCTGTTTTATGTGATGGTTTGTTCAACTAGTTCGGATTACAATGGTTTAAATTATGGGCGTGAAGCAAAATCCGACATAAGCCGCCCAGGAAGGCTACCTTTGTGGGTCGAAACCCCAGGATTTCCAATAAATTAATCAAAAACGAAGAAAAAAAATTCCAGAAGATTGTTTCCCAAGGTTGTTATTTTCAACATGGCCGCGGTTCGGAAAATTTACAAGATCGAGAAGTTTATGCTTTGGTGTTTCTGCAGAAAATCTGTTTGTGTCTCATCGAGAAAAAAAATTGTCAGTAAACAAGAAAATTATGTATGTTCGAGCTTGAACGTCAGCGATTGGAATCAAAATTAACAATCCGGTAAAACTTAAAATGAACGTTCCAGGAAAATCAGAGGTGTGTGAAACAGGAAAAAATTTTTGTGGGTATGGACATTGTCTCTCTGGGACTGCTTGGTGACTGCAAGGAAATCAACGAACTTTTAAGAAAAAAAATTTTTGTGTCTACAAAAAATTAAAATAAAATAGGTAAAAAAATTTAAAATAAATTAAAATTGGGATAAAATTATCAAGGTAAGCGTTTTGATCCAAATTTACAAAATAATTAATAACAAATTGTTTTGAAGAGTTGTTGTTTAAAATAATCTGTATAGTGAAAGTAATTGATGTAGTTTAAATTGAAAGTGTTGAAATATTTTTCGTGTTTGAACTTTTTGAAAATTGAGATTTGAAAAATTGAAATTATCTTGCTTAAACTTTCTATTAGAAACTATTATGTGTAAAATTTCTGAAAATTCGGTGACAATTGAAAATTAAATAATAAAATTTTCTGACACAATTTTAAATTAGTTGTGATAAGAAATGTAAATTTTAATGTTGTTTAATTGATTGAGTCAACATTTTTTGTTTGCCATTCAAAGTCGGGGGGGGGGGGAAGCTAGGTAACAGAGTATTGCTGATAAACAGTTGTAAAATTTCGAAAGTTTAATTTCATTAATTATTGGAAATTATGAGTTTTGGTATATATTTCGGGAGATTTTAGAACATATAAAATTTAAACTATGCATTTTGATGATTTTTTGCTGTTGCAGTCTCGTTATTTTGTAAATATTTTTTAAAGTTTATTGATTTAATAATGTGTGTTTGATTTTCTGTACGTTGAAAATGGGTACTCAAGACTGTATAATAATTGATAATTTAGATAGAGTTTTATAAGTATATTTTTATTGTATTGATATAAATTTATTTGATATATGAAATTTTGTGAGGTAGGGAATTTAGTTTGCATTAGTTGAAATGTACGGTATGAGGTTTTAAATTTGAAATTGGAAGAATTGTGAGTTTTGATTAAAATGTGAGTATGTTAACATATTTTATCAATTTGTGTTTAGCAGCAGAACAAGGCATGAGTTCAACCATGTTTTCTTCAAACTTGAGTAGGGTATTTAAATTGGTTTTGAATGAAATTAAAAGTTTATGATATTACAATGTATAGGAAAGTGTTTTAATGAAAGTTAATTTCATACCTTTAAGATTTAGTTGCTTTATATTTTAATAATCATTGTGTATTTTTAATTTGATTGATTTAATATTTCTTTTGTTTTTATGCACCAAAAAATCACAGGAGTTGGTACCCCTTTTCTATTTTGTTTATTGTGTATTTAATAAATATTCCATTTAACAAATATTCCATTTTTGCTGAACATCCAACATTTCATTGAAAATAATATGATGTTTATGATGTGTTTTAATTTGATAGGGATATAATGATGTTGACAAGGTTGAATAAAATATGAATAAGTTCACATATTTTATTGATTGAAGTAAAATTTTAAATATTTTAATAAGGCATGAGTGTGTAAACATGCTTTCTCAAATTATAGAGCTCTTGTTGATTAAAAAATACCTCACAATGAAAGTTAGAGAGAGATTTTGAAAATGTGGAGAAATTAAAAGGTTGATTATATTGAAGTATATTGATATTATTTGTATAACTGATTTAATTTTGTTTACTGTGTTTGGAATTGCTAGGAAGGAACTGTTTTAGAGTAAAATAAAATATTAAATAAGATTTTTGAGGTAACTAAGTGTCACCAAGATTGTGGACTGAATGGTTGCCACTCAAGAACTGAGTGACTCAAAAGTGCAGACTTTTCAGGCATAGACTTTGTTTATCAACTATGTTCTTCACATAACAGTCCTACTTAAACATTTAACATCCTTTATAATTAATGTGTTTCATATAATTGTTTTAAATTTTTCATATATTGATATTTTAGTGGTTTTCTTTGATGATATTTTGAAATAATGTTCTTTTATAATTAATATTTTGATCTTGATATGTAATGGTGTCATTATTATAATAGGTCAAGTTATTATGTAAACTTCTGTCTCAAATAGAGACTTTTTTGTAACATGTATTCATCTCAGCTCCACGGGGTTAGGTGCACATTAATAATAATTGGGAATTTAGTTTTAGTTTTCAAGTTAAGTAACTCAAGTTGTATTTAGGAAATAATTAATGGGTTCTCTGCTGAGATTTTTGTTGTGTGGGGAGACGTCCCTATTCAACATTCTTTTCAGTTGAAGGTCATTTAGATTTTTGAAATTAATTTTAGTTTTTTTCCTCTTCTGGAGACGTGCTGCAGAGAATTAGCTACTCTTTGTGTGCACGCCTTCAGGGCGACGGGGGGGGGGGGGGAAGTTGTGAGGCTATAAAATATGGGGGCGATCGCGTAAACTTTAAATGGGGTCTTTGTTAAAGAAGAACTAACAATTATCAAAAAAGGGTTGGGACATCGTAAAAATCGGAATAAACACCGCATAGAAAATAGATTGCAAGGTTGGATTTGAGTGACAGCCAGTCCCCGCCCCAGCCTCACTTTCGGTGCAATCGTCATACTGACGTAATCTGACCGTGGGAGATGCGTAGTAACTTAAAAGCTGTACGTAAAGGGTTGAAATGTTCAGAAAAAATGGGATGAGTAACTGAGACGGTCGTGCTGCTCTGCAGCCAAGCATTTTGAATAGGAACGGAACGAAAGAAAACTTATTAATGGAGCTGAGCCTATTATGATATTTAATAAAGATAATCTAGAGAGATTTGGTGTGATATTGTTGCCACTCGCCACATCTGATTGCTGATAGCTAAAGATGGAGAATTTTCGGGAGTCGACTGCTGTTTTATGTGATGGTTTGTTCAACTAGTTCGGATTACAATGGTTTAAATTATGGGCGTGAAGCAAAATCCGACATATATATATATATATATATATATATATATAAATTTGTGGTCTACGCCCCTTTTTCCTCGAGCTGCTGGGCGAGTCTGCCCCCAATGCAGGCATTGGTGGTCAGCCTCTTCTCAGACGGGGGATATTCTCTAACATATAAAAACACAAAACCCTTTCAAAATTCTAAGTTCTCTGTAAATTCCCTTGGGCGTAGAGTTAATTTCGTTTTCGATTCCGAGAACAAAGGAATTGTAAATAACCTAAAAACTAAAGTAGGAAACCAACATATCGTACCTTAAAATCCCCTTTGTTATATAAGTTTTTCAAACCCGAAGATCCTGACTCCGCCAACCGCTCCATGTTTGCATAGTCACATGACGAACCGTCTATGAGTTTATAAATAGCCGTACTCCCATGTAGAAGGGACACTTTTTGGATTATCACCGCGACATAAAAATGGAGCTGTTGAAAGAAATAAAAGATTTGTCGTGAATTGTGTGTCCGGGTTCTTGAGGACCAATGAGAGTGCTTTACAAAGATCTTCGAGATGCAAAAAGCGACAGCAAACTTCACCGGCCAAGGACGTTGTTATACGCGGGAACTGAATTTGGTTGACTATAATGTCGAACCTGAACTGTTGTGACGCACGGCCGGGCGGCAATATCAACCGTTTCGCCTTCACTCCACGCCCCTGCGTCCGTATCGTTACATAAAGTCGGCAGGACGAACCTCGCCACGGACACATGAAGAAGAGAGCCGTTTATGCAGCCGCTTTCTTACAGGGAAAAATGCCCCGATCTTGCCTGTGACGCAAGATTTCAGATAAAAACACAAAACCCTTATATTCCGAAGATTGTGTGGGAGGAATCCCCATCCATTTTCATCATAAACAAACGCCAGCGAAACGCCAACGTACAAGGTCTGTGTGTAGTTTTCCTAGTCCGGACTTGCGGGAGCTCCGAGCTGGATCTAGTCGAATTTATCACGACTGATATTTTGGCAAATGGAATATTTCAGCTCCTACGGTGATGCTTAACTGCGAGTGACTTCATTCAAGTTTCATAGCTACAATGACAAGTTAAGATTTCATGCCATCTCTTTAGCATTCAGCTTTGAATAAAATAGCTATTTCTGTGTGCAGTGAAAGAACTATTCTTAATTCAACACCTCCCACACGCTACAGGAGGATTAAACATAACAGTGTAACAGACTGGTGTCTACAGGGTCGAACTGTTCTTGGTGAAATTGATTCTGTCAAAATAGGCGGACAATGTTCCAGAACTGTTGTGGGACTAAATCCGTCATTCTCTTGGGACTAACCAGGTCGAGGACTTCATCAAAATAATTTCACAACAGAACTGCAGATTTTGAAAATATGAAAAATGCCTATAATTAATTCGAAAATAATAAAAATAATAGTAGTGATAATAATAATGATAAAAAATTTTGAGTTACCACTTCAAAGGGTAAGCTAATATTTGTGAATTATTTTTTGAAAGTGAAGCGTTTTTTAATTTTGCTATATTCTGATAAAATTAATTATAAATGTGTTTTTCAGTGAAAGTATTTTCAAGTTATTGATTTAGTTAAGCAAATATGATAAAAAAAAGAAAGAAAGAGAAGAAAATCAGTAACTTATGATATGTATTGTGGTTTTTGATTTCCTGAAGTGTTTTATTTTGATTTGCATTTTGATAAAGTTTAAATTTTAAGTGAATATTTTTCATATTGTAAGAGTACAAAGTCTTACGTAATTTCTTGAAAATGAGTGTCAAGGTTGTGTTTAACGAAATGTTTAATGTAAAAGATAATGTTTAAATATTGTTATATCCTAAATGGATGTGTCAGATTTAATGAAATAGAAAATTATGGGTTTTCGAAATATAAGAATTTGAATTAATTAATTAGTTTTTGAAATACTGAATACTGCTGTAACTAAACCCATAAAAATTCAAAGAGTTTTACCCACCCATTTTTACTGCAGAATATGAAAACTTTAGTACCAATTTGGGATTGGGCATTTAATAATAAACTGACACATTTTCATTTTAGTTTGTGAATAGGGGAATTAACTAATTCATGTTCTCAGTAGATTCATTTGACTACTGAACTGAATTCGGATATATAAAAGTTTTATTTTTGTTTTGATTGCAATAATGAGATTGGAAACTTTTTTCGTGAAATTCTAGATTACGTAAGACTATTTGGGGATGAGAAATTTAAATCAGTTTTAAAAGCGCATTATATGAACATTTCTTTATAATAATTTCTTTATATTCACTGGTGTAAGAAATTAATAGAATTTGCAAACTTGGTCGATTATCTCTAGAACTACAGTACCGATTTTAATGAAATTTGATATGTGCATACATTGATACAATACAAAACAAATAACTACTAATTAATTGTAATACACAAGCATGATCGTGCGTAACACTCATTGCAGTCGGAAGGTGTGAAACAGCAGTTGTAGAATAAACAAAAAAAATGGGTTAATATATGGGTTAATAGGGGGTAGGGTCCCCTCTTAGAGATATACAGGTCTCGCAGTGTGATTTCATACTTGAAATAAGGAAGTTTATCATTTCCTGTGGCAATTGGTACCACTCGTTCATCAACGCTATTTTCATTCCCTGGGGGGGTCCACGGAGGGGGTTTCGAGTTACAATTGCCCTCCCCAGAGCGTCCCAGAGATGCTCTATAGGGTTACGGTCTGGAGATCTGGCCAATCCATCCGGCGAATATCCTCACTCTCTAGAAATTCGTCGACCAGAAGATCTCTATGTGGCCTCACGTTATCGTCCAATAAAATGAACTCAGGGCCAACTGCACCCCTGAAAAGGTGAACATAGGGCTCCAAGACCTCATCCCTATACCTCACACCAGTCACAGTGCCTCTTTCAAAGACATGGAGAGGTGTGCGGCCATCCAACATGATGCTTGCCCAGACCATTAAACCTCCTCCGCCAAAATGGTCGATTTCGCGAACATTGGAGGGTAGGTAGCGGGTCCCTGGTTCTCTCCATATAAACGTACGGTGAGAATCGGTGTTTAGGCTGAACCGGGACTCGTCAGTGAAGAGAACGGTCGCCCATTGATCCATACTCCAATCTCTATGCTCTCTGCACCATGATAAACGGATTCTCCTGTTCGTAGAAGTGAGCGGGACGCAAACAGCAGGTCTTCTTGCAAACAACCCTCTCTCATGAAGTCTTTTGGAAACAGTCACCCTTGATACACGGGTTCCTGTGGCTGCATACAAGTCACGAGAGAGCTAAGAAGCTGTAGCACTCCTGTTACGTCTCGCTATACTCGACAAATGGCGATCTTCTCTGGCAGTCGTGGCTCTTGGACGACCTTGCCCAGGCTTTCTCTCGATAGATCCGGTATCCTGGAACTGTTTTCACAAGTTACATTCGACGCTGGGCGTTAAATTGAACTCTCTACATTTGGACTTGAATTTGGACTTGAGATTGGCCTGCTTCTAGCCTCCCCACAATTCGCCACCTCATTCCATCATCTAAACGTTGGGGGTTACTCATTTTTACTGTTACAATTTGAAATTAACCGATTGCTGCAAAATAACAGCAAGAAATTCACCGAGGTGTGCTAGCGAACGAAATGCATCTTAACTTGCGCGCGCTTATAAAGCCTGTTTCTCTACTGGCTCTGCCTACACACACGTGTACGCTTACGTATTTGCCGTTCAAGATTTGCATTTTTTTCTAGAAGCAGTGGTTTTACATTCAGTTTAGTTCTTTTCAAGAAATTCGATAAAATATGCAAATTCTCTTAATTTATTTCACCAGTGTATAAGTTCTTTTCAGTTATGAAATATGTATTTGATTTAAATTTTAAGATCTTAAAAGATTTTTGTAGATTTATATTTGATAAGTTTATTATGATTATGTTTTTAGTGTAAATATTAAAAATTTGATACTATAGTTGTAACATAATGAAAGTGTATAAATTCTGTAAGTATCTGTTTTCCGCACCCAGTTCTAAATCGTCGGGGGAAAATAAGTGGATCAATCCGCTGACGAACATGCAATTCTAAACAACTGTAAACATTTTGAGTTGAAAACCAACTCCCAGCCATAAATCTGTTGGATCATCAACAGTTTGGTAAACATGAATCACGTAGAAGCTGAAATTGCTTTAATTCATCTTAACCTAGTACTTTTGTTTTCGTGTTACGTTTTCTAAAATTTCGCGTAGGATTTGAGATGAACCAGAAAAATTAAAATTATACCACGAATAATGACAACCTTCACAGAATCATATATCCACTTTCTTTTTTTTTTAATTTTTGTTCTTCGATACTTAACATCCTTGACTTCACCTAAGGTGATTAAAATATTGCGTGTTGTCCTAATAAACATAAAAAAACTATCTTGCTTAAACTTTCTTTTAAATATACTGTTATATGTGAATTTTTTTAATCTCAAAATAATACCCGAATGTGACATTTCTACTTCTTTAATCTTTCATAAATTTCCTCCTTCTCGAAGAATCTGTCCTATCACCCACCTCTATCTTCGTTTTTTGGAAGCCATCCCAGTTACCTGTAAGATTGTTTATAATTCACGTAAACATTTCAGTCACACAAGGTGCTGAATTAAATAAATAATAGACTAGATAACCAAAAACAGACCATGGGATGACCACTCCTTGCACTCCTAATTCTTACTTATACTTCCACAGCTATGACATATGCCCACTTTCCTATTTCTCCATCTTTGTACTATACAAGATGTTGTTTTGGGCTGTTATATCCTGCTGGGAGAATCACGGTTGGTTCACAGTACGGTCATTTCTCTTCCTTATTAGTAGCAGAACAGTATGGAGAAAGAAATCCACTTTTTACGCAAACAACTACACACTACCTCACTCCTTAGAAGTAGGATTACAAAGAATTTGAAAATAAGCAGTTTTGGATTACATACACACAAACAGGTACCTCACAAAAAAATCTATATCCACATCAAATCAAAATAAGTGTACACAGTTGAATATTAAGAAAGGGTGTTTCGAATATAAATAAATAATGTTAGAAGAAATATGAGTAAATAACTAATGAATATTGAAAATGAGAATAATAAGAAATAAAAAGTGTTAAAAGTATAATAAAGAGAATTTTGAAATGATTGAGTATTTTGAAATAAATTGTGATAAATGTTCTGTAATGTTTTTTATGTCATTAATATAATATAAGAAGCAAATTTTTTTTGGTTGTGAAATGTTGTGATATATTTAAATGTGAACTTATTATTTAGTGATCATACAGCTCTATTATTATGTTACTATTCAAGAAAAGTAAAATTTGTTTTTTGTTTTTTGTTTGCGCTTGCGAAAGTTCCTACATAGCAAAATAAGAATGTGATTTTTTTAAAGTAAATTCCTCTCCAAAGTGATAAATCTGAATCAGATTGTAGAAGGACACAAAGGTTATGATGGATAGATTGGTAGTTCATTCAGAAAAAAAATGGGACTCACTCCATGAAACTGAGATTTTGAGAGAAAAAATTCAAATATTTATATTTTGTAACGTTGTTAAACTAGTTACTATTTTTTTGTTTTTGTTATTTGTATTTGTAGACCAATATATATTTTACAGTGTATATTTACAATGTGTACTTACAGTGTACAGAGGCTGTTCGCACATTTTTTAGACGATTTTGGTAAGCGGTAATAAAAAAGCGTTTGCTGCAAAAGAAATAATTGCAATTGTACTATGTTTTTAAAAGTCAAAATTATCGTCTGCGGCTTGAAAGTTTTGTTTTTATTCAAAATGGCGTTTTTAACAAAGCAGTGGTTCGAAGGCTACATTTATGTTCTTTCCGAAGAGAAATATGCATACTCCGTTATCCAAAAACGATGTGAGAGTCATGGTTTTGTGATATCTAAAGCGTCGATAGGTAATATCGTCAACAAGAAAGGAAAAAACGTCAAATTGGAGTCTTAAGTGGGACAAAAATTCCAAACAAGTATCCAAGGAAAAGTCAAAGGCCACTTGCAAAATCATTAAAATGCTCGGTGTCCACTGTAAACAAAATGATAAACGTTGATTTAAATCTCAAGAAAGCGAAAAAACGCAATGTGCATCGTCTTCTTCCAAATCATATAACTGAACGCAGGACACGCTGCAGAATTCTATATGAGAAACACTTATCCAAAGAAAAATGGAAAACAATTGTCACAATAGATGAATCATGGGTGTATTTAAATGATTGCAACAAAAAAAAGAGCCATTTATTATCATAAAAGGGGAGAAAAAAATTTAAGTACATGGTTCAAAGAATCGAAAGAAAGTTTTTCTAAGGGATTCATGATTGTTGCTGATTTTTCATATAATGGCAAGTTAAAAATAAAGAGAGTGGAAAAAAATGTCAAGATTAACTCCAAATACTATCAGGAACATATTTTATCGCCAATTTTTCTGAATAAAATACCATCACTTTACCCACAGTGCCATCAATCTGTGAGACTCCATCAGGACAAAGCTAGCAGTCACACATCAAAATCCACTGTAAATTTCCTAAAAGAAATGGAAGAAAAAAACTGGTATCAAGGCCATACCCTTCACTGATATCCCTACTAAATCTCCCGATGTATCACCTATGGATTTTTGTGCTTTCGGGCTTTTAAAATCTGCATTTTCCAAACGTCCTCCCAAAACCCTTACAGGACTCTGGAAAGCTGTTCAGGAGGAATGGGATATAATACCTCTTCTGACACTTCAAAAGGCATTATTATCCTGGAAATTGCGGTATCGAAAGATAGTTCAGAATAAGGGATGTCAAATAGAACATTTAAAACACAAGAATTTTATGTAATTTAGTTTTGTGAATACAATATACATCGTCTAAAAATGTGTGAACAGCCTCTGTATATTTACCATGTGTATTTGCAGTGTATATTTACAATGTGCATTTGAAAGTGTATATTTACAGTATAAATTTAAAGTGTATTTTTCATTGAAATTTTTTACGTCTCGTCATATGACCCCTGCAACAAAATTATCTTTTGAAATTTTTCCTTTTTAAACCTTTTTCCAAATTTGTGGTCTACGCCCCTTTTTCCTCGAGCTGCTGGGCGAGTCTGCCCCCAATGCAGGCATTGGTGGTCAGCCTCTTCTCAGACGGGGGATATTCTATAACATATAAAAACACAAAACCCTTTCAAAATTCTAAATTCTCTTTAAATTCCCTTGGGCGTAGAGTTAATTTCGTTAACGATTCCGAGAACAAAGGAATTGTAAATAACCTAAAAGCTAAAGTAGGAAACATATCGTACCTTAAACATATCGTACCTTAAAATCCCCTTAGTTATATAAGTTTTTCAAACCCGAAGATCCTGACTCCGCCAACCGCTCCATGTTTGCATAGTCACATGACGAACCGTCTATGAGTTTATAAATAGCCGTACTCCCATGTAGAAAGGGCACTTTTTGGATTATCACCGCCACATAAAGATGGAGCTGTTGAAAGAAATAAAAGTTTTGTCGTGAATTGTGTGTTTTTGCGTGTCCAGGTTCTTGAGGGCCAATGAGAGTGCTTTACAAAGATCTTCGAGATGAAAAAAGAGACCCGGCCGGGCGGCAATATCAACCGTTTCGCCTTCACTCCATTTGTTTTCAACACCTCCAACCGTTTCGCCTTCACGCCCCCGCGTCCGTGTCGTTAATATATATATATATATATATATATATATATATATATATATGTGTGTGTGTGTGTGTGTGTGTGTGTAATATCTTAAATATCATGCCCCCCCCCCCAATTCTAGCATTTAAATTCCCTTTCCTAAGTCTAATCCCCAGTAATATTAATTTATCGCTTTAAAACTCTTAGCCACAGAACTTCCCATGAATCGGAGGCCTTTGCATTTCTACACGTATATGGAATTCAGGAGTGGGTTAGCATCGCGAGCCCCTAAATCTGTTGACGCTACAAATAATAGCCGCATGTTTGTTTGTTTTTCACCCTCTCGAGTTTAATCTTGAAAGGTGATATTATTCCGAACCGTTCTTCTGGAATGAACGGATGAATTTTTGCTCTAATAAACGATTCGGCCCGAGTGCTTCCAAATTCAATTTTTATCCCTTTCAGGCTGGGTCTAGCTCCAGCCATGTAAATATGAGTTAGTTTTCCCTTTCAGGTTATATTTAAGAACGTCATGTAATGGGTGTATTACATATATATATATATATATATATATATATATATATATATATATATATATATATATATATATATATATGTCTGTGTGTGTGTGTATATATAAATATTGAAAACCAGATGGTACACTTCTGATCACTCTAATTAATCTATCTGTTACATTTTCATGACAAAACGTCTTCTAAAACCGTGCAAAGCACATTATTTTAAGGCATAATCACGTATAGTTTCTTTTAAAAAACATTTTAAATACTAAGTGGATTAACCTAACTTTAAATTTAGTTTTAATAGATATTTATTGAATTATTTTAAGTATATATATTACTAAACATGAACATAGAAAATTTAGTTTAAATAGATTTAAGAAGTACCAAAAAAGTTAATACCAAATATAACTAAAATTGTCTTTTCTTTGACGTAGTAACTCTCAAAAAAGAAGCTGTGTGGTCAGTTTATTGGTCTATTTCTGCCATTTTTTTTCTCAATGTAAAAAGCCCTATTTAGTGAACAGATTGCAAGAAATATCTGTGGACTTCCCCATCAAATCCCACAAAACATCTGACGAAGATACATATTCTCAACTTTGGGATGTTTGGGTACAATTGCTTTGTTGAGTCACTGTAACTGAAGGACGAAAACCTGAAGATCAAGTGTCACTTTTCCGCAGTCCTTATTAAATGGCAGCACAAAATTTAGATTCCAGAGATTCGTTGGCTTGTGTCAAAAGTCTAGAAATTATTTCACGGGAGATATTCAGCCTCTATAGAAACGGACGGGGTCTGAGGATCATTTTTCGTCGAGAGGGTATCATATTTTTCTCATAATTAATGTGAATAAAATTAAACACATTGTCTGCTAGTTAAATTTTATTTGCTATCCTTTTGCGTAATAGAGTTATCCACTTTAAAATTGTAGATATTTCAGTTAAAAACAAGGTAAATGTATGAAATATATGCATTTTATTTCAATTTTATTAATATTCCTGATTAGCTCCAAGTAAGATTATCGGCTTTTTCTTCTTATTTAATAAAAAATAAAATAATAGCTGTGCATGCTCCCAGTAAGCTGAGTATCACTCATAGCTTTATATTCTTTGGGTAAAGGCTCTGTAATGTAGTAAAAAAGCATCATTCATTTGTCCTAAAAAAGAAAAATATAAAATATAATATATACATACGTATATAAACTCTTAGACAAAAAAAAAAAAACGCACCAAAAAGGGGCAATGTAAATTGGACACAAAGTGATATGCATGCCGGTTTCGACGGAAAATACAAAATTTTAAAGTTTGGCGGCCAATGAATGAACGTGTGACGCAGCAGCACATCTTAACTGGGCAACTGGAAGGATATTAATGAGGAGAAATTTCGATTCCAGGTCATAACCTGAGTACGCGAATTTCATTCCGTGTACTCAGATAGACAGTAAGTATGCCTCGCATACAGGGACGCAAACAATATGCGCAAATGTCAGCGTTTGAGACAGAACATGCAGTTGGGCTCAAAAAAGCCGATTGGTCTAACAGGCGAATCGCTCGACATATGGGATAGGAGCGATGCCTCTATTAGTCGATGTTGGCAGGAATGGGAGAACCATGGCTGGCCAAACACAGCGTCAAGAAGGAAGCGGTTGGCCTAGAGAAACGACAGAACGTGAGGACTGAGCAATCGTCAGAGTGGCACTCACAGACCCAGATTCATCATTATCATCGATCCTACGGGCAACTGGTGCTTCAGTGACCGCAAGGACCCTTCATACGCAGCTCAGAGAAAGGGGGCAGAGCACACGGCGCCCCTTGCGCCGACTACCATTGACCTCTGTACACCGACAAGCCCTTTTGCAGTAGTGTCGGGCACATTCCACCTGTAATGTCACCGGTTGGAGTAGAATTGTCTTTAGTGACGAGTCCCGCTTCGAGTTTAGCCCCAATGACCAGCGATTTCGTGTCTGGATACGCCCCGAACAGCGGTGGGAACCAACCTGACTGTCTTCCGCCATACGGGCCCACAACCAGGAGTGATGATCTGGGGTGTCATTTGATTTGATAGCAGGACCCTTTGGTTGTCATCCGCGGCACCCTTACAGTACAGCGGTACGTCGACGATATTCTACGCCCCGCTGTGTTGCCCTTCATATCACGCCATCCTGGGCTTACATTTAAGCAAGAGAATACCCACCCACACACGGCGAGAGTTTCTACTGCTTGTCTTCGTGCTTGCCCAACGCTACCTTGGCCAGTAAGGTCGCCGGATCTCTCTCCCATTGAGCACGTTTGGATCATTATGGACAGGGCTCTCCAACCAGCTCGGGATTTTGGCGGTCTAACGCACCAATTGTACAAAATTTGGCACGATATCCCGCAGAAAGACATCCGCCACCTCTATCAATCAATGCCAAGGCGAATAACTGCTTGCATAAGGGCCACAGAGGGACCAACGCGGTATTGACTATTTCTCTTTGTGAAGCTCTTTCTCTTGAATAAATCATCCAATTTTTCTCAAATTGTAGTCATTTGTTTTTCTGTATATGTACATCCCATCTACTGAGTTTCGCCCCATTCGGAAAACTCCTTCTTGGTTCGTCTTTTTTTTTGTCTAAGAGTGTGTATATATATATATATATATATATATATATACCCAGTGGAATCTCGATCTATCGCTCTTCAGGGAACCAACTGAACTGAACTCTAAATGCGGGAAAATAATATATGCGTTAATAACAAAGCAATATTATCGTCGGGACTGGGTGAAATGAATGACCCATAAAGGAAAACGATGTTTGAGGTAACGATCGATCGAGATTCCCCTATATATATATATATATATATATATATATAACTAAATTTAACAGAGCTAGATAATTATAAGAAGAATGTAGACAAAAACAATACAGAAATCAAGCACTCAGGGCATCCACGCACCAGAGGCAAGATTCTGCAATAGTGCTGGAACTAAACCAGAAATACGAGGTAACCGACAGGTCTCGTCATCAGGGAGCCTAACCAAATCAGTTACCTCAAGGGAAACTTTCTGAATAGGATGCAGATATAACCAAAAGACATCCCAAAGCCCCGAGTTCCCCAATAAAACAGTTAGTCAATAGAAAATGAAAAAGACATAGACAACTTACAGTAAGGGCTCAACGCACCATACATGCAAGTACACATATAATCCTAATGAAAAGACACAGATGCATACATACCCTAATTCAGTAGGTGACGGTTATGGCGAAACAGCAGCCCAATTTTTCCCTAGTAATTACGCCACTGTAGCAAAAACCACAGCGCTACACCCCATAGATGTTTTTAAAAATATGAAACCAGAACAGCTATTCTAAACATCTTTAAAATATACCCGAGTCTAAATGCCATTTTTTTTAAACTTTTAACTTTGCCGAAATTTTTTAGGGAAATTGTTCTTCCTTAGGTTTTCCTCGAAAATGTTACATGCCTCCAAAAATCTTCTGCGTTTTTAAAAATGTTTTTAATTCTGTACAGTTGCGAGTAAAAGATATTATTATAGATTTTATAGTTCAAATTGCTATTGAAATTGGTAAACGTAATAACCTCAAAGTTAAAATCTAGTCTTTTATCATATATCCCAATTTTTAATTCGCTATTTTGAATTTTAATTTTTAAATCCAGATAAGTCGCGGAAGGATTATTTTCATTAGTCCTGTTTAAACTTAATTCCTTTGGGTAACTTTGATTAAGAAATTCCAAATCGTTGCAGTTAAAAATTATAAGGTCATCAATATACCTAAATCCGGTAACATTATTTAAACTAAGAAATTTAGTTTCGTAAGAATGCAGAAAGATATTGGCAAAGGCGCTGAAAAAACTATTACCCATAGGGATACCCTTTATCTGTTTAAAGAAACTCAAGCCATTAAAGAGGTAGTTTTCAAAAATATTAAATTTACATAACTCAATCCAGTCACATTTTAAGATTATAGTACTATCCAGATAGTCATTATAAATTTCTGAATAGATATTCATTAAGTTATCATGGGGAATACTAGTAAAAAGGTTATCAAAATCAAACGTGTGTATGCTATCTATATTCTTACTCTTAAGAAATTTTAGAACGTCCTGATTATTATTTATAGTAAAGCTATTTTCAGTAACCCTGATTTTATTTAGAATGATTTTTAGATAGCTAAAAAACTTTTTACTAAACAAAGTGTTATAACAATTTGTACTACACGTAACGAACCTAAATTTCGTAGGTACTTTATGGAATTTAATGGTGGGAAAAAAGTAAGGGTATTTTAGGTTATTAATCTTAAACTTAAATTTTTTGCTAAAGGCTAAAATCCTATTATCTATTTCTTTCTTGGAAAAACTAATTTTATGATAAGTATTGTTTGAGTTGTACTCCCTAGACATTAATTGCTTGAAATAATCCTTACACATAAAACCAAAGTTATTGGCAGCCTTATCTACAACCGTTATAATTAACTTATTTTTTAACTCTTTAATTTTTCTATACAGATCTTTGTATGTTAATTATAACGGTTGTAGATAAGGCTGCCAATAAGTTTGGTTTTATGTTTAAGGATTATTTCAAGCAATCAATTACGTTTACCAATTTCAATAGCAACTTGAACTATAAAATCTATAAAATCTATAAATTCGTGGTATTGCCAGAAGTTTTGAGGGACTTAAGGCAAATATTGCATTTCGCCAATTTGTCAGAGGTTTTGTAAAAATATTTCCAAACAGTACTTTTGGGAGGCATCTTACTAATACACTGCTGGCCACTGTAAATGCAACACCCTGAAGGAAACATGCAAATAACATAAAATTTACAACATGCATTAGCGGAGGTGAGATATGCAAATGATTAGAATTTCAGCGCAGACGCACATCACGCGCGCCTGTGGCGTCACTTCAAAGCGCTATTTAAGGCTTGGAGATTTCGACGATTTCAAAATCGGCAATTGTGTTTTTCTTGTGGTTTTTTCAAAAAACCGATCAATTATGCCTCGTCGAAAACCGCGATCATCTTTTGATCAAGTATCCGAGTTTGACAGAGGAAGGATAGTGGCCTACCGAGATTGTGGATTATCTTTCAGGGAAATCGGTAGTCGTGTTGGACGAAACCAAACAACTGTAATGCGGATATGTGATCGTTGGATGCAGGAGGGTACGACGGACCGGCGTGTTCGATCGCATCCACCTCAGCGCACCACTTCACGTGATGACAGGCAAATTGTGCGCATGGCAGTGACGGATCGCTAAGTCACATCACGAACCATAGCACAGCACATGCAGTCTGTAACGCATCATTCAGTGTCTGCGCGTACCATTCGACGCCGTTTACAGCAGAGTGGTCTGTCCGCAAGACGGCCATTGCTTTGTCTACCCTTGACGCAGAACCACAGACGTCTCCGTCGCTAATGGTGCGATGACAGAAGGATGTGGACGGCAGAATGGAATGAAATTGTCTTTACTGACGAGTCACGCTTCTGTCTGCAACACCACGATGGTCTCATTCGAGTCTGGAGACACCGTGAAGAGAATATGCTGAACAGCTGCGTTATGCACCGCCACACTGGTCCTGCACCGGGTATTATGGTATGGGGCGGTATTGGATATCACTCTCGCACACCTCTAGTACGCATTGCCGGTACTTTAAACAGCCAGCGCTACATCTCCGAGGTGTTGGAGCCAGTTGTCCTTCCTTACCTTCAGGGCTTGCCCACAGCCATATTTCAACAGGACAATGCGCGACCACACGTGGCACGCATTGTCCAACGGTTCTTCGTCAATCGCCAGATTAAATTGCTTCCCTGGCCGCCTCGCTCTCCGGATCTTTCGCCGATAGAAAACATGTGGTCCATGGTTGCTCTACGATTGACCCAGATTCCATCCCTAGCTGCCACAGCAGATCGACTTTGGCAACGTGTGGAATCTGCTTGGTCTGCTGTACCCCAAGAACTCATCCAAAGTCTCTTTGAATCAATGCCGAGGCGTGTTTCAGCGGTGATCTCCAACAATGGCGGCTACTCTGGCTACTGATTTTGGCAGGAACCATACTTCACAGAAGTCTATAAATTTAATCATTTGATACTTGGTCAACATGTTATCTACAAAATAAATTTTCTTGTGATATCTCTTGTCTTTCTTGGTGTTGCAATTTGGGTGGCCAGCAGTGTAATATTAACGTCAACTTATATAAAACCAGAACAAAACAAAAACTTAAATGGATGCATTCGTATATATACTATTTGTAAAATAAAACGCCATGGAAAGTTCTGGAGTGTCAGGAACATTCCAAGCGCTCTGATTGGTTCATTGGTTGTTAATTGCCATTTGTCTGTTTGCTAAGGAATCATTCCCCCTTTTGTATTCGTCCTTTTCAGAATTCAGACTTACATTTACTGAGTTTGAAAATTATGCTACGTGGTAATTTTTTTTTTATTACGGTACTTTTTCACTAAAAAAAAAAACATCGAGACAACGTAAAAGATCGAGTACAAAACATCGATGTTAAAAAAACATCGGCTTCAATAAATCGATGTTTAAAACATCGACATCGATGTCGCATCCCTAGTCTATGATTCTATAGCGGACAAACAAACAGCCAAGCTCTTTTATATATATATATAGATATATATATATATATATAACTTCAAATGTTTGCTCTAATTTTCCCTGTTTAAGCCCCTTACCATCATGCAGCACTTTTAAGTTCAAGAACATACTCTCTTTCATTAATTTCACCGTTATGATGTCAGGGACACTCATTTATCATTGGATCGGCTTACAAAAGTTCATTTTTTCCGCAGTCACCTAAGCATTTTAAGCTCTAAACAATTCACACTTCCCATAGAACCTTCTTCCTTACGAGATTTCATTGGCACTTTTCTAACCATAAAATTATGTATATACAGGGTGTCCCAGTTAAACGTTTCAGAACTTCTATGAGGGGTAGGGTGCATCCTGACGACTCGAAATCATATAGCAATATGGGGTCGGAAATGCTTTCCTGAAGCGGTGATGTACACGGAAAACCATAAAGAAAGAGACCGTAAGTGGATAATCGTTTTAATAATAAATGTACAAAAACAAAAGGTACAGGGATCAAAGTAAGTGTTCGAAGTTTTTTCCACCGACTGCAATGCAGACCTCACATCTCTGGCGCATGGAATTCCGAACATTCTGGAATAATCCAGGCTCATCTCAAATTTCTCCGGCCGGCCGCTACTGCGATTCTTGCAACCAGCTCCTCAGCATTGTCCATGGGGGTGTCATAAACCCGTGTTTTCATATGTCCCCATAAATAAAAATCCAGACATGATAGGTTTGATGACCGTGCAGGCCAACGCACGAAACCACCACGTCCGATCCACTGTTGGCCAAATCTGACGTCTAGGTAGTTACGGCGGCTGCCCCACTACAATCTGCAGCCCCGTACACCAAATGCATGTCGGCTAACTCTGCGTTCGTATAATTAGCTATCCTACTAACTCTGGGTCCTTGTGCGAAATGACGATTCCCTTCACTAACGCTCGGAACTTTCCCGCAACGCCATCTACCGCTTCAGGAAACAATTTCCAACCCCGCACATTGCTGTATGATTTCAAGTCGTCAGGATGCACCCTACCCCTCGTAGAAGTTCTGAAACGTTTAACTGGGACACCCTGTGTATATATATACAGTATGCCCACTAAAGTCCCTTCCCACCCTCTTAACTTCGGAACGGCTACTGCTATATTCATAAAAGTGGTTTCTAGGTATAGTAAAGTAGCCATGCGCTACTGAATAAAACCACCTACCGCGCCACCTGGTGGAAAACTGCGGAGTTAGCAATCCTATCTCGAAAACGGAACGAGATAGGGGAAAAAAGTGATTTACAAAGTTGTAGAAAATCATCGATTTAGTACAAATAGATACCTTGGGGACATTAACGCAAAAAATAGAACGGTTAAAACGCGCATTTGTTTTTTCGTGATTTCCTACATTGTGACGTGACAAAACGATCTGAGAAAGAAAAAAACAACTAGTTTTAACAATATACCTTTATCTGAGATGTTCAAACTTCTCACCGTCATTGCGGTGTCGTGTTTTGCCCGAAAGATAATCATTTCTCCTTCCGTTCAAGTTTCGTGACGTCACAGTGTAGGAAATCACGAAAAAACAAATGCGCTTTTTAACCATTCTATTCTTCGCATTAATGTCCACAAGGAGTCTTTTCTTACTAAATTGATAATGCTCTACAACTTTGTAAATCACATTTTTCCTTTATCTCATTCCGTTTTCGAGATAGGAATGCTAACTCCGCTGTTTTCCACCAGGTGGCGCGGTAGGTGGTTTTATTCAGTAGCGCATAGCTACTTTACTATACCTAGACACCACTTTTATGAATATAGCAGCAGCCGTTCCGAAGTTAAGAGGGTGGGAAGGGACTTTAGTGGGCATACTGTGTATGTATGTATATATATATATAAATTTTACGACAACACAAACAGGGCAATTTTCTGTGCTTGTCATGTCAAATTTGAAAAACTTTATTCTATGAACAAATATTAGAACTCCAAATTTGGGCTCTACAGAGCTGTTTATTTGAATTTATTTCCCTCTAACAGAATTGATTCAGTCTCGAGTTTTTTCCGCAGCAATGGAGCTACCAAAATCTCCTTCTAGATTCTTTTATACCTTATCTTTAGATTTTCTCTAGTGAGTGGAGTTCGTTTATGAAAAATAACACTGAAATAACGCTTTTTTTCATAATCTTCCATTGTTGGCGTAGGGGGGGGGGCACTGTCATTCTTATGCAATAAATTTAAAATGGTGGAACACCGATCCTGTTTTATAAAAGATTCAATTTTTTATATCACAAATTTAAATACTCATTTGCGGGCCTCATAGAGAACCTGTTCATGAGCCGCAATTCACCAATCACTATTCTAATAAAATATGGTAACAATGATGTATATATAATTACATTTAACGAAGAATTAAGATATGTCTGAAACTTACACTGCGCTTATTGTATGTAACGTGTGGATAAAGTGAACTTTCCCTTTCTAAACATAATCTTTAAAGTATAAGCAGGAAATGAAATACCTGAGAAGTGATTATAGCTGTGAGGAAACTCTGCCATGTCGATGAGGTCTTGGAACAACACATCTCCTGTTCACGCATCGCAAGCCTCTCATACATCTCGCAGTTGGCGGGAAACGTTTAATTCGTAAACAGGGTTCTCCCAGTTCTAATACAGTAAATGCCACAGATTAGTTCCATTTCAGAAGGAAATCAGAGAATAGCAACAAACTCTAAGAAACATTTGAATTTTGCATAAAAAAACTCTAAACCTTGAAAGAAAGCTGTATAAAGGAATCGGTAAAATAATCTTCTGTTTACGAACACCAGTAAGTAAATGCTTACGATCGACCCACGCAAATAATTTGAAATTCATCAGCAATGAGCAATTACAACACCATTCCGAAATCATATAATAGGTGTGACTCGGCAGAATACAAGTTAGCCTTCTGCTTCTCTAAAACAACTCTGGCAGATGAAGCAAGGCCATTTTCATCCAGTATGGATCAAATACCAAATACAACGTTGCGAAGAATTGTGATGTCCTAAAGTCGATTCATTACGCCCAAAATGACTGGAGGGCCCTGTAGACGTATTGCTCACTTTCTGATGAAAAACTGTCACAGATTGTCGTCGTATGTATAGGTAGGAAGGTACACAAACCAGTGAAGAAAGCCCATGGCAATGAAACCGTGGGTAGGTTGAGTCTTAGAGTACCAACAGATGCGCTGATTGGCCTTCAACGACAGATTACGTCGCCGTCGTCTTCACTGCCTATCGTTTAGATACAAATATTCATAAGCAACAAGCAAAGGTAGGGCTTCTTAATCGTAGATCTCCAAAGATTTACAGGCTACTTTTTGAGACGTTCGATCGTTTTTTCGTACTCTAGACAGTCAGCTGATTATTGGGTTGCTGTATTTTCCCTGCTGTTGCGTGCCTCTGGGGTTTGCATTTCATCTCGAGGTAAGCAGATCGAAAAAAAAGTAAACTGTATCTAGGATTTTACACAGTATTTTCCATTTTTTGTTCCGAAAAATAACGCTTACGTAAAACTTTTCCCCTCTACCATGAGTCTGTGAGCTAAGGATTGTGTCTCGGAAAAAAGTTCGTCAGTATGTTAACGGAATAAGATGTTTACTATTAACTTGACATTTGAAAGGCTCTCTCTCTTCATTTCAACATGTTTGGCTCTTGTAAGCTATAAATTACAACAATCAAGCTATTATAACAGAAATGAAGGAACTGGAATTAGCTTTGACAAATTTACTACTGCAAAATAAACACAATCGGACTGTCTCTATACCATTCAAAATATACACCTCTATTCCTAACAGAAGTAGTTTAATTTGTTTAATATTTTTTTCCTCGGGCGAAGAGTTACCATTTTTGCCTTAAAAAAATGTTTAAGTTTCAAAAGTTACCTCTTTGGGCATGGTTATTACATATATAGATTTTGATAGCGAAAATAAATCTTGTCTCAGCACACAATTATTAGTCAGACAGACTAATTATCTCCCCTGAACTTAATAATAATTTTTGAACGACTAGCTGTTAGTTAAAGGAATCAAACCTACGACCTCTAGTGTTCGAAAGCAGCTTCTTAACCACTAGACCAGGGGTTCCCCAGGTGTGCACCGTGGTGCCCAGGATCGCCGTACCTCGGCATACGCCATACGGCTAATAAGAATAAGCCCTTAGCTAATAAGAATAAGCAAACAAGAAGAGCCCTTTACACAAACTGTGCTTTTTTTATCTTCATTTATTTAACTCTACCACCTCATATTTATAGTTTTACTATTAAGTGAAAAGTAATTTAGTTAGAAATATGATTAAATTTTTCCTGTACTGTACAATGATTGGTTCATAATGAGGGCGCCACAGGAAATTATCTGTAGATCAAGGGAGCCGTGAGTCTAAAAGTTTGAGAACCACTGCTTTAGCATGTATTAGAGGCGTCTGTAGTGCTATTTTTGTCAAAAAGGGGCCGAAAAAACGATAAACTGGCACGGCGGTTTCGTTGACGTCATCACTCTCTCGAGTAACTTGAAACCTGCGCCCACCTGTTAGTTTTTAGGATGCATTCAGCAGAGCATAGTTCTCTAGGACTAAAAATTCTTTAGGAAGAACTTTCATGAAGTCTTAAGCGGTATGACGTCACACGGCGAGATCGCTAGCTTCGCGGATGTGGCGGAGACTGTATCGCCCCGATCTTGGAATTATAAAAATAATCGCAAATTCGAGTATGCCTCATACGGGAAAAAAGTTGCACGCAAATGTACGTACTTAACCAAAGAAAGATGTCATGAATAGGGCGCGTTCGTGAGATGCTATATATATTTTTTAGGCTGGTACAGTTTATAGAAGGCCAATAACTTGAAACCTGTACCCCCGTGTTCAGTTTTCGGATGCCAACGCTATATTTTCGGCTTTTGGGGAAGAGATCTTTTGGAGAAATATACCTTTATCATGAATTAGAGGCATCTCCAGTGCTACTTTTTGCCAATAAAGGGCCGAAAATGATAAACTGGTACGGCAGTTTCGCTAACGTCATCGTTTTCACGAATAACTTGAAACCTGTACTTTCATGAAGTCTTAAGCGGTATGATGATACGGTGAAATCGCTAGCTTCGCGGACATGTCTGAGACCGTATCGCCCTGGTCTCCTCGGGATTTTAAAGATTTCGCAAATTCAAGTATCTTTGCGGCTCTGCGACACCGGGCGCTTGAAGAACATGCGGGATCATCTCGAAAGCTCCATGTTTCGTCGATCGGTAAGGGGAAAATCGTTAGTTTCGATAATCTGACGTCAACGGTTTTACGATTAATTCGGAATTGGTTGCAACGCTGTATTTTCGACTTTCTTGGTAGCGGACTTTTGGAGTAATAAACCTTTAGCACAGGGGTTCTCAAAGTGTGGGCCGCGGCGCTCAGGGGCACCGTGCCTTAGCATGCGCCATACGGCTAATAAGAATAAAGCCCTTTACACAAACTGCCATTTTTTATCTTCTGTTTTTTTTTACCTCTACCACCTCATATTTATAGTTTTGTAGCAAATTTATAGCATATTGAATTACTTAATTAAAAAATATGCTTTAAATTTTCTTTAATTACAAATTTTTAATATTTAAATTTTTTTATGTGTTAAAAATAGTATATGATATGATATTGTTAAATGAGGCCAAAAGTCTTGCAAAACTATACTTAAATTACTTCCATTCGCTTCTACCTATCTGTATGAGACTAGGTTTTTAAAATAAGTACCTATAAAAACCAAACAAAGATCAAGATTTAACCCGGAGGGATGTTACGAGATAGCACTCTCAAATATTTCATCAAATGTTAAAGAAATATTATTTGAGGTTCAGACTCACACCTAATTAATTTCTTTGTATTTTAGTTTGGTAAATTAAATGAAGTTTATAATTTTCAGTGTTTTAATATAAAGTTCATGATTTTGAAATCATTATCTTTTTTAATTTTAATGTTGGTTAATTTTTGCCGAAATGAAATACAAATATTAATTTTTAAATATGAAGTTTTAGTCTCACGAGATTTAGTAAAGCAAGTGTAGAAGATAACCAATACCATTTTTTAATTGTTATTTTGCTGAGTAGATACACAAAATCTTCTCTTCATCGATTTTTAAAATAGTTTGCCAAAATTTGCTTATTTCTTTTTGTTAACATTTTCCTAGTTCTTTCTTTTTGTAAATTGCTACTACCAAAAGATTTTCAGAGATTTTTATTTAAAGAAAATGGGTCCCGGTCGAAAAAGTTTACGCACCACTGCACTAGACACATGCAACATGTAAGGGAGTTCCCTCGTGTGACTATCATCTCTTACATTCTCCCCCAAGATCTTTTACAACCGCAGCATGCGATGTTAGACGCAAACACACACGCACACATACCTACATCATTTTTCTCGTTGAGTGCATTCTTGCTTATTTGTTTCCAAACGTTCTGAAAATGTTCGTTCCATGGCAGACCACCACTGTTGCATTCGTCTGCCATGAGTAGTAATTGAGAACCTGAGACCAATAAACTTCCATGCCAGCATCCTAACCTCTAGACCATCCTGTCTTAAAATATCTGAGAGAGAACGCTCGTTTTTCAAGAATCCTAGGCCTGGTGCCTTAGCAAATGCTGTGACGGTCATCGCGCTGCGCTTTTAAATTCAAGTACGACTACATGCCCTCTTTCATCCCTAACATACCGTCCCTTCTTTTCCTGAATTTTGCCGCTGTGATGTCTGCGACACTCATCTATCATTGGATCCGCTTTAAAAATGTCATTTTTTTTGCAGTCATCGAAGCATAGCAAGCTCTAAACAATCCACTCTCTCCGTAGAACCTTCTTCCTTACAATATTTCATTGACACTTTCCTAACCATAAAATATATGTCGTTTTCCAAAGTAACACTTGACGAGATGGGACATAATACACGGAGCACAGAAAAATTGGAGCAATTAACCTCAATAACTTTAACAAAGGGATAATCAAATAAATAAGACAAGTAGTAAAGTATATATATATATATATATATATATATACTGCTGGCCACCCAAATTGCAACACCAAGAAAGACAAGAGATATCACAACAAAATTTATTTTGTAGATAACATGTTGACCAAGTATCAAATGATTAAATTTATAGACTTCTGTGAAGTGTGGTTCCTGCCAAAATCAGTAGCCAGAGTAGCCGCCATTGTTGGAGATCACCGCAGCCACATGCCTCGGCATTGATTCAAAGAGACTTTGGATGAGTTCTTGGGGTACAGCAGACCAAGCAGCTTCCACACGTTGCCAAAGTTGATCTCCTGTGGCAGCTGCGGATGGAATCTGGGTCAATCGTAGAGCAACCATGGACCACATGTTTTCTATCGGCGAAAGATCCGGAGAGCGAGGCGGCCAGGGAAGCAATTCAATCTGGCGATTGACGAAGAACCGTTGGACAATGCGTGGCACGTGTAGTCGCGCATTATCCTGTTGAAATATGGCTGTGGGCAAGCCCTGAAGGTATGGAAGGACAACTGGCTCCAACACCTCGGAGATGTAGCGCTGGCTGTTTAAAGTACCGGCAATGCGTACTAGAGGTGTGCGAGAGTGATATCCAATACCGCCCCATACCATAATACCCAGTGCAGGACCAGTGTGGCGGTGCATAACGCAGCTGTTCAGCATCCTCTCTTCACGGTGTCTCCAGACTCGAATGCGACCATCGTGGTGTTGCAGACAGAAACGTGACTCGTCAGTAAAGACAATTTCATTCCATTCTGCCGTCCACATCCTTCTGTCATCGCACCATTGGCGGCGGAGACGTCTGTGGTTCTGCGTCAAGGGTAGACAAAGCAATGGACGTCTTGCGGACAGACCACTCTGCTGTAAACGACGTCGAATGGTACGCGCAGACACTGGATGATGCGTTACAGACTGCATGTGCTGTGCTATGGTTCGTGATGTGACTGAGTGATCCGTCACTGCCATGCGCACAATTTGCCTGTCATCACGTGAAGTGGTGCGCTGAGGTGGATGCGATCGAACACGCCGGTCCGTCGTACCCTCCTGCATCCAACGATCACATATCCGCATTACAGTTGTTTGGTTTCGTCCAACACGACTACCGATTTCTCTGAAAGATAATCCACAATCTCGGTAGGCCACTATCCTTCCTCTGTCGAACTCGGATACTTGATCAAAAGATGATCGCTGTTTTCGACAAGGCATATTTGATCGTTTTTTGAAAAAACCACAAGAAAAACACAATTGCCGAACTTGAAATCGTCGAAATCTCCAAGCCTTAAATAGCGCTTTGAAGTGCGTCTGCGCTGAAATTCTAATCATTTGCATATCTCACCTCCGCTAATGCATGTTGTAAATTTCATGTTATTTGCATGTTTCCTTCAGAGTGTTGCATTTACAGTGGCCAGCAGTGTAGTTTGATAAACTCTCGGGAACCCTTCCAGTTCATTTACCTCTCCCGTTCTATAATATGGCTCATTAGCCGAAATTACATCAAAATTCAGTGAGCTAACAAACTCACGCACGGCATTAATTGACTTATGAAAGTTCAAATGGACACATTTATAATGAAGTGGATTGTCTCTATCCATAATCGTTTCTGGTAATGATTCTGCCTATCTCCATGCTAAAGCAAACGCACGTACTAACGGCAGGCGTATGTTTCGTGTCCACCTTAATATCATTCTTACTATTTAAATATTTAGTTAATTTCTGTTTCACACATTCCATTGTATACACACACACACACACACACACACACACACACATATATATATATATATATGTGTGTGTGTGTGTGTATATATATATATATATATATATATATACAGGTGGTTATCAAAATAATGGAAACACTAACTAAGAAACATCATGAAAACCTTTATTAATACGGCGCAGGATCCCATTTGTCATACAATACCACCTGATTCACCTTGGAATTGGATTATACAAGTCATGAATAGTGGTTAAGAATATATTATAACCATTTTCCAGGGAAAAATCATGAAGTTTCCTGTAGAGATGCTGTGGTGGATATTGATACCTGGCTCTATCCGCTTATACAGATTACAGTGGTTGGATGATATATAGTCGGGGGGGGGGGGGATTGTACAGGGCAAGATAAGATATTTGACTTCTTTTTCATGCTCTTCAAAGCAATATTTGATAGATTTAGCTGTATGTATAGGGGGATTATCATCCTGGAGAACGCCATCTCCTGCAAGAAACAATGTTTGCACCAAAGGATGGACTAGTGAGCTAAAATTTCGACATAGTCCTTCCCATTCAATCTCCCTTTTAGGGTTACAATAGGACCCGAAGAAAACCATGAGATGTTATCCCAAACCCTAATAGATCGATCTCCATGATTGATAGTTGAGATAAGACAGCCAGAATCTTACACTTGTGTAGGTGTTCTCCAGACATACGCACATCCTGTTGCGAGGAACGATGTGAACAATGATTCGTCGGACCAAATGCTGTTTTTCGACATATTACTCGACAAGGATTTGCACTCGTGGCACCATTGTGGACAATATTTTGTATTGGCATCTATTACAAGTGGCTTGGGAATAGCTACTCTTCCGTAAATGCTTTGTTTGTGAAGTTCCCTTCTACGTCAAATGGTTGATACCAGAACATGCAGATGCAGATTGAGCTCTCTGGTCATTTTGGTTGCAGTTGTTTTCTTTTTTCATGTCACAATCCGCTTTAATACCTTGTCCGTCTCTTTCACTCTGCCCTACTTTTCGTCCACTATTCTGTTTGGCAAAGGTAGTTTTTCCATGCACTCTGTATGCTATCATGGCTGTCGATACCATAGCTCGAAAAACACCCATTAGTCTGGGAGTTGCAGTAACAGATACTCCAATTTAAACGCGCTCCAACAATTTGCCCTTTTCGCAAGGTCTGTAAGGTTTGACACTTTACGCTGTTCCCCCCAAATGCACGAAGCCCTTAGCTTCATTACTGCTACCTGACAGTAGAATAATATATACACTATATTATATAAAAAATACCCGTGGCCAGACTATTTCCATTATTTTGATAACCAATATATATATATATACACACACTGCTAGCCACTGTAAATGCAACACCCTGAAGGAAACATGCAAATAGCATGAAATTTACAACATGCATTAGCGGAGGTGAGATATGCAAATGATTAGAATTTCAGCACAGACGCACATCACGCGCGCCTGTGGCGCCACTTCAAAGCGCTATTTAAGGCTTGGAGATTTCCACGATTTCAAGTTCGGCAATTGTGTTTTTCTTGTGGTATTTTCAAAAAAACGATCAATTATACCTCGTCGAAAACAGCGATCATCTTTTGATCAAGTATCCAAGTTCGACAGAGGAAAGATAGTGGCCTACCGAGATTGTGGATTATCTTTCAGGGAAATCGGTAGTCGTGTTGGACGAAACCAAACAACTGTAATGCGGATATGTGATCGTTGGATGCAGGAGGGTACGACGGACCGGCGTGTTCGATCGCATCCACCTCAGTGCACCACTTCACGTGATGACAGGCAAATTGTGCGCATGGCAGTGACGGATCGCTCAGTCACATCACGAACCATAGCACAGCACATGCAGTCTGTAACGCATCATCCAGTGTCTGCGCGTACCATTCGACGCCGTTTACAGCAGAGTGGTCTGTCCGCAAGACGTCCATTGCTTTGTCTACCCTTGACGCAGAACCACAGACGTCTCCGCCGCCAATGGTGCGATGACAGAAGGATGTGGACGGCAGAATGGAATGAAATTATCTTTACTGACGAGTCACGCTTCTGTCTGCAACACCACGATGGTCGCATTCGAGTCTGGAGACACCGTGAAGAGAGGATGCTGAACAGCTGCGTTATGCACCGCCACACTGGTCCTGCACCGGGTATTATGGTATGGGACGGTATTGGATATCACTCTCGCACACCTCTAGTACGCATTGCCGGTACTTTAAACAGCCAGCGCTACATCTCCGAGGTGTTGGAGCCAGTTGTCCTTCCATACCTTCAGGGCTTGCCCACAGCCATATTTCAACAGGATAATGCGCGACTACACGTGCCACGCATTGTCCAACGGTTCTTCGTCAATCGCCAGATTGAATTGCTTCCCTGGCCGCCTCGCTCTCCGGATCTTTCGCCGATAGAAAACATGTGGTCCATGGTTGCTCTACGATTGACCCAGATTCCATCCCCAGCTGCCACAGCAGATCAACTTTGGCAACGTGTGGAAGCTGCTTGGTCTGCTGTACCCCAAGAACTCATCCAAAGTCTCTTTGAATCAATGCGGAGGCGTGTGGCAGCGGTGATCTCCAAGAATGGCGGCTACTCTGGCTACTGATTTTGGCAGGAACCACACTTCACAGAAGTCTATAAATTTAATCATTTGATACTTGGTCAACATGTTATCTACAAAATAAATTTTGTTGTGATATCTCTTGTCTTTCTTGGTGTTGCAATTTGGGTGGCCAGCAGTGTATAATGGCAGGTTATCACGATTCATGTAACTTTGAACGTAGCATTATAGTCGGCACACAAGAGATGAGACATAGCATTTCCGAGGAAGCGATGCAATTTGCGCACGACCATTTCACGAGTATACCATGAATATCAGGTATCCGGTAAAACATCAAATCTCCGACAGCAGTGCCGCCGGAAAACTACCTTGAACGGGACCGTCGACGACTGACGAGAACCCTTAAACGAGATAGACATGCAACACTTCCTAAAATTACTGCGGATTTCAATGCTGGGGCATCAACAAGTGTCAGCGTTTGAACTGTTCAACAGACCGTTACTGATATGGGCTTCCGGAGTCGTAGGCCCACTCGTGTACCGTTGTTGACTACACGGCACAAAGCTTTACGCCTCGCCTGGGCCCGCGATCACCTCGATTGGACTGATAATGACTGGAAACACGTTGCCTGGTCTGAAGAGTCTCTTTTCCAATTGAATCGGGCGGATGGACGTGTACGGGTAAGGAGATAACCTCGTGAATCCATGGACCATACATATCAACAGGGGTCTGTTCATGCTCGTGGACCCTCTGTGATGGCAAGGGGCGTAGGCAGTTGGCGTGATATGGGACCCCTGATACGTCTAGAGATGTCTCTGACAGGTGACCGGTACATATGCATCCTGTCCGATCATCTACACCCATCCATTTCCAATATGAATTCCGACGGACTTTATATATATATATATATATATATATATATCGTTTGAGTAGAAGAAATCCGTAACGAGAATGTATGAAATATGCAAATTTTTATATTTACACATGGCATTCTAAGGAAAATAAAATATAATACTGTAATACCGCTATGAATATAGGGGAATTCGGGACATGACTGCTAGTTGTGCAAGGATATCAGAACGTTTCCGATTAGCGGAAAATATTTGGTTCGAGCACCGAGTCAGGATAAAGTGTTAAACATTGAGATGAAAATAGTAAGATGTAGCTGTCTTTCTACTTTACAGGAATGTCCGAGAAATATGGATTCCTTTGGCTTCCTTTAGGTGGTTGGGAATATATGGCCCAGTGAGCGATTTCCGGGGTTATAATGGTTCTAGTTATTTTCTGTCAATAATAGATCCAGGGTTCGAGTCTCGAGATGGATGAGCTTTTCAAATGAGTAAAAAAAAAGAAGTATGATAGGGTAACTGGCCTGTTTCTTTATTATATATACGAGAAAAAGAAAATACAGGGGAACACCGAGAAAAATTTCTAAAGTAATTTAAGAAAATAAAAGTAAAATAAAATTTGCTAATTTGTCATTAATTAGCACTTCAAGGTCAGAATTAGCAATTGATTCTTTTTCTATGTTATGAAGTTACAAAACTTAAATTTCGAGTAAAATGACTAATTTATATAGTCTTATAAACTGATTCATGGATACAAGAACTGTAAAACTGATATTTATGGTCATTTAAGATAAAGCTGTTACATTTATCCAAATTATTAAAACATTTATCCAAAGATTGAAAAAAAAGTCTCAACTTTTATGGTAAATTTTTAAACAAAAAAAATACCAATATTATTATAATCATTGATTCATTCACTAAAACGTTGTGTAGGTTTTACAAAAAGTTGGTTAACTTACTTAGAAGTGGTACACACACATCACAGCATCTGCAGCGAGTAGCTTTTCTGACCAGTCGTTGATCAGAATTGCAAGTAGAAATATTAGGGCATTTGATTTTTTTGCATCCTCCGGGAATACATACATATTCTGCATAGGCATAAACACAGCAAATAACTAAGAAGATAATCTGAAAAAGTAAGATATTTACGTTACCTTCAACTGTATGTGATATAAAGTAAGATATTCACTAATCCTGCAGCTTATTTCTCAATGGAACAACTCACTGTTTTCAAATGCATCTTTAACATCAGTAAGCAATCTTCCCACTATGCTCCCTCTATATTGCTGAAAAATGTGCTTTTGAAAATAATTTCAAACCTGACACTCGCTTTCATTTCCCCGAAAGCCAGAAAATGCAATTATCACTTTTCTTTCGCAACTAGATACATTACATCCCTGGAAGTGCACAAATTTGATTCCAATGCAGAATTTGATATTATTTCGACATTAATTATTTACACGTGTTGCTAACTGCATACAATGCGTCCGTTGTAAAATGATATAATTCAAATATAATAATAGCTCACTACAAATTGAAATTAATATATTGACTGCTTATGAGGGTTATTTAGAGAAACTGAGTTATAAAAGTTCAGTTTTATACTTCCAGAGTGCCAATAGTAAGGTGGAAAAAGATTGACCCACATACTTCATAAAGATACTGTGATAGTGACGTCATCGCATAAATAACCATTTTTTTTTAATTTATCATTAGCCGGTAAATAAAAAGACTGATCGCCCGATTATTCGGGCTAACTACCGTATTTGTCAGCGTATAGGAAGCACTTTTTTTCCATCGAAATACGCCTAAAATATGGAGTGCGTCTTATGTTCCAGTAATCAAAATTATGAGTTAAAATTTCAGTCTGTCTAAAACTTCTGATTTTTATTAATATACATGTATAAGTATTCTATTGCATTCTGTTTTTTAGAATGCTGTGAAACAAGAGACAGTTGTAAAGTAGTTTTAAAAATTTGGAATCAGTAACTCACTTGATGGAATAGAGGAGGATTTGTTATGCAAAGACTCAGTTTCTAAAGAAGAGGCTCTAAGTCAAGGGTGTCTAAACTATGACCGTTTGAGGGCCACATTGCAAAAAAAAATTCGCTGGGCCACACATACAATATTTTTGCAACAAATTGAAATAAAAATTAACTCTATGTAGTTTTATTAAAATAAATTAACTTCTTTTTATTATAAATTTTTTAAAATTTGAATTATATATGTATAAGTACATATTTATTTTAAATTTGTAAAAGTTTCGTTTCATTTAGTTTGGATTTCATAAAGATGGACAAAATTCAAATTAATGAGATGGATGAATTTGCTTTTGTTGAACAAGCAAATCGATATCCGGTTCAATAGACGAGGTTGCAATTCTTAATGCATTTTCAAGATGTTTGTCAGTGATCTTTGTCCTAATTTCGTTTTTTTGTATGCTTCATTCTTGAAAATAATTGTTCACAAATATAGGTACTGTCAAAACCTGAAGACATTAATAAAGCATGATTGTGAAAATTAGGATATTTATCGCGGGGTAGGTAATCTTTATAAAACTCCTGTAAAGAAACATTTCCAAATTTTTCTTTCAGTTGAATGTCACTTTGCAGTTCAATGCATTCCATTTGAAGATTTGAAGGTAATTTATTTATTTCTAGAGAAAATGGGGTAGAAAATATGTTAAATACTCTTCATTTTTCAAAAATCTTGAAATCTACTTTCAAACTCCAGAATTAAATCAAAAATTAATGAAGCATATTTTGCATATTTTGTGCAACTCACAGGTTTATGTGCAGCCAAAGTACTGAAATGTGTCAAATCTTTTACTTTTATTTGATTGTGCCAAAATTTCAACTTTCTTTAAAACGCTGTTATAGTTTGGAACATATTATTAATAAATTGATTTTTTCCTTGAAGTCTCAAATTTAAATCATTCAAATGTTAAGTCTACTAAAAAAGCTAAATCTAAAACCCAATCTTCGTCTTCAAATTCAGTCACAGGTTTCCCGTTTGTTTCCATAAATATTTTTATTTCAGTTCTTAAATCGTAAAATCTTTTGAGCATTTTCCCCTTACTGAGTCATCTTACTTCTGTATATAACATCTGCAAATTCAGTGCCCATTACCTTAAGAAACTCTTGAAATTGTCTATGATTAAGTCCTTTTGCTCTTATAAAGTTAATGGTTTTTATAACAACGCTTAATACACTTTCCATTTTTAAAATGTTTCCACATAAATTGCCCTGATGTACAATACGATGATATGCCATCAAGATCGTATTGCCGGCAGCGACGGCTTCATTATTAACCATTTTAACGATTCCCCCCATTTTTACCAACCATGGCAGGGGCTCCATTGGTTATGATAGCTGATAATTTTTTCATAGATAAGGAAAACCTTTTCATCGTCGTTTTTAATTCATCGAATAAATCTACAGACTTGGTTGCGTCTTTTAACGATACTAAAGCAACCATTTCTTCCTTGATATTATAATGTTCATCGATTCCTCTTATAAAAATTGCCAATTGTGCCGTATCAGAAGCGTCAGTGCTTTCGTCCATGGTTAACGAATAAAATTTAAAATTAGTACAATTGCTTTTAAAAGACTTTTCAACTGGATTCCCCAACTCCTCAATTCTTGTGGCTGTAGTTTGGTGTGATAAACTGACTTTAGAAAAAATCCAACTTTTTTTCAGGGCAAATTATGTTTGCTACGCTTTTCATACATTCTTTTATAAATTCGCCATCAATAAAAGGTTTTGATTTTTTCGCTATTAAATTTGCTAAGGCATAACTTGCTTTTACAATGTTATTATTTTGAGTAGCTGTCTTTTTTAAAAAAATTTTGTTCAGACGATAGCCTTTTTTTAGTTCTGGGATTTTATCTTTACGGCAAATGCCGAGATATACATCGTATTTTGTGGCATACTTTTGACTATAATGTCGTTTCAAATTGTAGTCTTTAAAAACTGGCACAAAGTCCCTACAAATTAAGCAAAGTGCTTTATAATTCTCCTCAATAAAAAAGTATTTCTCCGTCCAGTTTTCATTAAAAACTCTTTTTTTCATCTTCAATTTTTCTTTTTTTAGGTTCTGCTTGATTTTTTAATGACATGAGATTTTTTAATGACAATGAAACTGAGACACAAAGCACCTACCAGTACAGTAGCGTACAGTAGAGATTCGATTCAATCTCAGGTAGAGAAATCCTGAATTGTCAACTCTGAATCTCTCGGGAGGAAAGCCAACGGGTCGGATCGATTTGGCGAACTTTCGCGAACGTTCGATGGCCCCTTTTTCTGTAAAGGGCTCCCTTGGCCAAAAGGATTAGGAAATCAAAATACAATGCAATATACTGCATACAAATATTGTAATTCTTCAAAACATTCGCCGTCGAGTGGATACACACATAATTCGAAACTTAAATTCTCATGGCATACTAAGATGTTTTTATTTAAATTTTTATTTCAAAATAAATGTCAACGAATCGATTATATATGAAAAATATTGCAAACATTAATTTTTTTAATAAAAATGTACAAATTTAAATATTTTCATAATTTGCGTTTGAGCCGCATTTTAAAGGCTTTTGGGCCGCAGGCGTCCCGTGGGCCGCACTTTAGACAAGCATGCTCTAAGTGATTCTTCATTTAGCTCTGGAGATGAATTTTTAGATTTTGAGAATTCTGATTAAAAGATACCTAACTACAATGTTCCCTAGTTACATTTTTTATGGACATAAAAAAAATTAAATGTGTATAGTAAATCATTATGGAAATTCATGAAAAAATGCAGATTTTTTTTTCCTTGAAACTGTGTATATAAAAAAATGTGTAAATAAATATGTGTAACAGGGGGTACATTAATAAGCCGGCAAATACGATAATTCAGGGTGTGCACGATGGTTGGATGGTTTAGAGCGCTGCGTTCAACTTTTGGTATAAAATGGGTGTGCATGAAAAATTAAAAAGTCGGATAAAAAAATCTTTGTGCGCATTTTGGTTGTCATATTGATGCGAGCAAATACACTGGTGAAATAAATTAAGAGAATTTACATATTTTATCGAATTTCATGAAAAGAACTGAACTGAATGTAAAACCACTGCTTCTAGACAAAAATACAAATCTTGTACGTCAAATACGTAAGCGTACACGTGTGTGTAGGCGGAACCAGTAGAGAAACAGGCTTTATAAGCGCGCGTAAGTTAAGACGCATTTCGTTCGCTAGCACACCTCGGCGAATTTCTTGGTGTTATTTTGCAGCAATCGGTTAATTTCAAATTGTAACAGTAAAAATGAGTAACCACCAACGTTTAGATGATGGAATGAGGTGGCGAGTTGTGGGGAGGCTAGAAGCAGGCCAATCTCAAGTCCAAATTTGTAGAGAGTTCAATTTAACGCCCAGCGTCGTGTGTAACTTATGGGAACAGTTCCAGGATACCGGATCCATCGAGAGAAAGCCTGGGCAAGGTCGTCCAAGAGACACGACGGCCAGAGAAGATCGCCATTTGTCGATTATAGCGAGGCGTAACAGGAATGCTACAGCTTCTCAGCTCTCTCGTGACTTGTATGCAGCCACAGAAACCCGTATATCAAGGGTGACTGTTTCCAAATGACCTCATGAGAGATGGTTGTTTGCAAGAAGACCTACTGTTTGCGTCCCACTCACTTCTACCAACAGGAGAATCCGTTTATCATGGTGCAGAGAGCATAGAGATTGGAGTATGGATCAATGGACCGTTCTCTTCACTGATGAGTCCCGGTTCAGCCTAAACACCGATTCTCGCCGTACGTTCATATGGAGAGAACCAGGGACCCGCTACCTACCCTCCAATGTCCGCGAAATCGACCATTATGGCGGAGGAGGTTTAATGGTCTGGGCAGGTATCATGTTGGATGGCCGCACACCTCTCCATGTCTTTGAAAGAGGCACTGTGACTGGTGTGAGGTATAGGGATGAGGTCTTGGAGCCCTATGTTCGCCTTTTCAGGGGTGCAGTTGGCCCTGAATTCATTTTAATGGATGATAACTCGAGGCCACATAGAGCTCTTCTGGTCGACGAATTTCTAGAGAGAGAGGATATTCGCCGGATGAATTGGCCAGCCAGATCTCCAAACCTTAACCCTATAGAGCATGTCAGGGACACTCTGGTGAGGTCAATTGCAACTCGCAACCCCCCTCTGAGAACCATCCAGGGAATGAAAACAACGTTGCTGAACGAGTGGGACCAATTGACACAGGAAATGATAAACTGCCTTATTTCAAGTATGAAATCTCGCTGCGAGACCTGTATATCTGTAAGAGATGACCATACCCCCTATTAACTCATCTATTAACCCATTTTTTTTTTGTTTATTCTGCAACCGATGTTTCATACCTTCCGACTCCAACGAGTGTTACGCATGATCATGCGTGTGTATTACAATTATTGAATGGTTATTTGTTTTGTATTGTATCAATGTATGTACATATCAAATTTCATTATATTTATTATATGTATTTTTTATCTTTATTAAGTAAGAAACTGAAAATACCTTTATATACCTAACAAAATACAAAACATTGTTTTCTAACGATCCTCCCATAAATTGGAGGAGCATCTTATCGTCCGGTGCGTCTTATCCGAAAAATACGGTAATAGTTTTTTTTTTGTTGTTGTTGCTTTTAGTTTAGTTATTTACGTGATCGAGCCCCGACTAACCTAATTAGCAAGACCTGAATATTCAAGTTTCAGAATTTGACAAGAGGTTTAGCTGATCCCTACTTTAACCTTATAATTTTAACTCAAATGTACATTATCATTTTCAACAAACATTTTACTTTTGGAATAGATAGAATTCAATGATTTTTTTCTTACTTTAACCCGCAGTTAATGTGATTGTATGTGTAATTAGCCAAAATAAAAATATCTTGAAATTTTTTTCCTGAATATATCGCCAAATTTCTTCTGATTTCCTGCTACGGTAGCGTGTTGTTTAGTTTCTATTAATTTTGGGATAGCTTTTTTTTAGATGTATCTGTAAAAGGTAGCCTGGTAAAAAATATTCTGAAAAAGTTTCTTTATCCTTCATTAAATGTGAAAATTATTCATTAAAGAGTCAAATCGAAACAGGAAATATTATTCTGCAATTCAGTTACGGAAGCATGACAAAAGAAAATTCTTGTAAACTAACTCTTTTAGGAGACTGATAAACATATTTTGACTGGAATGAATCTACATCTAAAAGTGTAATACGTGCATATTAGAAGGAACCAGATAAATTTCTAGGAAAGGAAGAGTGAATAATAGAACTGATATAAATGAGTTTCGTGCTCAGAATTCTCTTGAACAAATTTCATGCGTAAATAGAAACAAAGCCATATGTAACTTTTATGTTTCTCAATATGAGAACTTTTAAGGCTGCACTAACCCTAGGTGTACTAACCCTATTGGATATACTCACCTCGATGTTAACCTACGGAGAAAATTTGTCTACTATTTACAGCTACATAAATGCTGATATTCCAATAGAAATGGCATTTTCAGATAGCCTGGACTTTTCTGCACCTTGCAACAGGATTTATTTTATAAATTTCGTCCGCCAAAGGAGTCTATGAGTGTTTAAAACACATTGTACCAGATTTTTCCCCGAACAATTTAAATTTTAAAATATAATTCGCATTTATTTAAAAAACGAAAAATGCCCTAAGGTGTAAAATTTCTTTCTGTATTACGGAGTACAATTAAAAAAATCTTTCAATCCAAGTCATCAATCCTTGGATAAATTTTCTCCATAGGTTAACACTGAGGTGAGCAAATCCAATATGATTAGTACACAGCAGTCATAAGAGGCCGTTTTGAAATAAGATCGTGCCGCTAATGAAAAGTTTTGGGGGAGTAATATTTCAGATAATTAACATGTCGAGGCATGTTAATAGTCTGAATATCATCTGATAATTCACTACTGTATTAGGCCTTTTTAAATTTATAGAAAAGGAAGCATAAATAATAGAATTATTAAATTGAGAACATTTTTATACACATTATTTGCCATCAACTAATTTCAAGGTAAAAGAAGGTGAAATATGATCTGTTCAGGGACAGGCAAGGAGAGGATAAGGTTTTAAGCCGTCTCCCCCCCACCCCTGAAATTCGAGTGTTTTGTTTATCATAACTGTATTAATAAAAAATGTGCTTCTCCCCACTTGAACATTCGGACCAATCACATCATATTATCCTAATTGTATTGGCTAAAACAGACCTGTGGTTCCCTCCCCGGTAGTTTTGTGTAGCTACAGCTTCGGTCTGTCTGTATTAAAGAAGGTGAATGACGTACTGAATGATTCTCTCTGTTAGTCGCGGTCTTGTCAATATGTAATTCTTTTGAACCAAATTTGTATATGTTGTGTTCGTTGAGTGTACAAATGTTTGTTTTGTTAACTATGTATTAAGTTTTAGACATGATTGACTCCATTGTGATCTTTAGTAAATCTCTATATTGGAATTTTGCTGAAACCAGCAGGATTCAAAATTGTCATTTTACGCATACTAGTACACTCATATATAGATAGATCTAAGGAGAAATTAGGTCATTATTTAGAGGATACTTTGTTAAACAATGATTAGATTCTTTCTTAAGCTGACTGCCACATACACAAATGACAATATTATTTATTAAAATAAATGTCCTTAATGTAATAAAATCAGTTTCACATTTTGCATTGCCCATTAAATCTCAATCATCAGAACAAATTCATTGTTGATTTCTCATTTTAGCTCAAATTTAAATTTTTTTCATAGGCCTCTGGGGATAAATTAGTGCGTACACAGTGGCAGATTTAGAAGTCTGGGGGGGCCCTCGGACAAATTTATTTTGCCCCTCCCCCCTCCTCCCTCCGATTCATTTGAAGACAATTAGAAAAGTATAAATTTTTACCATGTATGTGATAACCCATTAATCGTATACATTTATCGTTTCCCTGAAAACATTTGATGTTGAAGTGTTATCATACTATATTTTTGTTTTATTTTAAAACAATTTACATACAGGTTTAGAAGCTTAGAAAAACTCCCCTTTTTTCTATTAAATTTCATTTACAAATTAATAAGGTTATACGTTGATCCGAGCTTCGCCTTGTTACGATGTAAATAAAGTTCAATATAAATATTTCTATTACTATTTATTAAAACAATTTTCACTTCTTTATTTTAAAACAATGTGAAACTTTTTTTGCTTATAAATATTTTAGATAAGAAAATTTCTTGGTAAAATATCTTTTCATTCACGGGCCCATGGCCCCTCCAACCTTGCGGCCCCTAAGCCGCTAAGTCGGAGCCTAGGAGCCAGTTGCCTAGTTGGCCTAGTTTTAAATTCGCCACTTTGTGTACACCTTATTCATTTATATGTCTGCTACTCTTCGTTTCTAACACAGTTAACGGCCTTCATTGGATATTAAAAACATTATAAAAAGGAATTTATCTCATTTTTCCTCTCTAAAGCAGCTTCAAACAAGTTTTCTTTAAAAATATCTAAAATATTTAAAATATCTAAAATTTAAAAATTAATTAATTAATTAATTGTTTTCTAATATTATAAATATTTTTTAATTAAAGGATTTTCTTTTTAATATGATTCTGCATGTGAAGTGGATTGTTTAGCAAAAACTTTACGTAAAAAAGCTGTGAAACGCCCCAAGCATCTCCTAGGCTACTTAGTCTATGATCTGAATCTTTTTTTCTTACATTTTATCTCTTATTTCTAAAGCAGGAGTCATAAGTAAAACCTTTACACACGTTTCGTAGAATTGTTTTAATTGTTGCATCAGTATAGGTGCGTATCTATGCCGCGTGTAAATAACGGCATGTGTTCTAAGAAGAATTATAATGTTAGAAATTTTTGGTATATTCAAGAAACAAAACACTTGAGATTCCCTTGTAACACGATTTCTATGGAGGAATATCAGGTCTTAAATGCACTCTGGTTACTAAAATGGGACATTTGTGAGGAAATTTCTATTCTGACATTTGTATTTATGTCTCAAATATTGCAAAATATTTATCTGCCAGCGTAAAATAGGCTTAATGTTCATCGCAAGAAAAAATATAAGTTGTCAGAAGTCCATTTTCTTTGTGTGAGCGTGTTAATGCTTCTTTTTACCTTCTTTCGGCCTGGAGAATGTTGTTATTACGCCGTCAAGGGGTTTCTAACCGTTTATAATTAAATAAAAACAACGAATGTAGACTGTAAATTCATTAAGCGATGCACACGTTTATCACAATGAATTGGCAAAGTCGCGTAACATGTGCACTTCCGTCTCGTAGCAACAGAAGACGAACAATCACACACGGAAGTTAACACTTACACAGGCGTTCAACTCAGTGAATATAGGCGGCGCTGTATGGGCCGCAACATCCCGCCCAGTATGAAACATTGTTTCAAAATTAAGTTTAAATACAACCATTAGTTTCAAAACATAACATTGTATCGAACATAAATAATACTTACTTAAATTTCAATAAAAATACTAATAGTTAAGTTCAAAATTCAAAAATTAAATGGAATAATATCAAAACAATAGTTAGAATACTAAACAGTAGATTAAGCAATTAAAATTAATGTTACTTAACTAAAATAAGACATGTAAACAATTTTAAATTAATAATAAAATAGATCTAACAAAGCCTTGATACATTGCAAGAAAATAAATCGAAAATCACTAAAAGACTGGATAATGTACTAAAGAATGTTTGGTTAGTCATAAACAGGTAAAACACTAAGCTTGTGAATTGGTCTGTTGAGTGTTCCATTGGAAGTTCTAAGATTCACATCCCGAACTCTATTGTCCGCACTGGGGAACACTTCCAACACTCGTCCTAGCTTCCACTTCAAAGGAGGCACATTATCTTCTTTTATAAGCACTAAATCATTGATTTTTATGGCTGGTTACACTTTAAACCACTTAGGACGTTGTTGAAGGTTACTAATATATTCATTTGTCCCCCTTTTCCAAAAGCTTTGGAATAATTTTTGCGTAAGTTTCCAACGTTGTAATATAGGAACCTTTTTTTCTCACTTAGGTCTTCTTCAGATAGGGCTGTGAGGTTAGTTCCTATCAGAAAATGTCCTGGGGTAAGAACTGAAAATTCTGATGGGTCATCTGGCATTGGGCACTAAGGGTGCGAATTCAAGCATGCGTCTACTTTGGCAAATAATGTGGAAAATTCTTACGTCAGCATCTGCTCTCCAATTGTTCTCTTAAGATGTAATTTTGCTGACTTCACTGCAACTCCCCACAGTCCTCCAAAATGAGGAGCTGCTGGAGGATTAAAGTTCCATCGTATGCTTTCGTTGGGGAAGTATTGGTTAGACTTTTAGTCTTGGTTCAATGACATTACAATTCTTTTCAACTCTTTGTTTGCTGCCACAAAATTTTTACCACAATCGGTAAATACTTCAATGGGTTTACCTCTCCTATCCACGAATCTTTTGAACACAGCTATGAATGATTCTGATGTTAGGTTTCCGACTATTCCTATGTGTCCAGCTTTGGTAGCAAAGCACACAAAAATACAAATGTAGCATTTCATAGATCGCACTGCTCGACCTGGTCGGATTTTGACTGAAAATGGTCCAGCGAAATCCATGCCAACTCTGAAGAAAGCGTTTGACGAAATAACTCTGGATGATGGTAAATCTGACATTAATTGGATGGCAGTATTTGCACGTAGTCGCTGACATTTGATGAACTTGTGAATCTGCTGTCGAATAACTGATCTCATATTAATTATCCAAAATTCTCTTCAAATGACTGCAAGTGCAAGTAATAAAGAAAATCCATCATGAAGATGAGATTCGCGAAAATATTTGACAATCATCGTTGTTAAGTGATGTTTCTTCGGATAAAATCAGAATCAGATATTTTCAAAATCAGATATTTTCTATCTTGAGATAAGATTGAATGTCTTAATCTTCCTCCTACACGGATTAGATCATCTTTACCAATAAAATGATTTAAAGGAAGTATCTTACTGTTCGTGGATAGTTGTTTCCCTTCTTTCAGTAAGTTATACTCATTACTGAATTCTTCCCATTTGACAATTTTCATTATTATATTTCTGGCATGTATCCGTTCTTCAGTAGTCAGAAATCCAACGACGTGATTTTTATGCGATTTACAGTTTTTTACAAACCGAATACATCAAGAAATTATTCTCTTTAATCTCACAAAGGAGGAGACTTCACTGATAATAGGGAGTGTGGTTGTATCCGTTCCAACCGAAATTGAAACTTGCTTTCGTTCTTCTTTCACTGCCCGAAGTTGGAAGTTCATTTGTAAAGGGAATGGCATTTGACATAAGCCAGTTAGGTCCTGTCCACCATAAATCCTGCGCAATAAGCTCTAAAGCACTTAATCCTCGGGATGCACAATCCGCTGGGTTTTCTTTAGACTTGATGTGGTTCCAATGCTGAACCGGTAAAATTGATTGTATTTTCAAACCTCTGTTGGCCACGAAAGTCTGCCAACGTGTAGGTTCTGATTGAAGCCATGATTGAACAATCGTTGAATCACTACAAGCGTATATGGTATCAATCTGAATTTGAAGAGAACTGCGAACAGCTTGCAATAAGAGAACCAATAATGCAGCTGAGCAAAGCTCTAATCTTGGGATAGAATACGTTTTCAGCGGAGTAACACGGGTCTTTGATGTTAACAGGCTAACATAAATTTCTAAATCGGTTGCTGATCTCAAATAGATAACAGCAGCATAAGCCTTTGCGGATGCGTCACAAAAACAATGTAATTCAACAGTTTTAGCTTTAGGCAAAACAACTCTTCTAGGCACACGTTTGGATTTGATATGAGACACATCTGTTGAAACTCAAATCTGACCAAAGGGCGCTGTGAGCACTCTGGCAAGCGACTGATGTTTTTATGAAGAAGTTAGAACTTCTTATGAGAACAGGTGAAAAACCACGATGTTTTAATCTATGTTTCCTGTTATGATTGTGATTGTGATTGTACATAAATAAAACTTGTATAAAAAGCATAAGTCTGGACTTTATTCCTTTGAAAGTGTTAAGAATAATCTGGAACACTGAAGAAGACACTTTTAAATTAGATGTGCAACCTCTTCTTGACATGATCGGTGATTTGAAGAATTCAATACGTAGCGTACTGCAAATGGCATCGAAAATATTCAACCCAATTGGATTTGCTTCACCTTTTATGGTCCTCATAAAATTATTAATGCAAGAAATATGGGAAAATGGATTAGGATGGGACGATGAACTGTCTACTGAATTGAAGAAAAAATGAGATTCCAGAAAATGACAATTCCAGAACTTTTAAGTGAGCAGAAACTGAACTCAAGAAATTGTGGACTGTCATTAGCCATCCGACATTAAAGGACTTTTACGCCTCCCTCAAAATTCAGTGGTGCTATATCACTGAGAAAGCTGCGTGGTGGGGTGGCTTGGGATATATATGTAAATTGTTAATAAGCATAGTTTCTTGTATATATATTTGATAACTTGAATATTGTAATAATTTCTTGAGACTTAACATTATATTAGTGTAAATTTATGAATGAACCCCTTGGTCATTCGGGGGGCAGTATGTTGAAACTCAAATCTGGCCAGAAGGCGCTGTGAGCACTCTGGCAAGCGATTGATGTTTTTATGATGAAGTTAAAACTTCTTCTGACAACAGGTGAAAAACCACCATCCTATGTTTCTTGTGATTGTGATTGTACATAAAGAAAACTTGGATTAAAAAGCATAAGTCTGGACTTTATTCAAGGATCGTCTGACAGGTAAGAAACCTTTAGATATTCATTAAGAACAAATTTGGCGAATGCGAAATAGAAGTTGAACCAACATCTTCCCGATAAGTAAGCCATTTTTGATTGATTTCTTCTGGAACAGGATCTTCCCACGATAGTTGAAGTTTCCAAATTTCTTGAATTGGAATTTTGGCTCCGATTATGAATGCTGCTAACCAACCAAGAGGATCGAAAATTTTCGAAACTGAAGACAATACTGTTCTTTTCGTGATGAGTTTTGAACTATCATCAGATATCTCGAAGTCACAAGTGAAATCCTTTTGCGCAGGTTGCCATGTCAAATTTAGTACCTTTATTGATTTATTAGCTACCATTTGGCACGTGAAATTTCCAGTGTTCTGTAATTTGAGTGCACGTTCTAACACTGGCTGATTATTTGAACACCATTTATGTAGTTGAAATCCGCCCTTATCTAACAATGCACACAACTGCAAAATTATCTCTACTGCTTCATCGGGTGTCTCAGCTCCAAACAAAGCATCATCCATGTAAAAGTTGTGCAACAGTACCTCGGAGGTCTTAGGAAATGTTGAACCTTCGCTGTTTTAGAATACGAGTTGCAAAATAAGCCGCTTATGTGGTTCCGTACGTAACTGTGCATAATCAATACACCTTTATAGTTTTTGAAGATGAGTCCCTCCAGAGGATTTTTTGATATTCGCGATCCTTACTATGTAGCTGGATTTGGCGATATATTTTCTATAAATCACTCGTGATTGCTATGGGTTGGTACCTGTATCTCAAAAGAAATGTAAACTTTGGGAAATCGTCCTAAACTTTGGGACCGTTCATTAGCGTATCATTAAGAGATATCCCTGAAGTATTTTTTGAACTAGCGTTAAATACGACACGGAATTTGGTTGTAAAACTAGGCTCGTAGAGTACATGATGGTGAGGAATGTAATAGTGTTCATTTTCTTTATCAACCCTATCCTCGGGTACCTCGTCCATATGTCCAAGGGACAAGTATTCTGACATGATTGATTATATTGTTGATATATCTCAGGAGTTTTTCAGTAGTCTCTTCTCTAATGTAATGAATTTGCGGAAAACTGATGATCTGGAATTAACCAACACTGCTCAGTCAGACTTAAATGGTAGATTTACTATATAGCGACCAGCCTCACTGCGTCTATGATTCTCTAGAAAAAAAAATGATTCACAAAATCTTCTTCTTTAGTAAACGGTTGCGACGACGGAATTTGCTCTAATTCCCATAATTACTACTCTAACTCTTTAGTTTTTACGCTTAAATTGTTTACTGAAATATGTTCTCGATCTTTAAATTCGAATGTAGTTCCACCCGAGATAATACATCCTAATTTTGAACTTGGAGCGAATGGAAGATTATTGTGTCCCTTCATAACTTCTCCATAGAAAATTGTGAAAAACAAATTTACCCCAAGAAGTATGATACCATAACAATTAGTACCATAACAATGAATCATCTCTCTGTCTCTCTACGTTTTTCTTATCGCACGATGGCGCGTCTTTTCTCTTCGCTCTCCGGCTAATCCCGGAAATGTACACTGAAGAGCCAGAAAAACTGGTACACCTGCCTAATATCGTGTAGAGCTCCCACGAACACGCAGAAGTGCTGCAACAAGACGTGGCATGGACTCAACTAATGTATGAAGGCATCCTGGAGGCAATTCACACCATGAATCCTGCAGGGCAGTCCACAAATCCATAGGAGTGGGAGGGGTTGGAAATCTCTCCTGAATAGCACGTTGCAAGGCCTCCCAGATATGCTCAATAATGTTAATGTCTGGGTATTTAGTTGGACAACGTAAGTGTCTAAAATCAGAAGAGTGCTCCTGGAGCCATTCGGATTCAACTCTCGACGTGTGGGGTATCTCATGGTCCTTCTGGAATTGTTCAAGTCCGTCTGAATGCCCAATGGACATGAATGGGTGTAGATTATCGGACAGGATGCTTATGTACCCGTCACCTGTCAAAGTCGTCTCTATACGTAACAGGGGTCCTATATCACGCCAACTACACACGCCCCATATTATCACAGAGGTTCCACCAGCTTGAACAGTCCCCTGTTCACATGTACGGTCCATGGATTCATGAGGTTGTCTCCATTCCCGTACACGTCCATCCACCTGATACAATTGAAAACGAGACTCGTCAGACCAGGTAACGTGTTTCCAGTCATCAACAGTCCAATGGAGGTGTTGGCGGGTCCACGCAAGGCGTAAAGCTTTGTGCCGTGCAGTCAACAACGGTACACGAGTGGACCTGCGGCTCCGAAAGCCTATATCAATGACGGTCCGTTGAACAGTTTGCACACTGACACTTGTTGATGCCCTAGCATTGAAATCCGCAGCAATTTTAGAAGTGTTGCACATCTATCTCCTTTAAGGATTCTCAACAGTCGTCGCCGATCCCGTTCATTCAAGGTCTTTTTTCGGCCTCACCGCTGTCGGGGATTTGATGTTTTACCGGTTACCTGATATTCACGGTACATTCGTGAAATGGTCGTGCGTGAAAATCCAAATTGCATCGCTACCAGGGGCGTGCTTAGGGTTTTAGCGGCTCTTGGCAAAACCCATTTACTGGCAATCAAATTTCTCTACGTACTGAGTAATGGATCTTATAAGACAATCGCGATCCCCCCCCCCCGAAAAAAACTGCATCCACTACTGATTTTACTAATTATTACTCTTAATGCATTACGTTTCTATACTGTAAAAGCTACATTCTAGCTACGTAAAAGAAAATTATACATGAAATTACAATTGATCCACTAAAATATAAAATTAATGAATTTGTATGAATAATGAAACAATGGGAAAATTATTTACATGATTTAGAAAATGTAAATTGTTAAAAACAAATAATTACATGGATGAATTTATTGGTTATAAAGCAATTTTTCTTGCTTTCTGAACAGTGAAATTGTCTGTTATAAGAGAATAGTCCAAAGATGATGAAAGATCATTTTCATTAGAAATAAGTGCCAAGAAGGACAGACGTGAATTGGTCAATGCTGATCTCAAATAAGATTTTACTAACTTTAATTTTGAAAATGACCGTTCTGCTGAGGCAATGGTTACGGAGATGGTCAAAATAATACTTAGAGCAATCTCTAGGTCTGGAAGAGCATCATAAAGACTAGTTTCATACATATATTTAAGAGTTTTTCGAGGGAAAGTTATTGTCTCAGGAATGTAGCGCAAAAACACTGTAATTTCTGTGCACAAATCTTGTTCATTGATATCATCGAATACAGTGGTTGCAGAGATTCAGTAGCTCACATCAGTTCAAAAACGTTAAAAAGGAATCCAAAAATATCATTGAAATTTTTTAATTGCTGGAAGCGTTCCTCAGTTGACATTATAGCCTGGTCGATAAGAACATTGAAAAAATTTATGCAATAGTTTTCGTCGGGTTTAAAAACGCTTTCATCGTTGTACTCATAATCTAAATGCTTCTTGACCTTTTTTTCTTCTGAGAGAAAAAGAAGCATATTTCTTCTGAGAGAAATGCTCCTCTGCTAATTTTTTTGCAGCAGCTTTTGACTTTTCGAATCCAGTTTCTTTAAACGTTTTTAAAAACATGAACTGTGTTCTCCATTAATTTTAAAGCTGTATTCAGATTTACATCTACACTTTGTATTAGTTTACTAAAAATATTGAATTGGCATAGAATATCATACCATATCCCCAATCTGAAACCTAATAGCTTTAACACTTTGTACTTTGGCTTCCCATATAGTGTCACAGAGAGGTTTGACAGTCAAATTTTTTACATGCATCTTTAAAATTTCCCATCGGATAGTTGAAGAGGAAAATGTGACCATATATTTTACATATATTGCATTGTTGGTAGGATATTCACTTAGTTTGACGCGTTCTAGTGAGATCCTGGGGTCTCACTAGAAAACTCAATTATCATAGAAGATTCTTCAAACGAATTTTCTGATACTGATGATTGTGTATCTATTCGAACTTCAGTTGAAGACAAATCACTTGACAAAGGATGGGAGTCATTTTCTGGACTGAAGTGTTTCAATAAAGCACCTTTTTGAGTCTCAATAAATTTTTCATCTTTCTGTGTTCTTTTTCTTTTCTTATCTCCTGAATCATTTTAACTTCCTGTACCAAATCGAGGCATTTTACATCAATTCTAAAAGCAAGTTTGAATATACCGGGTGTACGAAAAGTATGGCTACACTTTCAAAACTGAATTAAAAATAAACAAACAAAGATTTTCACTTACAGTTTTTAATGTTCCATAAAGAAAATATCAAAGTTTTTTTGCAATGCTTTATTCCACAATTGCTTTATACCACGATTGTCTTATACCACGATTTCAATGTGCACACAATTAGTCGAGCGCAACACATCGGGTCTATACGAGATTTCTCGCCACGTTCTATGAAGAATTGTAGGATCAACACTCTGAATGGACGCTGTAATTCAACTTTTCAGTTCATCAGTGTCACAAATTGGAGATTGGTAAACAATGTTTTTCATGTATCCCCATAAGAAGTCCAAATGTGTTATGTCTGGAGATTTAGATGGCCACGGTATTGGATCTCCTCTTCCCATCCATCACCCAGGGAACTTTTTATCTAAAACCTTTCGCACTTCCAAACTCCAGTGTGGTGGTGCCCCATCCTGCTGGAAAATGATATTGGGTTGCAAGTCCTCTACTTGAGGAAATGAGAAAATTTCAAGCATATCAAGGTAATTGCCAGAGGGAAAAGTTTTTTCGGAAAAGAAAAAAGGCCTAATAATTCGATCGTGCAGTAAACCACACCACACGTTTACTTTAGGGCTGTCTCTTGCTTCCTCCAGTACGGTATGCAGAATGTTGCAAAAAATGGATATAGCGCCATCTAGTTTACATTTCATTGAGCAGAAACTTTAATCATTTCTTTATGGAACATAAAAATCCGTAAGTAAAAATCTTTGTTTGTTTATTTTTAATTCATTTTTGAAAGTGTAGCCATACTTTTTGGACACCCGGTATTTCATCAATTAAATTCCATCTTCTTCATTTCAAGTTTATCGCATCGAAGCTTATGGTCAAGCAACTACAAAACATTTTACATGATTGAATAGACGATATGCTGGTCACTAGAAGCCAATAATTGTTGTTTCTTTAAGGACATAAGGGGTAAGAAATGTACTAAAATGTTTGAATAGACGAAAAATGAAAATTTTCTGTTTCTCCTCTGTGTCAGCTTGTTCGAACCATCAGAGTATGGGACGGAGATCAAGTTCCGCGTGAAAAACCAGACACAAGACAACAGTGCACTAACAATACATTGATGGTCAAACTGTGAACAGAAATTCTTTTGTGACTCCAATTAAATAAACTTCCAAAATCAATAATTTACCTCCAAAGAAAGAGAGAAAAGTATTCAAAACTTACTGATTGTACCTGCTTTGTAATATTTTCAGTTCTTCAAGAAGTGAGAAATAAAATCCATTATAATGATAGAGAGAACAAGTAAAAGCCATTTTTTGTTTACCCCACTCCTTCAGACCCCTTTCTTCCCAACAGGTTTGGAGCGCATTTACTTACTTGTCTTACACTCCCTGGAGAAATGTCTTGTCCATTGTTTGCTTTGAATAGACCAAACATTTGACCAAATGGTATTAGTATTCGTTCACAAAGATACGCTCACGTTTTTCTCAGTTTGCAACTATTCCGTGAAAACGGACACATTCCAATAAAACGATTTATAATTCGTTAAATGACTGTATGTAGTGACTGCCAGATAGTAGAAACTGATATTGAAAAAAAGGATTGATAATCAAGGTTTTACTATAACTGAATTGAAGATAAATCATGTTTTTCTAACCGAGAAATTTTTCAAACCAAAAGGGTAGTTTGTCAATTAAGATTCTTTCTACGGTTCTTTTCAAAAAATCGAAACATATAAATTTTCATAAGTTGAATTACAGAAACAGCGAAAAATGAGGGATTTCTTAAAAAAAATAAGTAACATTTAGAAAAGTGTTGCGATAAGGAATAAAAATGGTGGCCCTAAATTTTTAGCGGCCCTGGCGGTGGCCTAGTTCATTTCCCCTCCCCCCAAAGTACGGCCCTGATCGCTACCTCTTAGATGCTATGTCCCATCTCTCTTGCGCCGACTATAACGCCACATAAGTCATAAAAATCGTGATAACCTACCATTGTAGCAGCAGGAACCGATCTAACAGCTTCGCCAGACACCTTTTGTCTTATATAGGCGCTTCCAACCGCATCGCGTCACGCTCATTGGTTGCATATTCCCGTTATTTGCATACGCATGCCTGTACCAGTTTTTTTTTTTGCTCTTCAGTGTACTTCTAATCTGTCTCCCATGTGTATCATCCTGTTTGTGTGGTGTCTTCTGCTAAGTCCGTTACCATGCTGATGTTGGCTGAATAAAGTTCTTTGGAAAACGAACTGCGTCTCTTCACTCTCTATATTTCTCTGTGACCCACCATTGCATCTTCCTTGAGTTTTTGAAATGATTACGTATCCTTCTTCTTACGACTGTCTCCAAGTGATTGTTTTTTGCTTATTTTTCCAATGCGGAGGCACTTGTCGGATAGACATTCGCCTTTATTCATCGCAGTTTCTGCTGGCCATTTTATCATGGGAGCACCATAGAGGCGGACCAGCATTACCCCCCATGAAGGGACGACACAAACGGAGGTATTTTAGGGGCGTGACGCCGGGATTCGATCCGAGCCCCCTCAGCACCAAAAGCCAGCGCGCTGTACCACAAGGCCACCACAGGCCTCTCCATGTGATTGTGAATTAATAAGAATCCGTCTTCATTCTTCATTCCTCGTACATTTTGTGTATAATCATCTATTTATCTCTGTGTGTGTACATAACATGCATACACTCTAACAAACAACTCGAAAAAGTACACCGAAGTTTTTTTTTCTACAAAAATGTATAATAAGAAAGCGCCTAAAGATGTAATTATGATTACGTCTTTACGCGCTAGAATGCTGGAACAAAGCTGGAAAAAGTGACGGCAACCCTAAAAGATAAGCTAATGCAAGGTAAGCACTACAGTCAACGATACTAATTAGTAGATTCAGTGATGCATCATCTCGTGGCAGATTTATCACGCGTTTTGCAGTTATATTTTTAATACCTCTAAATTATTTATGGTAACTTCCCTCTCTAAAAGCCTAAAAATTGTTAGAAAAAAAGCTGTAATTCCTGTGTTAATTTTCTTAAAAAACACTAAAATCCTTCCCTCGAAAACGAAACCCATCCTCTAAAAAAATATTCGAGATGTGTCACTGAATGTTTCATTGGAGAAAAGTCCGAAACATAGAATGCTAGAGAGCATGACAAAATATTGAAAAAAAATCCCGAATTCTAGAGAGTTGTTGCCTAATCTTCCTATTAAAGGAACCTGATAACCATGGTTGAAGTGGCAGTATAATAGGATGAATGATACTGCTGTTATCTGTCCTTAATAGCTATATAAGTCTGAATCAATTGCTAATACCTGCAGAGCTCTATATAAATGGCAGCCAAGGTTTCGCACTGGCCTTTCATTCCTTAAAAACCAAATAGAAACTCGCCCGAAGTTCTCTTCACTATATAGGTGACCTGGTAAAAAAAATTTTAAAATGATCCTCTGAGCTTATCGAGACATCACGCAAACAGAAAGACAAAATCTGTGCACTCGAACACGTTGCATAGGTTTGCTGACCAATGCAAACCTATATAACACACGTGACCTTGTGATGCAGTATAGACTGTCGCCTCTATTATTAATCATTGCTTAAATCGAATTTTCAGCATTCAGTTTATCTAATTGTTATTGTATTGATGTTTTTATAGAGAGTTAAGGCCTGTTCACATAGGAGTCCGGTAGCAGAAGCGTTAAAGTATTGAAATATAGTATTTGACCAATGACAAACCTCCAAACGATTAGCAGCAAAATTTTTACGCCTATGAATACTTTATTTCCGTCTCAGCGCCATCTTTCTTTTTACGCTTCCGCTACCGGACACCTATGTGAACCCTAACTGATTTTGTATTTAAATATGAAACTGTACAAGTGTTAAATTACTTATTTTGTACTTTGAGATTATTAAGAGTTATAATGTAATTTATAGTTGGTTCAAACTAGTAGTAATTGTTAATTCTTTCGAGTAGTTTTGGAGTTTTCTAGTAGAAAGTCACTATTAGTGTTTATTCATAAGTGCTGTAATTTATTTTGTTGACTAATAAAGAAGTGTACAGGTTAAGAGATATAGATGGCACTGTGGTGGTTTCAACGGGGAGACTAGCTAAATTCTGTTTCATTTTGTTTTACAATTTATCTTTCAGCCATAGGTCGAATCGGTTTTTTGTGTTTGGTTAATTTGGGCTGATGCCTTTCTGTTTTTCTGCATTTCTGTTGTGTCGCGGCTGGTCTTCCTGCGGACGCTCTCCGACCGGAATTGCTGTCGAGCGACGGGTTATCAGTAAATGAAGGCCGCATACCCAAGGGTTGGACGTCAGTCCAGTTGAATTTATCCTCTATAAACCTTGAAGAAATTGCGTTTACGATGACTCATAGGAATGAAAAAATTAATCAGACGACAAAACATCGTCAAAAATCAAAATAGATTTTTGGAGAGAACTGCCACTGATGTGCGAATACAGTTTTGTTAATCTGGAACGCATGTTCATTTAAACCAGTGGTTCCCAACGGGGGTAGTACCGCCCCCTGATGAGCGCTCTGAAGACCCAGGGGGCACTGCTGATCCAACACATAATAGAGGATCGCTCAAAGTCAGCTACCAACAGTTCTGGCTGCAAAATCAGATACCGATACTTTATCCTGTATTATAGGCTATAGTACAAAAGTTTTTAATTGTATTTCCTTCATTCTATTGAGTGGAACGTGGGTTCAGTGTAGTCGCAAATCTGCTTTCTAAAAACAGAAACAGACTACAAATAGCTAATCGCGATGGTTTAAAAATGCTACTGACAAAAATAGGGCGGAACGTTAATTAACTGATAGCAGCGCGCTTCTTCTCATTAGGATTAGTTTTAAAGTTTGTTTTTTTGTAATTTTTATTTTAATATTATCCTTCATTATCTTCATTTTGTGTGTGTAATGCGAATGTTACTATGGTTGGTTTTGTTGAATGATTTTATAATCTCAAGCTTCAAGGTGTCCTATTTGCATCTTTCTTTACTATGTTAAAGGACATAGGTAGAAATATATATATATATACATAAAAGAGCGTAAATTTGTTACTGCATCTCTGTTTGTGAGCTTGTAAGGTTTACATAAGATTCGATTAACAATAATCGAACTTTTAGGTGAATAAAGTTAAAGAAGCCACTGAAGATATGCTAATTGTGGCATACGCGGTTGGTATAAATACCAAGCAGCTAGATTAAAGAAAGGAAGAGTCGGCGAAGCGAAAGGAAGTGAGAGGAAGTGAAAGGAGGAGTAGTGTTGGCGAAACGAAGTATAGAGCTGGAGCTAGGCTTAGAGTCTGGTTTAATAATAGTTGAGTTTTGCGAGCAGCCGCGGGAGGCATAGCTAGGTTACTTCAAACCTACGCGAGTTCTTGTTTGGCCCAAAGTTTACGTGGCAGCACTGCTGGTTGACTTTCAAAGTATCTGTGAGTATAGCAAAGTGTATTTTTCTTGAATGAGTAGTTATGCAAGTGAATATATTGAATTGTAATTCCCTTACATGAATGCTATATATATCTCGTACTAGTAGTACGTATGCTTTATGTTGAAAAGCAAAATCTATATGTGCAAATATTTAAAAAACATTGTTGTTATGTAAGAACTGTGTTTGAATGAAATTATTTAGAGTGCCACTTCAAGATATACATAGCCAAAAGTCAGTGGCAAAGTTGCAATTCTCTATACTGGCGCCCGAACTTTTATATATACCCTGGTTGTTCTGTTTACATTTATAACGAACAACATAATTGAAGTTTGAACTTTGTACTGTGTTATACTCTGATATTGATAAAATTGTGAAAGTATTTTGTTATTATACTTATCTACTGCTGAAAATGTATGAGATAAGACAAAACCCTGCTGAAAATTTACCTAGGGTAATTATAGTTCAACAATTTGCGCCATTCGAAGCCACCTTCAATGGCGGCCCCTCAAGCCAATTTCTAAAGAAAACTGAGTATTACTTTCAGCAACATTGCACCCCTGAGGGGGATAAACTTAATTGCTCTAGCCGCTTTAAGAGGTAATACATTGCAGTGGTATACGTGTATGAAAAGTAGTAATCTCATTTGTGACTATTTGTCGTTCAAGCAACAGTTTCTTAGCGTTTTTCCCAAGACCTTTAATCAAAGTCAAATTGAAGCTGAAATTTATTCGCTAAGGCAACGAGATGATCAGTCTGCTTTACATTTTGCTATGGAAAAGATTTCCAAGTGTGAGGAATATTTAAAAGGGGTGACGGAAGCGGTAATCTTAAAAATAGTTATCCAGCGTTTGAAGCCAAGTGTTCAAGATTTTTTGGACAATCAAAATATTACAAGCAAGACTACCCTCCTTTAAGCTTTGGCTAAACATGACAATAGGCCTTTCTAAGAGGCCCCTTACCCTCACTCAAGAACAAGAAGTTTTATTCCCCCCCCCCCGGCAAAGTTTTTCGCGAGTTTCAAACCAACGGCGAAACCAGTACCGGGGGCGAAATAATAGAAGTTCACGGCGTTATAGTGAAATTAGTGCACTTCAAGTAAATAATGTGCAAGCACCTTACGTGCACTGGTAAGTTGTTTCACATGATATAATTCAACCTCTTAAAACTGTGTTGACAAATGTCTTAAATTGTCCGAGCAGTAATCATCATTTTGAGGATAGCGAAAAGCGAGGTATTTTTGTGGCCAATAAAGAAAGTGAGCCTAGGTGGAATAATGCGGAAATTCCAGTCCAATTTCCTGAAGGTAGTGCCAAGACTAATGCTAGTAGTTTATAAAATATACTGGTGAAATAAATTAAGAGAATTTGCATATTTTATCGAATTTCATGAAAAGAACTGAACTGAATGTAAAACCACTGCTTCTAAACAAAAATGCCAATCCTGTACGTCAAATACGTAAGCGTACACGTGTGTGTAGGCGGAGCCAGTAGAGAAACAGGCTTTATAAGCGCGCGTAAGTTAAGACGCATTTCGTTCGCTAGCACACCACGGCAAATTTCTTGGTGTTATTTTGCAGCAATCGGTTAATTTCAAATTGTAACAGTAAAAATGTGTAACCACCAACGTTTAGATGATGGAATGAGGTGGTGAATTGTGGGGAGGCTAGAAGCAGGCCAATCTCAAGTCCAAATTTGTAGAGAGTTCAATTTAACGACCAGCGTCGTGTGTAACTTATGGAAACAGTTCCAGGATACCGGATCCATCGAGAGAAAGCCTGGGCAAGGTCGTCCAAGAGCCACGACGGCCAGAGAAGATCGCCATTTGTCGATTATAGAGAGGCGTAACAGGAGTGCTACAGCTTCTCATCTCTCTCGTGACTTGTATGCAGCCACAGGAACCCGTGTAGCTGCTGCACATGGAACTGATCACTCAGTACACAGCTTGCTCGATTTGGAAACAGTGCCACAGGTGACTGTTTCCAAAAGACTTCATGAGAGAGGGTTGTTTGCAAGAAGACCTGCTGTTTGCGTCCCGCTCACTTCTACGAACAGGAGAATTCGTTTATCATGGTGCAGAGAGCATAGAGATTGGAGTATGGATCAATGGGCGACCGTTCTCTTCACTGATGAGTCCCGGTTCAGCCTAAACACCGATTCTCGCCGTACGTTCATATGGAGAGAACCAGGGACCCGCTACCTACCCTCCAATGTCCGCGAAATCGACCATTATGGCGGAGGAGGTTTAATGGTCTGGGCAGGTATCATGTTGGATGGCCGCACACCTCTCCATGTCTTTGAAAGAGGCACTGTGACTGGTGTGAGGTATAGGGATGAGGTCTTGGAGCCCTATGTTCGCCTTTTCAGGGGTGCAGTTGGCCCTGAATTCATTTTAATGGATGATAACTCGAGGCCACATAGAGCTCTTCTGGTCGACGAATTTCTAGAGAGAGAGGATATTCGCCGGATGAATTGGCCAGCCAGATCTCCAAACCTTAACCCTATAGAGCATGTCAGGGACACTCTGGTGAGGGCAATTGCAACTCGCAAACCCCCTCCGAGAACCATACAGGGAATGAAAACAGCGTTGCTGAACGAGTGGAACCAATTGCCACAGGAAATGATAAACTGCCTTATTTCATGTATGAAATCACGCTGCGAGACTTGTATATCTGTAAGAGATGACCATACCCCCTATTAACCCATTTTTTTGTTTATTCTGCAACCGCTGTTTCATACCTTCCGACTCCAACGAGTGTTACGCACGATCATGCGTGTGTATTATAATTATTGAATGGTTATTTGTTTTGTATGGTATCAATGTATGTACATGTCAAATTTCATTACAATCGGTACAGTAGTTCTAGAGATAATCGACCAGGTCTGCAAATTCTCTTAATTTCTTACACCAGTGTAAATCATCTGATACTTCTATTAATGCTATTTTAGATGATATTCACACATCTGTTAACCCATTTATGCCTAGCGCTCCATGGAACGGTAGTCATGTTGAAATTATTTATATGCTGCTCCCCGAGATCGCCAATGTGGTTTGATTTGTCACCTCCATTCTGCTTCATGAGTATGTCTGCTATCACTCAGTACACAAAATTAGTCATTCCTACCGATATGCTGAGTTCAGAGATGTTTTGAAACAGTCGTCTGAATTTTCGAGCAAGTTTTTGAAGTACCAACCAAATACAGGTAAATATAATTTTAGTGCATTTTACCCTATGCATATATATTTTTTTTTATAATTCCTAAGATGTTATGCTATCATGCTGTAACAAGAAAAATCAGATGCTGTTATTCTTATGTTAGTTATAGGCTTGAAATACTCTGTGTTCCATTTTTGGAACACTAGGCAAAACCATTACCATTAAGACTAATATTTTCCTGTTCTCTTTTTTTTAGCCGAAAGCATCTTAGAAGCTTTAATATGCATAAAAATCTAAGTTTACAGGAAATAACTGACCTGTTAGAGACAAATGAAAACATTGAGGCAAGTGCCATAATCATACAACCACCAGAAAATGCTACATCACCCATTTCTGATGAGGACTCTGGAGATGAAGAAGAGGGAACAATAAATGATCTACCTTGTTCTTTGCTGCGTGCACCTTCTTATCTTATTCGAGATGGATCTGTTGCTGATTCTGATCCAGATTATCCTCTATCCATGCCTGAAGATGATTCTCCTGAGGATGAAATTGCATCCACCTCTACTGCGCAGCAACCACCTCCATCAAAGAGGGGAAAAATCTCAAAAATGCGTAAATGGAAAAAAGCTGATATAAATACACAGCCCAGAAAGGGTTACACAAGTAACAAATTATTTCTCCACAAGTGAAAACTCCTACAGAAATTCTTGAACTTTTTCTTGATGGAGATCAATGTAAAAACCTGAACACAAAATTTAATGAATACGGTCTTGGTGCATCAGTTGTCCTTCAACTTAGTGAGGCACTTACAGAAGCACACCCTGTACAAAATCATTTTGTGTTTGATAGCTTTTTCCTCAGTATTTCACTTCTCGACAAGATCAGTTCAATATGTCATCAGGCAACAGGTACAGTGCGTAAAGATCGTATTGACAAATCTCTACTGGAATCAGATGGTACTCTAAACAAGAAAGAAAGGGGCACATTTGATTATCTAACTGATGGTAAAGGCAACATTATTTGTAGATGGTATGACAACAGTGTTATGACAGTTGAATCATCTGGAGCTTATGTTAATCCTGTGTGTCTTGTCAATCGTTATTCTCAGAAACAGAAAAAGGTCCAAGTCCAGCAGTCAAACCTGAGCAAAGTGTATAATCAATTTATGGGAGACGTGGGCAGAGTTGATGAAACATTGATAAGTACCGTGCATCAATCCGTGGCAAGAAGTGGTAGTCAAGCCCTCTTTTGTTCTGTTTTGAACAGGTCTTACAAAATCCTTGGCTACTGCATAAAGCATATGAGAAGAATACGATGGATTTTTAGAGTTTCGTCAACGAGTGGCATACCATTATCTGGAGACTCATAACCATTCTGCAAAACCAGGACAAAAAGGAAGAACTTCTGCAAAGCGTAACATTGATTCACGCTATGATGGAATGAATCATTTGATAGTAAAACAGTCAAAACAAACACACTGTGCCCCCATGGCATAAGAACACCTCTTTTCGGTGTGAAAAATGTGATGTTGCTTTAAATGTGAAGTGTTCAGTTGAATATCACACTGAATAGTGCGATATTGTGTGTGTTTATGTATGAAGTTCAAGTATGTGAAATGTTCACTCATTAAAGTCTCTTTCTAAGATAAACTAAAGAGTGTTATCCCTTATATACAATACAGCAATGGATTTACCTAGAGTTCCTTTTTGGAACGCCAAATAACTATAAAACAGGTTGAGAAATTAATTTTTGGTCTTTAAATTCTTGTTTATTATATTTTTCTTACTAACATATATTAATTCCATGCATACATTCCAAAATTTCAACCTCCGGCATAAATGGGTTAATGAAGGAAAGTTAGTAGATGACACAGTACGTGTTACGGAAGTTAATGAACACCTATCAGTTGACTGTAATAAAGATGCTTTAAACAGTATTAGGAACTCGCTAAGTAATGATGTTATTATTTCAAGTTCCCAGCGAATGAGTATGCTTTAGACCAGGTTGATAATATGGTCTTAAATAAAGTGGCCTGAAAACCAGACTGAGAATCAGAATGAGTGTTTGTTACAGAGTCTTACTGTAAGTTTCTTAGCTGATGCTCCGGAAGTTGTAGACGTAGTTGACATTAAAACACATGAATGCGAAAAGCTTAATCTTCCCACAATTGAAACGGTATTAAAGAATTTAAATGATAACGCTGCTGATGAAGCAAGTTTTAAAGAGACTTTTTCGTCAAAAGAGGATAAAACTAAAGTTAAGGGTGATAAAAATGAGGAAAAACGACTTCCAGTTCCAGCATTAAAACTGCTAATACTGAAGTAATTAAGTCGGTAAACAATAAGTCGGTTACGTAAAAAGACGAAAAACAGTGCCAGTTTGTTGAAAAACATGAAAAAAGCAGCGAAACAAATAGTAAACGTATCATAAATGGTGAAATAAAGCCAGTAACTGAACACGTAGCTGCGGCGTATAAGTTTGAAAAAATAGAATCTGCATTAAACTCTAATGCCAATACTAGCAAAAGTACGCAGAGAAGTAAAGTGTGTACTGCAAAACCTCCATGAAAGGATAAACGTGTCACAGATAAGGTACACAAGGTTATCAAGAGAAAGGATGACAATTCTAAAAACCCTTCGAACAAGTATAGGAAGCGGAAGATACCAGCCTCCCAGCAAGAGCCCCCTCCCAAGGGAATTACTGTCCATCGTCAAGCCGGACCGCATATTACCATTCCTTACATGAATTCACGCCATTACATCGTTTGGCGGCTGCTGATTGGTCAATGAGTTTACATCGGTATTTGTGTATTTGGTGCGCTGATTCTTATGAAAGCATGTCTGTTTTTCAAGAATCAAAACTTCCATCACTATTTTTGAACGAAATAGAATCTATTTCAAATAATAGTATAGTAGTACGCAGTAATGTTCAAAATTACATATTTGTGCATCATAAAATTTATGCATTTGTACAATAAAGTCACTATTTTCAGTCTATTTTTGGTAATTTTTAGAAGAGTATTTATAATTTTTATTTTTTAAGAGTAAGGTTTTTATTTTTTAAGTGTGCAAAACAGCAAAAAATATATTATTTGTATCTTGCAATTAAGATTTTAATTAAAAAAATAAACAATTTTTTTTTAAATTCAATATTTAAATTTAAAAATAAATAAATAAAGCTTTCATTTTTTTTAATTCAACATTTAAATTTAAAAAAAAGAATATTTTTCCTTTTTTATAATTCAACATTTAAATTTAAGAAAAAAAAATTCTATTTTGAGTAATATTTACTCTATTTTATTCTACTCCTAAAATTTTACAGTGAAATTACTACGGAAATTGGTAATTTCTTAAAATTTTTCATGCACAAAAAAGAAATATGAAGGCATTTATGGTGAAAATTTCTTTTACAAATAGTTTGTCACTTTAAATTACTTTTACATTAATAGGTGGCGCCACTTAAAAAATTCACGTTCCTTGTAAAATATTGCGTAAAAAAATATATAAAAATAAAAGCAACTAAGAAATAGATTTTATCTCATTTAAAATACTCTTAGGATCAAATATTATGCAATTATCGAAATGAAAGCAACTAAGACTTATATTTTAGCATTTATCTCATTTAAAATGCGCTTACGATCAAATATTATGGCAATTACCGATGCAAAGTCAATTGATCAATCAGCAGCCGCCAAACGATGTAATGGCGTGAATTCATGTAAGGAATGGTAATATGCAGCCGGACCAGCGCCACAGGTCCAACTCCCTGCTGCACGAAGGATGCCCACATGGTCAACAAACCCCTTTACTAGGACTGCGACCATCAAGAGAGGTTCCACTGAATGGACAGACTGGTGCGACGAAGTTGCTGCATTCTTGTATCAATTTTCTTATTCCATCTCCCCCCCCCCCTCAATAAAATCGAACCAAACTGGTTTGAAGTTCCCAAGTGTATATTCTGTGAAAAAAAATTTTTGAGAGGAAAGGGGTGAGCCACTGAAAAAAAAAACGGCATACTGTTGTTTTATAAATTTTTGAAGGGGACATGTAGTGAATAGAAAAAAATACATACTGCATACAGATAATGAACTTACTAACTAACTAATGTACTAACTTCACAAAACATAAAACATGTGCACTATGAATAGTGGGAGAGCACCTACAAACAGTCGAGAAATGTCATGCTGTGCAATTGTGGTGACAATTTAACTTAAATAGATTTTCTAGAGCGCAGTTGGCCAGTTCAGTATCCACAACTCTGCAAATCCACCGTTTGTTGGTATTACCTGGACCCTTCGGGGTTAGTTTTATAAAATAGGAGTGGCGTTTCCCCCCCCCCCACAACATGTGGAAGGTTTTTTGGCTTTGCCACCCATTATGTAAAAAGTCAGACTAGCACGCGTTTTCAATTAGTTAACTGAAGTCATTCAGACTTCAGTTACCTAAATTGTTTTTCGAGGGAGGCCAATGTAAGGTTTACATAAGATTCGATTCACAATAATCGAACTTTTAGGTGAATAAAGTTAAAGAAGCCGCTTAAGATATGCTAATTGCGGCATACGCGGTTGGTATAAATACCAAGCAGCTAGATTAAAGAAAGGAAGGGTCGGCGAAGCGAAAGGAAGTGATAGGAAGGGAAAGGAGGAGGAGTGCTGGCGAAAAGAAGTATTGAGCTGGAGCTAGGCTTAGAATCTGGTTTAATAATAGTTGCGTTTTGGGAGCAGCCGTGGGAGGCATAGCTTCGTTGCTTCAAACCTACGCGAGTTCTTGTTAGGCCCAAAGTTTACGTGGCAGCACCGCTGGTTGACTTTCAAAGTATCTGTGAGTATAGCAAAGCGTATTTTTCTTGAATGAGAAGTTATACAAGTGAATATATTGAATTGTATTTCCCTTGCATGAATGCTATATATATCTCGTACTAGTAGTACGTATGCTTTATGTTGAAAAGCAAAATCTATATGTGCAAATATTTAAAAAACATTGTTGTTATGTAAGAACTGTGTTTGAATGAAATTATTTAGAGTGTCACTTCAAGATATACATACCCAAAGGTAGGTTAGAAGTGCAAAATCTCTATAAGCTTAAGAAGGAAAATTGCAGGGGGGCGCTGAGTAATTTTTCTTTTGAAAATAGAGCGATAGACCAAATGACGTTGAAAACCTCTGATTCAAAGTTGAAAACCAACGGCAGTTTTCAACTTTGAATGTTTTCGTTTTTATGATCTACTCATACTTTTGGTGACCAAACTAATCCCAAACTTCAGCGTACTAGTCGTACGTACGAAACTGCGATTTCCGTGAAAATGAATTCTCTACAAAGCTCTGAAGTAGTTCAAAATTCTAGTAGTTCAATATCGGTTATTGCGGCTGTATTATATTAGAAAATTTTAATATCCTTTGAACCCTAAGCTTTTAACAAGGTAGTTGGGTGATCCATAACGTAACCAACGCAGAACATAGTACTCTCCTAAGAAGCTAGCAGAGAGGTAAAGGTTTTTTCATTAAAATCGCAAGAGAAATGCAAACTTAGTTTCTGAATAACTGTGGTAAATCCCTTCGTCAGGAATGAGCATTCGATGCATTTAATTTCTCAAGACGAACCCTTAATTCATGAATTTTTTAACACACACTATTAGGAAAAATACACTCAAATTACACAGATCTAATCCGGTTAGATCAGGGGTACTTAGACTGCGGAACGCGGGCAGCATGTGGCCCACCAAGCTTTTATGTTCGGCTCGAAGCACTCACACTCATTATCAGGCAGGTACATTTGTAAACATAATTTTGGAAATGAGTACCTGAAAAATACAAAACTACACAAAAATGTGCCACCTGCTGCTCAAGTTGTTCGCATCAATGTATCTTTGTGAATCATCCAGTTTCCCCACGACATACTATGTGAATTAAGTTCATAGAAATCGATTTACTGATTCTTACTCTGATGACGGATTAAGAGTAGCATGTAGCACGTATAAACCAGATTTGTCTAAAACGGTCAAAAGTTTGTATCAACATAACAAATCACACTCATTTTTAAATAAACGTTTGAATACATTTAGGTTTTGAATTTTATTTTTTGATTATTATATTATGAGGTGCACTTTTGACAACGTTCATACAAGTGTTGAAAAGTTCTGGAATAGTCCTCCTTCTCTACTGCTGCAAGTTCCCTCGTAACAGAAGCCGGGATATCTAAAATGTTTGCAAATCTGTGTCCTTTCAGTGCCGATTTCAGTCTTGAAAACAGGACAAGTCTGGCGGCGACAGATCAGGGGAGTATTGAGGGTGGGAAAACTCAGTAATCTAATGCTGGCCGATTTATCGGTTCACAAAGGAGGAACAAAGTGCAGAAATTACAAAAACAGACATTCAGAAAGAGATTAACCCTACTAAGATTAAAGTGGGAATAGATACATTTAGGAAGATAGGGAAAGATGGTGTCTTAATAGCAACTGAAAAAGAAGAGGAAATCGACAAGTTGATTGAAGAATTTAGAAACAGAGATACATTAACAGGAAAATATAAAATTGATAAACCAAAAAAGCTGAAGCTGCAGTTAGCAATTTATGAGGTGATGGAAGATATAGAAAGGGAAGATCTTGGTAAAATGATAATGGAACAGAATGAGGAGCTGACAGAAGATGTCCAGATCATCACCAAATTTAAAGCTCGACAGGGAGAAAACATAGTAATTAATTTAAATGGTGAAGCTTTCAAAAGAATTATGAAGAATAAAAAAATCAAGATAGTATGGAGAAGATATAATATAAAAGAATACTTAAGACCGAAGATATGTTACAATTGCTTCAGGATTGGGCATATTGCCAAATGGTGTAAGAACGAGAGAATTCGTAAAGACTGCGGGGAAAAATCACACGAAAGAATGTGTGAAACAGAAATTAACTAAATATTTAAATAGTAAGAATGATATTAAGGTTGATACGAAACATACGCCTGCCGTTAGTACGTGCGTTAGCTTTAGCATGGAGATAGGCAGAATCATTGCCAGAACCGATTATGGATAGAGACAATCCACTTCATTATAAATGTGTACATTTGAACTTCCATAAGTCAATTAATGCCGTGCGTGAGTTTGTTAGCTCACTGAATTTTGATGTAATTTCGGCTAATGAGCCATATTATAGAACGGGAGAGGTAAATGAACTGTAAGGGTTCCCGAGAGTTTATCAAACTATTTATAAGAATAAAGAAACTAAAGTAGCATTAATTATTAGACAGAATATGAGCTGCATAAATTTAATAACTACAGATCATATAGTGGCGATTAAGTGTGGAGTTGGAAAAGATGAACAAATTTTTATTACCACTTATCTATCACCAGCTGATAGTAAAATGGAAAGGGTAGAGCCCCAATGGGGGCAATTGCAGGCCATTCCTGAGAAAAATAAAAATATGGGGGAAAAGAGCAACAAATGTTAGAGGGGCTGCGATTATCTATTTGACTATTAGATATAACGGAACGATACAAAATGACCCAGAAAGTCTCCCTACGTACGATGGGCCATTCGGGCAGGGATTGCCCATATAACTATCACTTTTAACATAAAACAAGAAAATATTAAAAATTGGAAAGTAATCGATAATTATACACAAACTGATCATAATGCTATAATATTTGATGTAATTAGAGGTGATATATTGAGATGCACGAATATAAGTCCTAGATGGGAGATAAAAAATTTAAGGTGGAAAGATTTCCGTAGGGAACGAAAGGTGGTAACGGATAGGATATGCTGGAAACTGGGAAGCGGTACTATATATAAAGATATAAGAACATTTAATGAAGAAATAATCATGCTCTGCAAGAAGCATAGTAAAAGACAAAGTAAAATACGGCAATACAATGCTTATTGGTGGAACGACGAATCGACAATTATAAGAAGTAAAGTAAGGGCGTTGCGGAAGAAAAAACAGAAAGCCATAGATATACAAGAGAGAAAGAAATGAATGGTCAAGTTTAAAGAAGTGAGGTTTGGTTTGGGTTGGAGCGCTACGGTAAATTTTTTGCTACACGAGGGTTAATTAGACAGGGATCCACTGGAACGTTAAAGGGTTAAAGCAGATTCCGAACGTCTACAAACGTCCATGCCAAAAGTGGGATTCGAACCCACAGACTCTGGCACAGAATGCCAGCGCCCTAGCCATTCGGCCATTGTCCGGCTTTAAAGAAGTGAGAGCCAAGTATAGACAAATGATTATAGCCGTGAAAAGAGTCAAACTTCAATAATATTTGGACAAGTTGACTGTGAAAGACACATTTGAGGCAGAGAAGAACATCATAACTGGCAGAAAACAAAACATAGCAGAAGTGATGATGGATGAGAGTGGAAAGCTTCATAACAATGAAGAAGAGATTGAGAAAATATATTAACGACACATCATTTTAGGAGGATTAATGAGTTGGAGGAAGATGTAAATGATAATGTCGATGTAAGTGGTTGTATGGAAATTAGTTAAATCGAAATAGAATGGATAATAGAGGAAATGAGTAGCAAAAAAGCTAACTATTCTAAATGATGTGTCCATTCCATTTACTATCGGAATTATCCTCTTTTAAAACGTTCCATTGAGGTGTTAATAATCCTGTAGCTCATACTTAAACTCGCCACATCTGTACTGGCTTTTCCAAATTTCGGATTGAGCCTGTTTCACACCATGGGAGAGTCTCACATACGTCCTTCTTTTTCAAGGAATGAAAAGAAGTCTTTTGGGACGCTTTCATGACTCAGTGACAGTCCTTTTAACCGGAGGTATAGTAGAGCACCGCACTCAAATAACAAAGATATTTTAAACTTGTGAAGGGGAACACTTTGTAGGCACAATAACACATATTTTCCCAGGGAAATGACTCCATGTTTTCCTCTGAGTATGACATAGCAGTTCATTTACACGTAACAAAATTATTTTTACACAATTATTCGTTACCCAAAATATTTTAAACAATTATTACTTATGCAAAATTCTGTCACACTTTTATACCTAACACAAATTTATATTACGATTATTCCTTCTATCTTTACTTTAAATAAAACCAGAACAAAATTATTATTTAGCCCTTCACTTTAAGCACAACACAAAACAAAATATTCGTCAAACAAATCACATAAACAAATCATATCAAACAAATCACATAACTCACCAATTTCAAATATAATTACACGTTTACTTCATTTTTCCCCGAATTCTTTGGGATTACTTAAGTTATTTCTAATAACTTTACAAATACATATTTAATGAATTTTCCCCGCATTCTTTGGGAATTACTTGAATTAATCTTAAAACAGTTACACATACAGATTTAATGAATTTTCTTTCGGATTCTCTGGGAACCATTTAAGTTATTTCTAATACTTTTTCTTTAAATACTGTAAAGACAAGGTTATTATTTAGCCCTTCACTTTAAACAAAACTACACAAACCAAAGCTATAACTTAGCCCTTCACTTTAAATAAAACGCAACAAAGTGTTCACAAAAAAATAACATATCTTATACACAATAATTCCTAATACAATTATATTTACACATTTAATCCATTTTTCTCAGAATTCATAAGCATCAATTTCTAACACCGTTATCAATACACATTTAACTAATTTTCCCTGAATTCTTTGGTAATTATTTAAATTATTGATCCTCTTTGACATTTTACGGGACCCTAAAGTAGTGGGAATGTTCTTGGGGGTTTTCTTTTTCACGATCTTTCATTGATCCATTCGTGAAGTTATGACCTAGTGTCAGTTCAAATTTACCCCACTCTGTGCTATTCCTATCCCCCACATTTCCCATTTGTTTTTCAATCTCGCTACTGAGACATTCTTGGGCATTTGATTCCCTGTATCTTGTTTCCTTTTGCATATTCCCCATTCTCGTTGTTAGTTTCCTTTAACCTTTTACTCTCCAGAATATCAATTCGATCTTTCCTCTCTCCTATCATCAAGGAATTAGGTATTTCGCAGCTGTTTGTCAATTATTGCATCTGTGTTTTCATTTTTGTGACTTAGTTCACTGTCCCTTACCTTATCATGAATATCCTCCGAATTAGTCTCTGTTTACCTTACATCGATATCTTCCTTCCCTTTATCTTCCGTTGAATACCCCATTTCTCGCACCTCATCTGAATTCACATTAGGACTTAATTCTCTATTTCACACTCTATCTAGCATATTATCCTTCTCGATCTTCTTTCCCTTGATTTCGTTATTTTCCCTTAATTTATTTTCTTGTGAACCCCTCACTTCCTGCGGTTCATCTGTATCGTTATTGGGGTTTAGTTCACTATTTCCCACTTTTTCCGGAACCTCATCAGTCTTAGTTTCGATTTCCCTGGGACCTAATCTACTATCCCCGCCCTTATTGTAAACCTCCTCACCCTTCGTCTCACTTCCCCTTACAATTTCAAACATATTAGGAGGAATAACATCTCATCTTACGCAAGATTTGCTTCTAAACTCTTACGCAAGTGGCCTTGCGTACATACACTCCTTTCCTTTTCTTGAGTAATTGCATACTTAACTTCCCTCTCTTTTCGGGTTTCAATTTTATTCTCATGTTGACTGATTTCGACTCTATTAATTTCCTACTTAAATTTATTTCCCATCTGGTCCCCTCTATTTTTAAGATTTAGAACTCTTTTGGGTCTATTTCAGATGGTCTTTGCTATTACAGGGAAAACATCTTTTAGTCTCCCTTTTCAGGTCAATTTTAGAATCTCTTTCATCTGTTTTAGTTGGTGGTTCAAGAATAACCCCTTTCACATTTCTCAGAAATCCTTCGAAATTATTATTAACCTTTCAAATGCTTTCTCTGGCCCTTAAAATTGAAAGACTTTTAGCTGCCCTTTTTCTCAATTCTTCAATTTCTAAATCCATCAGTTTTAATTTTCTTTCAAATTGCTTATCTCTCTCCTCCTCTATTTATAATTGCTTATCTCTCTCCTCCCTTTCTCTTTCACGTTGCCTATCCCTCTCCTCTCTTTTTTTATATTTCTCCAGTCTTTCCTGTTTATCTCTTTCCCATTGTTTATACTTTTCCTCCCTCTCTTTTTGTTCTCGTTCCAATCTCTCATTAATTATAGCAAATAACCATTCCTTAGCGGAATCTTCCTCATACTTCTCACTGCCTAATATTATTTCCCTGAGATCAGCGTATGTCCTGCTATTAGAAGGAGAGCTAATTCCCGTTAACTCCGTCGCTAACAAAATTAAATCAGCTTTCCGCCCCTTCCCTATGAAAGCCATTTTTAGCTTCTAATACACTTAACAACAAATCGAGTGCAAATTTACTTTTACCATTATAACAAATATAACACACAAACTCTTATCCTGATCTAATTGCCTCAACAATTATAATAATCCTACGAGCATTTAACTACTTCAATTTATAAATCACTTCCTTTAAAATAGTACGAGCACTTTCCCATTGTTTATATTTTAAACAGTATATTTTAACGGTAAAGTTAGCACTTTTACCGTTATACAAAGATAACACACTTTAACTCTTAAATTAATACTCCAATTACTAATAGTTCAGTAACTCAAAAAATTACTTCCATCATTATAATCATGATTCAGACACTTCAATAATTATAAAAATAATTCAGTTCCTTTAACTAATTAATACTGCTATCTCATACACAAGGGAAAATAATAGAGTCCCTTAACCCTTTCACTTCCTCTATGAATAGTCGTCATTTTAATCTTTCACTGCTTGTTTCCTTGAAGCGCTTTAAAGCCAGCTCACCAGAGAGTTCTCAAACACTAATGTATCGTTGCTGCACACATCACTACGCTCTTAAATTCCTCCTGGCTCAGGTTTCCTTTCCCGTGTCTAGACAAGTTACTGAGTAAATTTCTTGCCGCTGATGTCGTACACTGTTCCTCTTGAATTCTTCCTGGATCAAATTTCCTTCCTGTCTACCTTGACCAGTTACCGATCAAATTCTTTTCCTTTGATATCGTACACACCCTTCCTCTCTTCTTTGAACTACTCTGGGATTAAACCTCTCTTGTAGCTCCTTTTCCTTCGATGAGTCTCACCACTCACGAACTCCGCATCACACCTCGTACCGGGGCACTCCCGTTGTTCTTTACACCAGCTGTGCCAAATATGTCCCTCGTGCTGTCTCGTTCCTTTTTACCTTCCTTCCAAAATTCTCGTAAGTTCTACCCACCACCTGTAGAATCCATCATGCTTCCGTGAGTCACCTTTTCAGCCCTTTGTCGGCAGTCCGCTTCTTTGCGGCTAAGTACTGGTTCTAAGGAATTTAATCTCCTAATGATGCATTTTTAAGTTCAGAGGTATTAAATTCTAGAGGCAGTATTTTCCCTTGTAACGGATTCGGGTTATTTAACATTTTTAATACTTGAATGCAAATATAAATACTCTTCATATTATAGGAATCCAATTAAATTACAGTGACTAATTCTTTACCAGATTATTTATTGCTTATTATTGTTTCATTTAATTCTTATCGGTAATGACCCTCAAAACAGAAAATTTTATGCCAAGTGTACATACTGATTACTGAACGTCACAAGTTTAAAACATCCAATTTTGTACGTGTATTACAGGTTGTCCAAAACCGTAACGACACCGGATTGAAAGCATTCATTTAAATCTACTTCTTCAATTCTCCCAACATTTTTTTTTATGAGCGAAAGCATAAAATATTTGTTGAGTACTAAAAATGGGTCATTACATTTCATGAATAGGATCAGGAATTTACATTCAGTAACGATATCTTGCAATACATCTTATAGCAGTTTTTTAATACGTTTTTCAGTATTTTAATGATAAGCCAACGCCAAATCCGTACTCACCCGGTCCAGAAAAACAGAGTTTATCGACATCCCTTGTCAGTTACTTTAATTGAACTCCACGCTGATCCCCTCTAACTGACCGTACTGTGGTCATCCACTTCCGAATCACTGCTATCACGCAGCCGACAACGGAAGTGAGGCGATGGAAATTGATGAAGCGAGTTTGTCAAAATCGATTTAATACTAAAAGTTGGTGGTACAGCTAAGAAAATACCTACGGGGTGTAAAAAGGTCTAAATTCTTTTAAGGTAATTCTGTAAGCTATTGGTTGGGGAGACAGGAACATGAAAATTTCCCCTTTATTTCCAGGTTTTAATACCTGGTTTATTTTATTTTTTTAATGTATACACTAGAAAAGTTGTCACCAAATGGCGGACCGCGGTCTGCATCCGGACCGCAGGCAAGTTTTGTGCGGACCGTGACGAAATTGTACATTTTCAGAAAATAGTGACTCAGCAGTGATACAAAATGCAATGAAAATTTGATATCCTACCACTGTATAATTCAAAGTTGTGTTCCAGTCTGAATCCCAGTCAACAGAATAAAATGCAAACGGTGATACAAATTATGAACTTTATATGGACAAAATCATCTGTTAAGGACCGTCAATTTAAATCATCTCTTGAAGAGACTGATGCTCAGTTTGACGACTTGCTTCCCCACAACAATGTGAGACGGATAAGTAAAGGCTTGGTGCTTGAAAGATTTTTTGCAGTATTGGAGGACATCAAAGAGTTTTTTCCAACTAGTGATCAAAGAGTAGCAAGTGAGCATTTAGGCTTCCTCCTTGACGTTGAAGAAAACGTGGCAACTATCGCATTTTTGACTGATCTTTTTCGACACCCGAATCTTTTAAACCTCAAACTACAAGGCAAAAGTAAACTTGTGTGCGAACTTCTCTCGGAAGTAAAGAGTTTTTCAAAAAAGATTGACCTCTTCTCAGAAAATATTAGCGGAGAACGTTTACACTTTCCACACCTTAAGTCAGTTTGTGTCAGTAATGAGGGTATTGGCATCAGCCAATTCGAAGATTTTTTGGAAAAACTTAAATCTGAATTTTAAGAAATATTTACTGACTTTGAAAAAATTGAGAACGTTGTGCAGCTGGCTAACAACAGTTTTTCCCTTATGCCCAATGGTGTATGGACCAGTGAAGCGGCAGATGCTTTCAAGAGCATCAAAGCTGCCCTACAGATGGAAATAATCGAGTTCCAAGAAGATGTTCTTTTAAAGGACATTTATGCTCAAGTTCCAAAAACTCTTGGGAGTGACCAATTATGGATTAAAATTGAGTGTGAAATAATGTATCCAGGACTCAAAGCTTTAGCCATAAAATTGTGTACCATGTTTGGCTCAACTTACGTGTGTGAAGCAGCATTCTCAAAAATGAACTTCATTAAGAACCTCTACAGATCTCGACTCACAGATGACCACAGTAACAGCTTGATGAAAATCAGCTGCATGAACATGATCGAAAATTTCAAGCGTGTTGTTCAAAATAAAAGTGCCATTTTTCCCACTGAACATTAACCTCGATGAACTTTGTGAGAAGTCTTTTTAAATTTATATGTAGTACTTTAAATTGATTTTCTTGTATTCAAAATATCATAATAAAAAAACTTGATTTGATATTTATGCACTTCATTTCACTGGTATCCATTGTGTTTTGCACGTAAGATAACAACTGATTCCAGAGAAAAGTTTTACTAGCAAAGCAAGTAGCCTAGGTTAGTAGAGTAGTTGGTAACATGGTGGAAGGGGTGGTAGAAGGAGTTGGGGTGGGAGGCTTAAGTTTTCTGTACCGCAAAAATTTGGCATTGTTTTGAAACGGACCTACAGGAAAAATAATTGGTGACCACTGCACTAGAACATAAGGGTCACCCGTGCATTTGCAAGCTTCACGGGGGCATACCGGTTTCAGTTAGAATTTTTAGCAATGTTTCTCAATAAGGTCCATAGCAAATAATTTTACATTAAAATTTTTTGCATTTTTCCGAGCTTTCCAACATTTTAAGGGAAAACTTTTAGAAATTTAACACCGTTACACAGGGGATTTCAGTTATTACTTCTATTGAATTGACCATAGGCATAGGCGTAATTAACTTTAGAGGCTCCTGGGAGCTAAAGCTCCATATCCTCTGTATTCAATGTGGAATTATCATGATTACCGTTCTCTAAAATTGATTATAATAGTACTGAGAGTGTGTGTGAAGAAAGAGAGGAGAAAAAAAATTTAATTAAATTAAAATACAAAAAGTTTTAACAGTTTAGGTTGGTAGGTAATGAAGGAATAACTGGGGGTGTTGAGAAAAGATTAATGAAAGAGAGGGGGATTTTGGAAAAAATATTTAACCTGAGACAATCGAGGAAGATTCAAAGAGTAATGATGGCCGGACAGAGATCCATTGAGAAAGAAGCAGCGAATTCTACGAAGAGAGCTACTGGGAAAGGAGTCAGTGGGTGGAGCAACATGAATGGAGCTGTGGTTGATTGTTCGGAGTGACAGTTCAGAAACCAGAAGTAGTCAAGCGAGTGGGGGTTTGAAGCAAAGAGAGGGAGAGGAAGTTAGCTGTTGTGAATGGGGAAAAAGCCCAGGTTTTATTATCAGTGTGGCCTTAGGCCGCCTGGGAAATTCTCTAGGGTCATAATCTGGAAGGTTAATTAGGTCTTCATTATTTACTGCATATAGATTATCATAAAAGTTTATTGCGAGTTCTTTGATATGGTGTCTAATGGGCTCTATTGTCAAATCTCTATGAATAACTTCGTTACGGAAGTACCAAAGGGCTTCCCTAATTCCGCGGAGGGTTTTATTTTGAATAGTCTGCAGTCTTTGGATGTGAGTGTCCGCTGCTGAGCCCTAAACCGGAGCAGCGTAAAGTAAGATGGGCCTAAGTACAGTCTTATAGAGAAGTTTGTTTTCTATACTCATTTGGCTCTGGTACAGGAGGTGAGCTAAGTCCCTACGGGCTTTAAAGAACTTGTCAATGTTGAAACTAGTGTTTTTTTCTACGTAAATCTACTGTCAAGATACACACCAAGATATTTGCCCTCTCTCTCAAAGTGCACCGAGTGACCACATACTATGACCGGCGGAGGTGGAATTCTGTTAAAATCGAATTGACAATTTCCATCCACTTATCGTCTTAATTTCTTAGAACACAGAACGGATCTGGTTGTTAGACTTTGCTTCAGGTTCAACAAAAACAACTCTATCACAGATTTCCTTTATTTACCTTAATTTGTTCTTCCATAACTGCGCGTTCTCTTCCCGGAGCTGATTACATCGATTTCTTAATTCAGAGAGTCTGCCTTTCGCCCCCTCCACCAAGAACCTCTAAGCGTATCTCTCACTTCTAGGACTATCATAGCTTTCAACTAGTTCCTCTTCAGTACCACTATCATTACTCAGCCTTCCAGGGGTCTCTCTTTCTATCTTTTTTTCTTTTTTTTTTTGGGGGGGGGGTTTACAGAGAGGCGCATTTGTCTCTCTGTGCATTGTTCTGAATGAATATGAGTCATGCTATTAGGAATAAATAATTACTAATGCATGGCTTTAGTTTAAATTCCTCTTTCCTACCTTTATCATTTTGTTTCCGTACCGTCAACGATTGAATTTTTTTTGCCATTACGTTGACTTTTTCAGAATAATAAATTAACTCTTTGAGTATCGAGCAACGATTGATTTATCGAGATTTATCGCGATAACAGCGTTAGCCTGGTTAAAAAATCTAAGGCTGCTCAGGGTTCCCTTAGCTATTTATTGACATGGAAAAGTCACCTGTCAATAAAAACCTAGTTGCTTTTTTACAAAGCCTTCTCTAGACCGGTTATGACTTATGGGTCTATTGTTTGGGGCACCGCTGAAATCACTCACCTCAAGAAACTACAAGTAATTCAAAACAGAATCCTACGCGATTGCGTCTCTGCGGAGTGGTACGTGAGTAACGCAACTCTTCATAATGGACTCAAGATTAGGCCCTTTTTACCCGAAATTAAGAAAATTGCTTGGAAGTTTCATTGATGTATTAATTCTATTAAAAACCCTATACTTCATTCTCCGGCGTACGACCCGAGTATCCCATCGTTGGCAAAGTGACCCAGGTTCCTGCTTTACTGGCCGGATAATGCTCTCCCCCCCCCCCTCCCCAAAAAGAAAACGGGGTGATAACTGTTGTTGGGGTTCTTGGTTCTCTCGGATTTCGCTCCTTCTTCGATATTGGCAACTTTAATCGTCTGCCCCTTTCGGTTCGCAAAGTTTTTCTCTTCTTTCCTTTTATCTTTTCGGGTGGCAACTTGGCCACCCCACTTCCTCCCACTTGATGTGAATTTGTCAGCTCTGTTTTCAGCCGTATGGTTGGGAGCGAGTTTTTAGTTTCCTGCTATTACTGAGACGTCTTTCTCTCCCGGTTGAGGGGTCGCTTCTGCACTCCATCCCCCAAATAGGGTTGCCAACTTTTTCTGTGACGATTCCGGGGCAAATAGCTCAAAACTGAACATCATCATCATTATCAGTCAGCCATTACCTAGTTTTCTGAGGAAACTTTTTATGTATAAAAAATTAAAATAAAGTTTTTTTTAAACTTATTTTTTATATTTTTTATTTTAACTATTATAGAAACTTAATTATATATATATATATATATATATTACATAATAATAATAAAAATTTTAAATCTTATAATAACAAATTTAACGTTATATTTTTATGGGTTTTTCCAATAATATTTTCTCTCACTTTTTGCTGCAATCACCAATTCTTTCGGAAGTGAGTCCGCATTTAAAAAGTTCGCAAATTCTGCACACGATTCACTAATAAATCGTACTTGCAATTCCGCCTTCACCAAGTCGATATTCGTGCTATTCCTGGCCTTCGTCTACACACTGTTTTTGTGACTAAATACTCTGTCTGGGTAAGCATTACTCGCAGGGATGGACAAAATGAAAGACACAATTTTCATCAGCTCGACCGATTTTTCATGTTTTTTTAAATACTCTGCCCATAGTTAGTCATTGCAATCACCATCTGTGCTATCACCGTGTACTTCCTGATCTGTATATAAATTGATCTTGTAAATAAATATCGCGGAAACTTTAATTTTAGTCTGTGACGTCGCTACCTGTAGGATTACTACGACGTCACAACGTTCAACGAATTTACAAGATGTCAATTTCAATTTCAAAAAATTTTAGAATAGTTTCCGCTACATTCCGGGACAATTTAGCATTCATCCGGGATCAGGGACAGCGATTCCAATTCCGGGACAATCCCGGCCAATCCGGGACAGTTGGCAACTCTACCCCCAAACTAGCCCTTGTTATCTGGCTCGATAGGACGCTGTCCTGCGCGTCTGGCTGATGGAGCCGTCATTGTCAAAGTACCCCACCTTGTGCGAGCATCGATTCTTCCCCTCCCCCCCCCCCCGATGGAAGAATCCTGCAGTCATCTTCATCTCGTCGTTGTTTTGCGGAGGAGTGCTGGAGTTTTTCTGGAGGAAGCTGGCGTGCCTGCTCATCAACATGGAAAGCAAAATGCCCAATAGCAGAATCATACTTCGATCATAACATCGTACGTTCGTAGGTTAAGCGGGGGTCTTCGACCCCTCCTCCCCCGCTAGGTACTCTGTCAACTATATGACTTTGACTTTGATAACAGCTTTGGGATATTCAGCTGCCTGGCCACCTACGCTGCTCCCGCGAAATAAACTGAACGCGACAAAGTGAAGAATGGATATCTGCACTTAATTACAGTCCACTATGCCGGCCGTTAAAATGAGAAGAATTATTGGTTGTTTAGAAGTATAAGGGAGTTTCACGAACATCCACGAAGGTCAGAAAATTGATGTAATGCGTTTTACACGTGGAACTCTGGTATGCGTCTCTCTACGAATTTTAGAAATCTATGCATTTTAGTCTGAGTTGAGATGTGACATGTTGCGTGCATCTGCTATACTAAGGTTTTGTGTTGCTGTATATTTGAGGGTTAAGGTCACTATATCGTTTACAAAACGTATTTAAGCAGCTCAAGCCAAAGCTGTGATAGCTAATCGTTCTGTTGTCAATGTATGTCCTTTTAGCTTTTGCTGACATGTATTTTGCCCTCCAACACGTTGTTGTTCCAAATGCGGCAGGTACTTTTGGTTTTTGACTTTCGCCCAACTACCGTGAAATTTGTTGCATCGTATAGGTTAGTTGTCCGCAAATTTTTGCCAGTCCCCCAACCACTGGGTGAGTGACAATTTGTGATATTGTGTAATTTGCCAGAGGACAAGCGATTAGCAGCCGATTGCATCGTCATCGAGCTCTTTACTAAGCAAGTTCTCTAGGTAGTTCCATTGTTCACAGCTGTAAATGGTCGTGTAACTGCCTTCACGTGGCGCACCTGTGAGTACCTCCTCCAATCGCCTTCGGGCTTGAGCGGCGGGGCGAAACCAAAGTTACAGGCCTATTAGGCGAGCATTCCGCCTTGTGTCAGTCCCGAGATTGACCTAAAGCGCTGCAAACATTCCACGGTGACCTTGTGAAGTTTCTTTTTCCTTAGTGTGGACATCAGTGTACGTTACCGCCCTGTTCTACCTTGTGTAGGAGCACGTATTTTGACACTGCTCTGTCCACTAACTTTGCTTCCCCTTTTTAGTTAATTGTTTGGTCACCCTTAGGGTTTTTTGTTAGGTGTTAATTGCTGTTAGGGCCGTTAGGCTGTTAGTTCATTTTCATCTTTTTTTTCTCTCTTTTTTCTCTTTTTTTTTATATATATATAAGTTTTTTCTTAGTAATTTTTTACGGGTTTTTCTCTTTTTTCTTTTTTTAAGAAAAATTATTTAATTTTTAAGGTAAAATAGTAAAATAACGTTTAAGTTTTGATTAAGTTTGCGTTGGGTTTTCTCTAGTGCCCTGTAGTGGTTTTACACCGAAGCCTCTTTTGTCTTTATTTCGTTTTGATATATTTCTCTTTTATTAGTTTTCCCTGGAGTTTATTTATTAACTTTTTGGCACGCACGAGTGCCGCTTTTGTTGCTGTCTTTTTTTAGTTCTCATAGAGTTTTTTGTACTGTCCCCGTACACTTTGGAGCCGTAAAGGCTCTCTTTGGTTTTTTTCTTTAATTTCTCATTCAGGTTGTATTTTGTTAACTTTTGTTATTGAAATGGAAGAAGATACTCCGCCGCTAGATATGAATAAAATCAGAACAAACCCCATCCATAAGATTATTTACACATATAAAACTGAAATAAAGAAAACTTTAACCACAGCAAAAGTAAACGTAACTAACTCTACATTCATTAGGGAGAGGGTTGATAAATTAATAGAAATTATAGCGGGTATCCTGATTACTAATAGTGAACTTAAAGCTAACGCCGCGGAGGCTTATCGCGTAATTGAGAACAACAGAACTACTAACACTAGCAAGCAGACTTATGCCGGAGCACTAAGCTCTGGCTTTCATGTTAAAATTCCAGTCCCATTTTGCCCTAAAGAAGAACATGTTGTAATAGTTAGTAAAGATGCCAATAGTTCAAACACAGACAAAGTTAAAGATCTAATAGTTAATAACCTCAATCCTAAATCACTCAAAGTTGGAATTAAAAGAACAAGGGAAACCAGAAATGGTGATTTTTTACTGGAAGTTAATTCAGCTGGGGACTTGGGAACTCTCAAACAGGCAATAGACAATAATACTAACATCAAAAATAACGTTAACTGCAGAAGCCCGAAAAAAGTTGACCCCAAGTTATTATTTTTGATGTTAACAATGACATCACCGAGCAAGAGGTTACTACTGCTGTGTCGCTACAGAATGGTGTTGATAATGTTGCTGTAATACATAAGGGGTCCTTTAAGGGTAAAAGGGGAATTAATCATATTTTGGGTTTGGATGGGGTCTCTTTTCAAAAATTTTCAAAATTAGACAGAATTCACATTAACTGGGAACGTTACACCTTCAAGGAGTACCTTAAGCCCCGTCAGTGTTATAAGTGCCTGAAATATGGCCACACTTCTAAGTTCTGCAGAGCTGAGACCGCGACTTGTTATAACTGCGGGGAATCGGGGCATGAGGGAAAAGGGTGTAACAAGAAAAATGAATCATGCCATAATTGCATCCTTTTCAATAGTAATATTAAGGACAAAAAAAATCATGTAAAAACTAACCATAGGGCTAACTTTAGGGGTTGTGACGCATTTCAGAAGGAACTTAACAGGATGAGAAACTTTGTCAATTATGGATAGCGCCTCCCTTCTTTGTAGGCAGGTGAACATCGGTAAAAGTAGATTCGCTTGCAGTCAGCTTAAGGCTGACATTTGCGTCACCCCCATTTCGTTTGCCTTTGTTCAGGAACCGTACACGTTAAATAATTCTGTTGTTGGTTTTGGTTCAGCTTTGAGTATTATTTCCAGTTCTTTAAATCCGAAATCTTGCATTGTTGTCAATAATAATTTACCTTTTACTGTTGTTTTCTGTGATTCCTTTGTTAATGCTATTTTTGATAATCAGGTAAATGTTTTATTTATTAACACTTAGATTTCCCCTGGTAACGAGGAACTTTTTGATGAAATTTTGGGTAATATTACTGGTATTGTTAATTTGAAACAATGGGAAAATATTGTCCTGCTCGGTGATTTTAACTCTAAACATTCTGTTTGGGGGAGCCCGATTATTGATAATAGAGGTATTATTCTTTTGGATTTCATCAACCAGTTTTCTTTTAATCTGCATAATCCCAGTAATGGCGTCCCGACTTTTGTTTCCTCTAGGGGTAGGAGCTGGATTGATTTGACTCTTTCATGTTTCAATAGTAATACAGTTATCACCGATTGGTTAGTGTCCGACCAAATTAACGGTTCAGAACACCAAAACATTAATTTTAGTATCAGCACTTCTCCCACAACTGTCTCTTACCCCAAATTTGTTAAATATAATTTGAACAATAGGAATTTGATCAACATTAAATGCAATCTTTTCAATAATTTTTATGATTTCCCTCACTCTGATCTTGACAATATGGTACAGTCTATTCGGTCTTCTGTTTATAGCTCTTTTCCGGGTAATTTTGGTGTTATTCCCCTCACAAGAAAATCCCCTCATAGGGTCCCTTGGTGGACTGTTGATTTGTCTATTGCTAGGAAGCGTGTCAGAGCGCTACGAAGAAAGTTTCAGCGTTCCACTACTAGCGAGACTGTGAGATCTGCCAACAGGGCTTGTTGGGTTCGTGCCCACGCCAAGTATAAGAGATTGGTCATGTCTGCCAAGAGGAAATCCTGGAGGGAGTTTTTAAGCAGTATTTCTGAGGAAACCCCGTTCTGTAATTTCAAATCCCTTATCAGTGAGATTTCGGTTTCTGTTTTCTGTAGTAAGTTTGATTCTGTTGACAGCTTTTTTGTTAAAGATAATATCGATAGCCTTATTTCCTTTCATTTCCCTTACAATAACGTCAATACTCTTACTCATAGTCATGGTTGGTATAATAACATTGAGCAGTTTGATCCTGTTTCCTTTTCTGAACTTAAATACACTCTTGGCACCTTTAAAGCGAAAAAGGCTCCCGGCCCCGATGGGATTTGTTTGGACGTGATTTTGGAGATTTTTGCCATTAACCCCTTTTTATTTACTGATCTTTTTAATAATTGTCTTAACCAGGGTTTGTTCCCTGAGGAGTGGAAAACAGCTAGACTGATTTTTCTTCCGAAGGCAGATCGTGACCCACAAAATTTTAGTTCTTATCGTCCCCTTTGTTTATTGCCCATTTTGGGTAAGGTTTTTGAAAAAATTATTGCTAATAGGTTACAGGAGTTTATTAATAGGAACAATATTATTAGTGATTTTCAGTTTGGTTTTGTCAGGGGTAGGAGCACTCTTGATGCACTTTCTTTTGTTGTTAATAAAACTAAAGAACTCAGATTTAATAACCATGTTGCTTTGATTTCTTTTGATATTAAAAACGCTTTCAATTCCGTTTGTTGGGGTGACATCTTGAATAAATTAATAGACATTAACGCTCCTCCTTACTTGGTTAATATCTACTTTAGTTATTTTTCAAATAGATATGTTTCTTATTCCAACCAGTTTTTAAACATTAAAAAACAATATGATATTGGTGTTCCTCAGGGTGCTATTTCTTCTCCTTTGTTTTGGAATCTTATTATTAACGACATTTTTGGTCTTAATCTTCCAGATAAGACTTTTTTAATTGCTTATGCCGATGATATTCTTTTAATTTCTGCTGATACTTCCTTCCCCGGTCTAGAAAATAAGTGTAATAATGTCACCCAGTCCCTTGTGGACTGGAGCTCTAAGTTCAGTCTTAAATTTGATCATGAAAAAACCAATTTGCTTTATTTTATTAAAAAGGGTTGTAAGCCGGGGAAAAATCCCATTATTAAATTTGAAGGAGAAAAAATTAAAGTTGTCAATAGTTTTAAATACCTCGGTTTGATTTTGGACAATAACCTTACCTGGAATGAACATTTTAAATACATACATAATAAAACTCAAACAATCTTCAATAAACTTATCCGAATTTCAAAAGCCACTTGGGGGGTTGGTACTGCCGTAATTAAAATCATTTATAAAATTGTAATAGAAAAAATAATTCTGTATGGAGCCCCAATCTGGTGGAATAATAACGTCAGAACTGTTAACTCTTTAAATAAAGTCTTTAGATCTGCCTTACTGACAATTACAAAAGCTTATAGAACTTCCTCCACCGCCTCTTTAGGCGTGATTGCTGGTATCCCCCCTATTGATCTGACTGCCTCCCTTGAAACTGCGTTGTTTCAATTAAAAAGCAATAATCCTGTCAACATTTTTGGTTTAACTTTACTCCCAGAGGACATTGAGAGACCCAACCGTTACGTTTCTTTTAAAGTTAACATTTTTTCTTTTACTACTTTCGATCCTCTTTCTCCCGGTGATTTTCAGTTTTTCATTTATACCGATGGCTCTAGGATGAATAATAGAGTTGGCTCTGGTTTTGTTGTTTTTAATTCTGTTAATAATCATATACACACTGGTTCCTTCCGCATTAATGATGAGGCTTCGGTTTTTCAAGCTGAGCTTTATGCAATCTATAAAGCAATAGAATGGGCTTTCGTTACTGATGTTTCGTCTTTTTGTTTAGTTTCTGACTCTCGCTCGGCTCTGGAGGCTCTTTGCCTCTATCCTAGTTACAATTCATTAATCACTAAAATTCGTTCTTTTATTTTTCATTTTACCTCATCTGACCTGGTTTTTAAGCTGTGCTGGACTAGGGCTCACGTTGGGACTGCTGGCAATGAAGCTGCCGACGCGGCAGCCAAGTCAGCTGGGGGGCTAGCTATAGTCGATGGTAGGGTTGGCATTTCCCCCGGTAGGTGTCGGCGCCGCCTTTTGAGGCATTTATGGTTAGCATGGCAAGCGCGTTGGGAGTCTTTGGATATCAGCGGTTACACGCGTTCTCTGGTCCCCAGCATTTCAGTACATAGGAACTTTTCTGGTCACTTTTTGTGTCAGTTTATAACCGGTCATGGTAAATTTCCGTCTTATTATCATCGTTTCCTTAATAAATTCCCTACTTGCATCTGTGGTGAGGCTTATGCCGATCCCATTCATTATATTTATAATTGCCCTTACTTTAATGATCTCCGGCGCAGTCTGCTTCCTCATAATCTTTCTGAAATTCACCCTTCTCGTCTTTTACTCAATCCTGTTACCCGTCAGAATACTTCTAAGTTTGTACACCAAATCAATATTTTGGAAGAGTAAATTTTTCAGTATTAAAGCTCTCATCCTTTTTTTCCCTCGTCCCTTGCATCAGTTTTGTTTTAGTTGTCATTTTGTACTGTACCCGTACATTTGAGCTGACAATGGCTCTCCTTGGTTTTTCGCTTTTTGTTCTCCTTGGAGTTTTTGGATGTTTGGAGTCGTTTGACTCTCCTTGGTTTTTGTCTGTTTTGTTGAGAAAGACAGGGGTCTCTCGTCTATTTTGGCCATTTCTTTAGTTTCGTCTTTTAAACCTTGGTTTGTTGTTCTTCTGTCACTGGGTGTGCTGCTCTTCAGTTGTCGTTATGTTATATTTTCTTTTTACTCATCATCATTGCTAACGTGTTGTTGTATTCTTTCATCGTAACTCTTCGTAACATCCTGCAAGTTATCTTTTCACCGTGGTTCTCCCTTAACAGTGCTTCATCTTCTTGTTTTGTTGCGGTCGGGTTGGCTGCACGCCTAAGTTGATGCTAATGGTTTTAGTGTCTTTGTCTTTTGTTGTCCCACGGTTCGGACTGGGGTCAGTTAGTTTTCTTTTTTATTGAGCGATGCCAGCTATTAAGCAGGCCGGGTCTTAGTCTCTAATATCAGTCCCCCAACCACTTTTTTAAATAAAAACAATTCCTCGACCCCCAATGGAATTTTTTGGTAGTGGCATTTGTTTTAATTAGGAAAATGTTGAAAATAAAATAAAAAAAGGATAAGCAAATTATTTTAAAAATCAATGAACTGTAGATTTGGGGAACATATTTATTTTGCATGATAACGATTAAAAAAATTCCTTGCTCACCTTTGCGCTTGTTTTTGATAAATATCATGTGGTTGAAATTTCATATTCAAATATAGATATGGATTTGTATTTCCTTCTGGTAAAAATTAACAAAAGTTTGAATTATTAAAGAGCATGAATTCAAAATTTTAAGTTTCATATTATAAAATTGAAAATTATAAATTTATTTTTTTTTACATGAAACATAAAATAGAAAAATAAATTATTGAGAAGTATGAACCTGGACCTCAGATAATATTAGGTGAAATATTTCGCAGTGTTACTATCGTATCATCTTCCGGGTCTCGACCGTTATAAATTTACTTCAAACTATCCGTGACCTCTCCAATTTTTTTCGAGACCCACAGTTTACGCACCACTGGTCTAGAGGAGGATGATATATCTACCTGAAATTGGCAGAATGTATCTCTATTTGAAGCTGCTAACTTTTGTAGACCCCTGACAATCTGAGGCTCAAAGCACGTGCTTCTTGTGTCTGTGCGATGTACCACCACTGAACTCTTAAAGAGAGTTTATTTATTCTAATAGATGGACTGAAAAAGTGCATATCAACTCTATAACAAAAATTTCAGAAATGTAGCTATCACATTTGATTATTTTTCCTAACATTTCTAGGTTGAAATGATGACTCATTGCATTTCAATAATACCAATCAAATTAAGACTCGTCGGTCTAGTATCAACTTTTTGGATCGGTGTTCTTTAGCAATTCCATGTATTACAGTTTTAGAATTCTTAATTTCAAATATTTTAAAGAAAATCATCAGAGAGTTTTAGAACTGAAACATATTAATTTAATTTCACGTATGGAAGCATATTCCCTATCTCACTCATGACAGCCTAAGAAACGTGTAGCAAAAATCTTGAGATTGTCTTAAAAATTCCGAAACTCAGTGATGGAATTTTTCTAATAGCGTTATAATAATTTCACTGCGATATTTGTAAGTTCAACTGCTATATTTTCTGGAGATAGAAGTCGGTTCGGTGATTCCCCCTCCTGCTTCTGTAGAGAGAGGACGTGTCAGTGTGCTCCGTGTTAGGCCTCGTACTTTCTCATATGTATCTTCAATTACCTTCTTTCGGTACTATTATTGCGTCTGTGACCTTACGGAGAATTTTTATTCTCGCTTATGTGTGACGGGCCTCTACTGGTGACGAACGTAGCTCACGGTAATCTTTCAGTAGTGCGTATTGCTAAGCTTAACGTCAAAATGGCTTCGAATTCAAATATGAACACCTTCGAGATGGAGATACCAAAGATCTGTCCGAACAATCACATGCTTATAAAATTGTCTAAGACCTCACCGTCATCATCAAAGGCAAAAGGGGATTACCGGACTTTTCTGCTCATTCGGATAAAGCTATAAGGGTTTCCCAATTTCTGACGGACTTACACTACAAGCTGACTGCAACCGAAAAGGACTCTGGGGACTTCTATGGGGCTATGACGACTTTACAAGGTATGTGGGATTTGATTACTTCTTCTCATGCTTGTAGTAGTACTGATAATGGGTTGGAGTTGGGTAAACATATTGAGTATCGTAATCTCTGGCCAAAAAACCAGAAAAGAACTAGGGAATTTAGTGACACTGAAAATGAATATGATAATGTTAAAACTAATACTAACGGTAATGAGGATGTTAAGAATTTGAAATTTTCTTTCCCCGTTACGCGGCGTGCCTCCTTGGTTTTAGCGCTGCTCGATGTGAACGAGACTATTAGAAGCAAACGAAAAGCGGGAGTTTTTTCCCCTTATGTCTGTCTAACGATACGTTTGTCACTCGATACGTTTGTTTCTCGATACGTTAATATGTACTTAAATGTTTGTAAATAGACGTGTATTAAAGTACTTGTGGAAATTACAGTCTTCAATCTATTCGACGGACAATCACGCTACATGGTCCGTCGAGCCGGAGGAAAGCGAACTGTTCTAACAATTTTGAAGACCGAAACGAAACTTGATTCAAAATGGCTCCCGGTGAACTCTCGCAAATAACTGTATTTAATCAGAAACAAGGATATATTCGTGGGCAAACAACAAGATTAAAGACGATTTTACAAGATGATAAGGTGCCTGTGGATAAAACGGATATTATTCAAAAACTGAATACAACTGAAAAATTGCGTAGCAAGTTAGAGGATCTACGCAGTGAATGTTATTGCACTCTTTCTGACGCTGAGTTACCAGCTTTCGAAGCAAGTTTGGAGGAGCTGCAAATTGACCTCGACACATGCGAGGTAAGCCTTCAAAAACTTCTCAAACCAAATTCTATTTCAAATGTTGAAAACAGTCAGTCCTCTGGTAACTGTAAATTAAAATTACCGTCAATTAATCTTCCCGAGTTTTCTCGTCAATATGTTGAATGGTTGTCATTCAAAACGCAATTTATGTCATTAATTGATGATAATGATGAATTGTCAGATCAGCAAAAATTATTTTATCTTCAATCAGCACTTGAGGGTAATGCCAAACAATTAATTGCGGTAAGTGATACGTACACTAGTTTATTCGTGGCACTGAAAAAAACGTTTTGAGAACACACGCTTGCTTATTATGAGTCATATTAGTGAAATATTTAATTGTTCTAAAGTTAAATGTGAATCCACGTCTAATTTAAGACAGATGCTTGACAAAATCGAAAGTAATTTGCGATCATTAAAACAGTTAAAATTAGAGACAAACCCTCTATGCGAAACAATATTAATTTATGTAATTCTTCAAAGAATTGATATTGATACACGTAAATTATACGAAATGGAATTGGGATCTGAATTGCCGAGTTGGGAAAAATTTACGGATTTTTTAACCAAAAGATGTCAAGCTCTGGAAAATGTTAATAGAGGTCCGGGAGGAAATGAATTTAAACGGGAACCAACCCCAAAATTCAAAACGTTAATAGTGAAAAATGAGAAAAATAACTGTATGTTAGGATCATGAAGCTACAGAAGGAGGAGCAGCTCCGTATTAAAAAAGTGTCTCCCATTTGGTCGCCACCACTAGGTGGCGCGCGCGCCTGTACTGATGCCGCTATAACACGGAAACCATACGCTTTTAATATGGATTTTTCGAATTTTTCAAAAGAAATGCTTTTTTAAGTGCATTTTTAATATGAATTTATTTATCAACTTAACAATTGTTTATTTGAACTTCTTTTTTTGCTAAACTTCATTAAAATTCTTAAGGGAGAGATCACCTTTGCATGCACAAAAATACACTGACTTTACTACCAAGCTTAATGTATTGTCAAACAGTTAATTTGTAATTAATTTAAACCAATTTTTAAAGGTGAATTGTACAAAGTTCTATCTATTAGAAAAAAAAACAGAATTGTTGGGAGATTATTAGAAATTATTTTTTAAAAAAATGTTTTATGAATAGTGAATCTTAGATCAATGCAATGTGCAGATTTTTTTAAAAACTATAAGAGATATATATAAAATTATTTGTATATATTTTATCCATAGCTTATAATTTAATCTACACCTAAAATAGTTACCATATTTCACATAAAAATATTTTTTCAGGCAAATGTATTGTAATGTGCAAAAAAATATAAATTTTTTTTTTAATTTCTGCGAAAAAATACCTTAATTTAGGTAGAAATTGTATAAACATGCAAGATATACATGTATACAAAAAAATTTAGCAATTTGGGATGATTAGTTTTGAAGAAATAGTGCGCACAAGTTTCAAAATAACAGTTTTTAGAAAAAACAGTTTAAAGTTTAAATTTTCTATAAATTACTTTACTATTAGCTTTATACATTTGGCCATAAAATCGGTTCTAATTGTAGTATCGACTTAATTTTTTTTCATAAGATTCCTTATATTCCATTCTTCAAAATTAAATCATAATAAAAAATTGAGTTTTTGAAGGGTTTAAGGTGATCTCCCTCCTTAAAGGAAATGAGTAAATAATGATCCATTATTTTCTAGAGCGAGCTAGTTACACAAAGTATGGGTTTTATTGTACTTACAGTAAAAAGATCGGAAAATATTAATTTTTTTTAATTATACACAACAGATTTTGCGTAAGCATTTATAGTGACAACATTGTTTATCATACAATGAAAACTTATTTACTTATCAAAACTAACTTAACAGTAATTAAATTCTATATTAAGGTTTCAGCATATTCACCCCAGTTTTATGAAGTTCTCATAGTGGAAATATTTTATTTCTGTGAACAATTTAAAAAATAATGATGGCTTTAGCTCAGACGTGTATCTTAATTTGCCATAACGACAAAATATGTTGAAAAGAAGAAAAGTATTTCATAATTATAAAGAATTGAAACTAACAACATACACTATTAATACATTATTTTGAAATAAAAAATTAATGCTTGATATATAATTTACTATAGATAAATTTGAACAAAAAATTATACATGACAGGTTTTACAGATATTTATAACATTATTTATTGGTATTGACAAGGAAATAACTTTACAAATTGAAAAGAAATACAGTTAGATTTATCGTAGTAAATTTTAATGGTATAATAAAATATATTATTCAGTTAAATTATTAAATGAGTAGAATAATTCAATTAAAAAGTAATATAAAATAAAAACTCAAATTTAGTAATAAATGTGAGTTTTAATTTTGACTGTTTTCTTAATTTTTTAACATTAGCTCAGAGTTGAGAATTCTTATTTTCTTGTTTGCATATAAAATGCATGCGCGTAATTAGAAAAAAAGTTGATAACATTTTGAATTAAATTAATGCTATGTTGCTCATTGCAACCTATTACTGGCATAGGAGGACCAGTATAAATTTCTTTTATCACTTGAAAAATTAATTTATTAAAATTTAAAAACTAATACTTTAATGTATATGTAAGTATCGCACATCTTTTGTTGATTAAGTGATTTCCTTTAGAGCAATAATTTCAGTAATTATTTACATTTGTTTACGCACAGCAAAGCTTTGTGAACACCTTTTTTTCTGAAATATAGGGATGATTGAAAAATAAAACATGCTTATTTCCGGCAGAATTTAAGCTGTCTTAACTTTGTGTTCGCTTAAAACACAGCAGCTGTATTTTTCTCTCACTATTATGCAGCTTGTATTAAAACAAAACTTTAATAATGCTCTTACCTTAGGAGCAGAAAACAAACTAGGATTTCTCTGTCCAGTTTCTTTGTTTCTTTTTATGGCTTATCGATAGCCACTGGAACAACCAGGTGCAAAACATGTTGGCATATATGTGTACAGAACAAATTTAAAAATTTGTAAAACAATTTTCTAAAACACATGTCCATATAACTCAATGAAAAATCAGCTGAAGTGGAACATGTCGCGCCATCTGCCGGTGAGCGACCATAATCGGTCAATTTTTCGAGGAATTCCCCATTGAAGCTTACGCTCCTTCTTACAGCTTCATGGTTAGGATGCACAGAATCGCACCCCATTTTCAGGTGTAAAACGTTTGTTGATTCAAACGCAGATGAAAGATTAAAATATGTCATGAAATTTAATTTATGATTTAACTGTCTCGGGTTTCATGCAATGTCTAGATGCAAGAAAATACATTTAAAATGTTAAACTTGTAACAGAAATCATAGTACGATGTTACACGGAGCGAACTTTTCTTTCGAAAGGAATAAACAAAACAAAAATGACAACTCAGGTGCCAGATGGCCTTACGAATCTTGAGCTGCAAAATGCGTCTTGTTTATATTCACTTAATGCAAGCAAAAATGTTCTTCTCTCCACGGTGAAAGTAAAAGTTATGCAATCGAACGGAAATTGGTTGGAGCTAAATGCTTTATGTGACTCCGCATCTATGAGGAATTTAATAATTGAAGACGCAGCTAATTTATTGGGCTTTCAAAAATCGCGATGTAGGGCAAATTTAATTGGACTAAAAAATACAGTAGTACCAATTACTGAAAAGATTTGTACGCGTATAACGAACGATGAAGAATCCTTTAATAAGAAACTTGAATTTTTGATTTTGCCCGAAATTGTTCGGAATGTTCCATCTGAAAAAATAAACGTTTCTAATTTAAATTTGCCGGAAAACATAAAGTACGCGAATCCTAAATTTTATTTACCTAAAAAAATATCGCTTCTTCTGGGAGCTGACGTATTTTACGAATTACTGAAGGGAAATCAAATCCGAGTAATGGGTAACTCTATCATTTTAATTGAGACAGTCTTCGGATGGATGGTGACAGGTTCGATTCCCGCAGTGCGCCCAAATGATTCCCAGTGTTATTTTATTCGGGATCGTATTGAGGAGGGGTTACAATAATTTTGGGAATTGGAAACGATTGGAATATTCCAAGATGCACACTCGGACGAGGAAGGTAAAGCCATGACACTTTTTAAGGATTCTATATGCTACAAAAATGGGAGGTATGAAGTTAGGTTACCATGGAAACGGGATTTCAGGGAATTAAATTATAACTTAACAGTTGCCAGGAGACGACTGGAACATTTGAATAGAAAATTTGAGAAGCATCCGGAACTGTATAACGATTATCATGAGATACTAAATGATTATGAAAATAAAGGCATCATCGAAAAAGTTCCAAATGACAAAGTGCAAAGCGATAAACCACTATTTTACCTTCCATTTTCTATGGTTTATAGAGACTCGGTCAGTTCCAAAAAACGAATTGTTTTTTATGCCAGCGCACACGGGGAAGGTGAACTTTCTCTAAATGACTGTTTGTACGCAGGACTTAGTCTTAATCCCCTGATATTTAACATGCTCATATTCTTCCGTTTTAATGCTGTGGTCGTCTTAGCAGATATCGAAAAGGCGTTTCTGCAAATATCCTTAAATGAGAAGGATAGGAATGCAGTCCGATTTTTGTTCCCAAGTTCAAATCCAGGTACAAGTAAGCATTATGACATCCAAATTTTCAGATTTTGCAGTGTTCTCTTTGGTGTCAAAGCCAGTCCCTTCTTGCTGTCCGCCACAATTAACACATCGAAAAGTTTCGAGAGTTGCATCCCGCTACGGTGGAAATGCTCAATAAATGTCTTTATGTAGACGACTTTTTAGGAGCTCTCGACAACGACTCGTCTGCCTTTCAGATGTCGCGCGAAGCCAAAAGAATTATGGCTGATGCAGGAATGAACTTGTGTAAGTGGAGTTCCAACAGCAAGGAATTGGTACAATCATGGGAAGACCACGGGTTCAAAACCCATCCCATTCATTCAGAAGTCAATCCTCCTGACAAATTACACAAAGTTCTCGGTCTTCCGTGGCATGTTCATCAAGACTACATCACGATATATGTGAAAAACTTGCTCAAATTTGATGAACAAGAAACTATAACAAAAAGACTTGTGTTAAGAACAGCAGGAAAGCTGTACGACGTACTTGGTCTTTTAACACCGTTCACAATAAGACTCAAATGTCTGTTCCAAGAATTGGGGCTTAGGAAGTGCCCGTGGGACGCGGAACTTCCACCAGACCTTCTCCAAATGTATACTCAATGGATGTCTGAGTTGTCTGATATTTCGAACTTGAAAGTCCCTAGAATGATCCTCAACTCCAGCTTAGGTGATACCAACGAACTTCAAATCCATGTCTTTTCCGATGCCAGCCAAAAAGCATACGGAACAGCAGTCTATTTGAGAGTGAAGTACATTGACAGAATCACAGTGAATCTGGTTGCTTCGAAGAGTCGTGTTGCCCCATTAAAGAAACTGACTCTTCCAAAACTCGAACTGGTGGGGGCGTTGCTCGCAGCCAGACTTGCAAAAGAAGTAGAATAAATCATAAACCGAAAAGGATCAACCACAGTTCATTTCTGGTCAGACTCCTAGATCGTATTTTTCTGGATCAAAGGACCTCACCACAAGTGGAAAGAATTTGTTTCTAATCGTGTGAAGGAAATTCAGGCTTTTAGCAATCCTGAAGCTTGGTCACACGTACCGGGAAAATTAAATATTGCAGACCTTGTCACGGGAGGAGTTAGTGCAGAAAGTCTTTCAAAAAGTGAAGCCTGGTGGTCAGATCCAGAATTCTTAAGAACAAATGAGGTCTCAGTATTTGAATGTAGTGATTCTATTCCCAAAGAATCTTATATTTTAGAATTGAAAAAAGAGTTCACTGTAGAAGATGATATGTGTTTTGCTGTAACCTGTAACCAATGAAAATGTTATCTTTCATAATGACCTTCTAAAAATTACTAACAATTTTTCTAAACTTGTTCGTATAGTTTCCTATGTTTTCAGGTTTGTATATAACTGTAGAAATCCAACAGATAAAAAAGGTGGGTATATGGAGTGTCAAGAATTGAACAAATCAGAATCTTTTCTTCTAAAATTTGCCCAACGTGAGTATTTAGAAGAAATCACTGCCTTGGGGAAGGGTGAGAATGTGAAAGGTAAAAGTAAATTATCTTCTCTCAATTGTTTTCTTGATAAAAATGGGCTTATACGCGTTGGAGGACGAATAATCAATTCTAGTGTTAATGAGCATACTAAACATCCCATTGTCCTCCCACCTAAACATCCCTTAACTTACATGATTGTACAGTATCTTCACTTGAAGTATTTGCATGTGGGGGCTCAAGCCTTGTTGTGCCTAATACGTCAAAGGTATTGGCCGTTAAACGGCAGGAATTTATGCAGATTGGTGATACACAATTGTGTCACATGTACAAAGAACAAACGAATGCTAGAGCAACAATTGATGGGCCAATTGCCCAAAGAACACATAGAACCTCCTCTTCCATTTACGGTTACCGATATAGATTTTTGCGGACCTTTCCATAAAAAATTCAAAGGTCAAAGGAAAGGTATGTTGAATAAGATATATGTAGCAATTTATGTATGTTTTTGCACTAAAGCAATTCATTTAGACTTTGTAAGTGATTTAACATCACCAGGGCTCATTGCCGGTTTGAGAAGATTTTTCTCCAGAAGAGGTAAGGCCTCTAAGATTTTCATTGACAATGGACGAAATTTCGTTGGCGCAAATGCCGAACTAAAACGACTTCTAAAAATTGTAAATTCACCGGATGAACCAATGGCTCAATATTTGACTGAGGAGAAAATTGATTGGCATTATAGCCCTCCAAAATCTCAAAATTTTAGGGGATTATATGAAGCCGGTGTGAAATCCTTTAAATTTCACTTAAAACGCATAGCAGGAAATTCTCATTTTACTTTGGAAGAATTCATTACGATCTTGGCGGAAATTGAAGGAGTTCTAAACTCCAGGCCATTGACTCCATTGTCAGCTGATTTTGAGAATTTTGAAACCCTAACTCCAGGGCATTTTCTTATTGGGAGACCCATCACTTCCATCGCGGAACCCCAACTTACAAATATCGATGAAAATAGACTCAGTAAGTGGTAAAGGATTTCTGAAGCCTCTCAAAGAATTTGGAGACTTCGGAAAAAAGATTACTTAAATAATCTACAAGAACGCCATAAATGGCAATTCAGTAAGAACAACGTAAGGATGGAGACCTTAGTGTTGGTGAAGGAAGAAAATTTACCAGGCACTAAGTGGTTAACAGGAAGAGTAGAAGAAATATTCAATGGAAGTGATGGGAAAGTGAGAGTGGTGAACATACGTTTACCACAAGGAAACATACTTAAAAGATGTGTACGAAATATTTGTATTACCTGTGTACTAATTATTGTGTTAAGTCTCATTTTATTTTTTTCATTGTATGCATATTTGATATTTATGTTGTAAGTGTAACTATTATTGTTAAACTTTCATTTAAACCTATATTGTATTGTTTTTGGAAATAATTTAGAATTATTGGATTATGAATCCAATCTGCGGGGAGTGTTAAGAATTTGAAATTTTCTTTCCCCATTACGCGGCACGCCTCCTTGGTTTTAGCGCTGCTCGATGTGAACAAGGCTATTAGAAGCAAACGAAAAGCGGGAGTTTTTTCCCCTTATGTCTGTCTAACGATACGTTTGTCACTCGATACGTTGATATGTACTTAAATGTTTGCAAATAGACGTGTATTAAAGTACTTGTGGAAATTACAGTCTTCAATCTATTCGACGGACAATCACGCTACAGAGGAATCTAGCTTTGTCAGCACTAGACAGAAAACTAAAAAGCTTGCGAAGAGGTCAAATGTTGAGGAAGCTAGGGAGGAAGCTATCAGTATTAATAATCGTTTTAGTGTGTTATCGGTCGATGACAACGGAGTGAATGAGGAAATAGAAGTTGGTAATACTCCCAATCCTAGAGAGCAGGCACCTAGAGAAAGAAAACCAGATCCCTTCTGGATATTAAAAGAGTAGGACACCCAATGGAGAAATATAGCTAGTGAAATCAACAACTTGCTTAAAACAAAATTGCCCCTACAAGACTCAAGGAAGTTCGTTAAAGTTTTTCCCCAAAACAGTGAACAATTTAGGAAAATCCAGGAACTCCTATCTAAAAATAATGTTAAATTCTTCGCCATGATGCCGCGTTAACAGCGACCACTTAAAATACTAATTAAAGGTATCCTTTGGACATTCCGACTGAAGTCAGACAAGAGCTAATTAACCTAGGATTCCAGGTACAAAGAGTCTCCCAATTAAAACGGTTCAAAGATAAAACCAAACTCCCAATATTTCTATGCAACCTAATACCTTCAGAAAATACCAGGGAAATTTATCATTTGAAGGAATTTCTAGGATTTATAGTTAGAATAGAAGCCTATAAATTCAAAGGGGAGGGGGGCAAAACAGTGCTATAATTGACAGAATTTTCATCACAGTAGTGATAACTGCAGGATGGATGCCAGATGTCTAAAATGTGCAGTAACCATCGGACCAACGAATTTACCAAGCCCCTATCTGAGAAAGCCGTCTGCGCTAACTGTGGTGGAGATCACCGGACAAATTTTTAGGGGTGTATTCGTCACCCCTACTACATTAAAAACAATAGGTTAAAACCATCAGAGACATGAGGAAGGAACCATCAGAGACATGAGTGAATAAAACGCAAGGGGGATACTTCAGGCGAACACAGGGAATACATTTAAGACCGCAGAAACTGAACCAGCTAAATCTTTCAGTGTAATACTTAAAAATAGACAACAGCGTCCCCCCTCCCCAGTAAACAAATTAATATCAAGCAATAACGTAAACACACCAGCTCCAATTCAAAACATAAATATTCCCACCGCAAATGTTGTTCCTAATACTGAAACTTTAAACCAACTAGACGCGTACATAGATAGACTTAAAACAATAGAGCGATTATTACTCAGCATCCAAGCAGTACAATTAAACTTACAACAAAGTGGACTAAATAACTTAATAGGTAATTTTCATCTCCCAGTCGTCATGACTGATACCATGCAGGCGCCCTCTTCTCTCTAATCCCCAGATCTGCAGCCAGAATACTGAGTTGGAGCGCTGATGGGCTTCAAACTAAAATTGATGAACTGGGGGACTTTCTTACTGATAATTCTATGGATTTAATTCTTGTACAGGAAGTTAAATACCGTCACGCTAGATATCTCAAAATTCAAAATTATAATCTAATCCACACACCGCGAGTTCATAGCGATAATAATACCCTTCCCTATGGATGTACGGCAATCTATATCAAACGTAACCTTAAGGTTACGCTAGGTATATGGTAATATTTAATTAAATATGACCCTATACCTAGCCTTAATTTAAACATCTTAGAAAATACCATAGTTAAAATATTTCCAACTCTCAATAACCCTATCTATGTCGTAAGTATTTAAGAGCTGCCTATAATAATTCTGTGAGCTCAGATCTTCAAAATGTATTCTTCCTGTGAGATAAGGTAATACTGATGGGTGACTCTAATGCTCACCAACCCCGTTGGAATTGTGATTACAATAGAAACTTCACCTGCCGGTATGGAAGGCAAATCAACGAATATTGCATTGATAATGGAATAGACATAGCTTCCCTCCCCAACCCCACCCGCTTCGGCTACTCTGGCTCACAATCTGTAATCGACTTCGCTCTTCTCAATAATATTAACTTTCCGTATGATATTAGTACTATAAATGAACTCTCCTCTGACAATAACCCAGTCATTCTAAATTTGTTTTCTAACACTCACCTCCCTTCCATCCTCACCTCACACTTCATTAACTGGACTGATTATACCAATTTTGTTTTTAATTCTCCTCCCCACCATACAATAGCATTAATAGTAAAAATGATATAGATAAATATGTTGCCTCCATCACCGACATCATTAATAGCTCGCTTAGCTCAGCTAAGACCAACATCCCCCCTAATAATTACAACAAACTCCCCCTTTACATCAAAACTCAAATTAAAAATAGGATTAAGGTTAGAAAAACTTGGCAACGCATTAGAGATCCGTCTATTCTAGGTGAAATGCATAGGTTAAATGCTAGGATCAAAAACGAAATCAAACATTATAAAAGTAAAAAATGGACGGTTTTCACTGAGTCACTAGCACCTTACGAACAATAGTATCTGTAATTCTCTAAAGCGTATTAAAAAAACCTTTCAAACTCCCCCCCCCCCTTCCTCCATTCAATTCCCCGTCTGGCATTCTCACGATTGACTCCGACAAAATTGAGGCTTGGCAGATAACTATGAAAACCAGTTTTCTCCCCACAACAGTGTGTTTTGTCCCGATACCATAGTTGAAGTTGACGACGTTCTTAGAAAATTATTTAACAATAGGTTATCCGATATCAAAAATGACCCCTTGAAATCTGCCACACCAGCTGAAATCCTGAATGCTATCAACTCGCTCCCCAATAAAAAAGCCCCGGCCTTGACAATATCACTAATCCTGCCATTAAAAATCTCCCTCTTAACTATGTAAACTACATCACAGAGTTAACTAATAAAATTTTTGAATATAAATATTTCCCAATAGCATAGAAAATTGCCAATCTTGTCTCAGTTAAAAAACCACATGAAAACCCTGCAATTCCTTAAAACTACCGTTCTATTAGTCTGCTCTCCTCTCTTAGTAAGCTGGTTGAACACATACTGTGTAAAAGAATCAGTAAGTTCCTGGATGATCATAGTATCATTATTAACGCTCAATTTGGCTTCAGAGCCCAACACTCAACCACACATCAGCTGCTCCGAGTGACGGAATTCATCCATGATGGATTTCAGAATCGGATGCAGACTGGTGCTATTCTTTTTGATATTGAAAAAGCCTTTGATCGTGTATGGCATAGCGCGTTAATCTATAAACTTATTAAACTTAAATTACCTTCTGATATTATCAGTTTAATTCCCACTTATCTACTCATTGGAACACTTAAAGTCCGTCACACCCAATTAACTTCTATACGTAATAGTAATGCAGGCGTACCTCAAGGATCAAAGCTGGGACCGCTTTTATTCAACATTTTCATTAACGACATTCCTCCCTCCACAAACACAACACTCGCCATGTTTGAGGACGACACGGCAATCTTACGGACTTAGTATAGCGAAGAATCGCAATACTAAGTACATGCAAAAAGATCTGAAAAGTCACGTTGACATTCTGGAACGTTTGTTCGAACGGTGGAGAATTAAATTAAACCCTGCTAAAACAAAAGCTATTTTCTTCAATTTTAACAGAATTCCACTTCTGCCGGTCATAGTATGTGGTCATTCGATACACTTCGAGAGAGAGGGTAAATACCTTGGTGTATATCTAGACAGTAGGCTAACTTGGGAAAAAACACTGGATTCAATATTGGAAAGTTCCCTAGAGCCTGGAAAGACTTGTACCAGAACAAAATGGGTATTGAAAATAAACTTCTTCTGTATAACACTGTTCTGAGGCCCATCTTACTATATGCTGCTCCGATTTAGGGCTCAGCAACGGACACTGACATTCAAAGACTGCAGACTATACAAAATAAAACTCTCTGCAGAACTAGGAAAGCCCGTTGGTAGCCCAGTAATGAAGCAATACATAAAGATATGGCAATAAAACCCATCCGGCACCACATCAAAGAGCTCGCAATAAACTTCTACGAAAATACAGAGGCTGTTCGCACATTTTTTAGACGATTTTGGTAAGAGGTAATAAAAAATCGTTTGCTGCAAAAGAAATAATTGCAATTGTACTATGTTTTTAAAAGTCAAAATTATCGTCTGCGGCTTGAAAGTTTTGTTTTTATTAAAAATGGCATTTTTAACAAAGCAGTGGTTCGAAGGCTACATTTATGCTCTTTCCGAAGAGAAATATGCATACTCCGTTATCCAAAAACGATGTGAGAGTCATGGTTTTGTGATATCTAAAGCGTCGATAGGTAATATCGTCAACAAGAAAGGAAAAAACGTCAAATTAGAGCCTCGAGTGGGACAAAAATTCCAAACAAGTATCCAAGGAAAAAACGGACATCTTCGACTATTGCAAAGGTACGTTGTTTAATGTTAAAAGAAAATCCCCCTAGTCAAAGGACAGTTGCAAAATCATTAAAATGCACGGTGTCCACTGTAAACAAAATGATAAACGCTGATTTAAATCTTAAGAAAGCGAAAAAACGCAATGTGCATCGTCTTCTTCCACATCATATCGCTGAATGCAGGACACGCTGCAGAATTTTATATGAGAAACACTTATCCAAAGAAAAATGGAAAATAATTGTCACAATAGATGAATCATGGGTGTATTTAAATGATTGCAACAAAAAAAGAGCCATTTATTATCATAAAAGGGGAGAAAAAAATTTAAGTACACGGTTCAAAGAATCGAAAGAAAGTTTTTCTAAGGGATTCATGATTGTTGCTGGTTTTTCTTGTAATGGCAAGTTAAAAATAAAGAGAGTGGAAAAAAATGTCAAGATTAACTCCAAATACTATCAGGAACATATTTTATCGCCAATTTTTCTGAATGAAATACCATCGCTTTACCCACAGTGCCATCAATCTGTGAGACTCCATCAGGACAAAGATAGCAGTCATACATCAAAATCCACTGTAAATTTCCTAAAAGAAATGGAACAAAAAACTGGTATCAAGGCCATACCCTTCACTGATATCCCTACTAAATCTCCCGATGTATCACCTATGGATTTTTGTGCTTTCGGACTTTTAAAATCCTCATTATCCAAACGTCGTCCCAAAACCCTTACAGGACTCTGGAAAGCTGTTCAGGAGGAATGGGATAGAATACCTCTTCTGACACTTCAAAAGGCATTATTATCCTGGAAATTGCGGTGTCGAAAGATAGTTCAGAATAAGGGATGTCAAATAGAACATTTAAAACACAAGAATTTTATGTAATTTAGTTTTGTGAATACAATATACATCGTCTAAAAAATGTGTGAACAGCCTCTGTATACATTCAGTAAAAAAGGAAAACTTAGCTAACCTCCCCGGATTATGACCCAATGGAATTTCCCAGCCACCCTAAAGTCACACTGAAAACAAACCCTGTGCTTGTTCCCACTCGCAATAGGTAATCTCCCTTCCCTCTTCTATATCCAAACTGCAATAGTCCGACTACTTCTGGTTTCCGACCTGTCACTCCAGATAATCTACCATAACTTCACCTCACGATTCCTTCTCGTGCCAGCGGTTCGTTGACGAAAGGGGGGGGGGGGGAAATAGCACTCCCAAGGGGATCCCAAAACCCGATAGCTCTCCTCATAGACTTCGCTACTCCCTCTTGGTGGTTTTCTGTCTGATCGTCCTTCCTTGTGCTTTGAATCTTGCCTCGATCGCTCTAGCTTAAATTCTTTTTCCAAATCCTCCCTTAATTTTTCTTAATTTTCTCTCTATACCCCCAGTTATTCTGTCATTTCTAATCTACCTAACTTCTTAAAACTATTTTTTAATTTAATATAACTTTTGTTTCCCTCCCACACATTTTCGGTACTATTGTAATCATTATTGAGAACGGTAATCATGAAATACTCCACTATGCATACCGAGGATAACGAGCTCTAGCTCCGAAGAGCCTCAAGAGCTTTTTATGTCAATGTCAATGTCAGTCAGTTCGGTGGGACGGTGGTAGCTGCGATTCAGTAACAGTTATATTTATTAAAACTGCACAGAATTAGAATCGATATCGAGCCGCTGATTTGACGTGTTGTTTACATTCATCCAATTCTTGTAAATAGGACTGATTCTAAATTTTAGCGAGTGTATCAGTGAACCCCCAAAATGAGTCTTACGAAATGATGAGATTAGTCGATAGAATTAATGTAGTTTATTCTAATGAAGAAGATGCTAGAACATTCATTCAAATGGTTAGATGAAAACTACCCTGTAAAGATAATTTCATTTTTTGGAACTATGAGTGGCGTTATTTACACGATATATTTGTGAATTAACTCTAAAATTATGTTTTTCTTTAATCTTTTTTGGTGATGGGAAATGGCTAAATGTCTCACTGCAATGGCTTTTTTGTCCTCTTCTCCACTAATTAAAGAGAAGAAGCGGAAAATGTGCTAATGCTGAAAGGCAACGTAATGGTTGACTAGAGGAATACCTTGCATTAACCGGTACTGTTGTCGTTCATTTTGTTTCGTTTAACCAGACAGTTGTTATCATGGCAGTTAGACATTAAATACTGACTTCTATTGCCAACAAATTTTTACACTCGACATCTCCTGTCAGATTTCTCCTTGATATATTTACTGTATTTAATTTAAATGCCGTCTTTGCAGTAAGATTAGAAATATGGCACTTTGTATTCATAGTTGGCAGGGGTAGACTTCCTAACATGTTACCCTTCCAAATATTAAAGAGTCATGCACATACTGTATAATTCTTTATCCATATGCCTATGAAAAAGACATTTTTGCTCCTAAAGTTTTTAAGGAAACCATAAAAAAGTTTTTAGGGAAAAATCTTATGTATGAAGGAAAAATTTATATCTTTAAATGTTAGAACACTTACATTATATCTTTATGGTTACAGACTGTAAAATCCCATACTATTTCATGCTCAATAGTTATTACTTCAACCAAATTCTCAGACATGAAATTTAAACTCTATTTGGCATTTTTATTTTTGACTTCAGTTAAAATCTCTTGCATTAAAACTCAGTTATAATTTTATTTACCAAACAGACAAATTGTGAGTTGCATACATATATCAAGCAAGTTTTCATCTTTTATGATGAGTTGTTAGAATTTCTTATGGGCTGCAGTCAGGGCCGGATTTAGATGAAAAGAGGCCCTTTCACCTCTCATTTTTAAATTTGTAAATTACATGAGAGATAATAAAATACATCATTACTGTGATATATAAAAATATATTAAATGAAACATGTTGTTATTTGTACTAACCTATATATATTCAATATATTGAAGATTAAACCAAATTCAACTCAGATAAATTTATTTCATAATAATTCACATTTAAAGTTTAAGTATGAATTATTATGAATTTTATGTCTTAAACTAAACCAAAAATGGAACTTTATTCAAACAAAATCCAGATCACAAAAAAGAAAATCTCAAATTGTATATCATATTAAATTTTATGTTAATAGTTATATTATTTAAGAACTGATTCAATCTAAGTATACATTTAAAATGAAATAGTAGATTAGAATTTCTTTCTAAACTTTTTCACACAGAATTCTTCTATAAGTTCATCAAAATTTATTTTCGGTACAGTGTTTTAGTGTTCACTGTTTTTAGAATAGTGTAATTTTAATTTTGCTAACAATTTGAATGTAGGCCCCTCTTGATCTTGAGGCCGTAGGCTGAAGCCTAGTTAGCCTTTAGGAAAATCCAGCCCTGGCTGCAGTTAAACTTGAAGAAAAAGAATTTTATTTGTACTACATTTCCCCAAATTCAGATTTTTGAAACTTTTAATATCATGAAACGTATATCAGAGATAGTTTTACATAAAACTTTATTGGACATTTGAAACAATGTAATGTATTAAGTCATGTTGAAACAGTTTAATTGTATAATTTTATAGATTTGTGATCAAAATTATGCAGTTATATAATAGAACAATGGATGGATGAATAATTTAGGCTGAATTTAAGTAAGATATTACATTAATTAATGAAAATTATCAGCCACCCTTCTAAATTAGTTTTCTTATTTTATGCTGATACACAAATGACCTCATATGAACACTTACTGCAAAATACTAGGTCTAAATCTAGTTTGGAAATTTAAAAAAGAAAAGTTCTTGAAATATTTTTACATTGATACCTAAATTTTGATGTTTTATTTAAGTAGTTTATGTGAGATACATCCTGGGAACGTACCATAAATCAAGTTTTATATCAGCTGTATTTTGTTTATTTTGCATATGGAGAAATATAAACTTTGCAGTTTCATATGTTAAGTAATCCCTTTTTATATCATCCAGTTAAAATGGCTCCAATAGCATATATTTCAAAAGAGCTACAGTCAGAATATAAAAGAGCAAGCTCCATCAACGGTATACATGATTCCTCTATTTAAAAATTAAATCAACATTCTGTATAGTCACAAAATTTAGGAAAAAAAGTCTAAAAAAAATTTGAAACAAATGGACTTAGCCTGAAGATAGGTATATATCGCTCATTCCTTTTAACAATGTCATATCTTAAAAAACATGATTTTTCAGGAGAGTGTTTTAAAGTTTAAAAGTACATTGAAATGTATTGAAAATAAATATTAATTCTGCTCTCTAGCAACCAAATATTGAGTAGTGAGGTATGACGATCTTGCATGGATATACTACTCTTTCAGGGCATTCTGAAAACAGGCATAACTAGAAATCTCAAATTTTTTAGATATGACACTGTTGAAAGGAGTGAGCGATATGTCAAATTAACATTAGCCTCTGAACTTATATTTTCTCTTCCCTTATCACCCTTTTTTTACTAACATACTGTAAAAGTTTTCCTTTGTCAAACTTGGTTCATTTTAGAGGTTTGTAATCATTATTCATTTGTAAATTGCTGTGTAAACTCCCAGTGAAATGTGCTAAAAGATTCTAATAAAAACACTGTGAAATAAAATTACTTTGAGTGTAAAATTAAGGCATCAATCCAATCTGAGAATTATTTCTCTCATAAAATGGAATACAGTATTTTTTTTAATATCACTAAGATATTTATCTTATTTATATTAGTAAGTCTTTAAACTTTGGGTGATGTAATTATTATGGTCCAGAATTTGAACTTTATTGGTAACAGCTGTTCGTTAGATTTTTCTTAATTTTTTTAATAAAATAAAATTGATATACATGAGTTACATTATAAAAGTTATGCTTTCCAAGTGCTATACTTGGGGCATACCTATCCTAAATATAGACGGAATGCTAGAGCAGTATGATTCCACCATTGCGATTTAGTTCACACTTTTTCCTATTAACAGAGTTGATTAAAAGTACATTTCAGACATAAATCATTAAAATAATGATTTAACTTATAAAGCATAGACATATTTGGGCAACAAAAATGTGGTGTTTCATGTATTTAGTAAATAATGTGCAATACAGCATGCGAGAGAGAATGTAACGTCATAGAATAATCTGACCATTCACAAGGCTTCGTTTCCATGGTGGGAGAATCTGGCATTCGTTGTGGATGTGGAATTTTGGTAGCATCCAGGTTTCCTCTGAAGAGAAGATCTCTCAGAAAGTGTTCACTCGGGGGAGTTTTTAATTTTTATTTTTTTTTATTTTTTCATGAGAGGGGAGAAAGTGTCAAAAACGACGGTCAATGGGAGAGGAGGAGATTGTCACCAAACATCCCACACTTTTTGCTAAATAACAGTATTGGCCCCAAGGAAGAGTTGAACAGGTGTTTCTGCCGATGGGTAATGGTTTACCCTAAGAAAAGGCAGTGTTTACAAGAGACAAGTGGGGAGGAATACATGTCTGCAGTTAACAATTGAAAGGAAATTTTCAACACTATACCTATTGGAATATTAACTTTCGTGTTTTGCTGTATAATCTGAAATGTTTAAATGCTGATTTCTTATGTCTATTTTCGAAGTTTTCCACTTGGATACAGATGTGCGAGACGCATCCCCCTGACAAGTTTAGTGATTTTGTATATGGTGTGGTAACTATGCAATTTTGGCGAGATTTTGTTTTTTATGGCAACCCAGTTTGAATGGTTATTTAGTCGTGTGGGCGTGTGGCCATTGTTTGTTTATTACGTGGTTTATTTGGGCGGCCATCTTATTGTGAAATATCAATGACGTATTTTGGACAGTATTAGATGTAGATTTTCAAGACATAGGCATACTGTTGGGGTTGTTAGGGATATAAAGTGGGAGGAATTTAAAATTTCTGTTAAAAGTGTTGAACAATGTTTTGTATTTTTTCAGAATATTTCTGCTGTGAATATTTCTCACGTATGCATCATTGCTATTTTGTAATCTAGCAAATTTATTGGCTAAATGAGATTCTTAGGGGTTTATTTGATATTAACTGTTAATTTAAATGGTTAATTTAGATGTTGTTTGATGGACTTGCATGTTGGTTGTTTTATGTGTTTTTACGTTTTTTTTAAAACATTGTGGTTGATTTAAAATGTGGTGGTTTAGAGTACATTTGTAATACATCTGAGTAAGTTGATGATATTTTCTTTTCACAAAATTAGATTCATCAATTTCTTCCCTTCCAAGGTAAATGTTTTTTGTCTTGTAAAGTGTAGTTTGTAGCAAAATGAGTGACATGATTGAATTGAGGTTGTTGTTTAGGATGTATTTTATGGGAAACAGGTGTACAATAGGTTTTTGTATGGAGAATTGGCATTTATGCCTACAAATCAGCCTCTGGAGATTTCTGTAATGTTTTTGGAAGTTTAATACAGCCAACAGAAGATATGTTTGTTTGTGCTTCAAATAAGCAGGGGGGATTTATGTAATTTTTTGGAAGTTTAATACAGCCAGCGGTAAGTGAGTTTTCAACTTATTTTTTATTTCTTGGTTGCTATTGATGTTTTTGTTTACATTTCACACTTTAAGGCTAACATGTCTGTGGAAACGAGAAAAGTTGGTGCCAACTTATCGCCAAGGGGGGTGCATCTGACACATCTGTTCCAAACCAAGTTAAGAGGAGATATTTCACAGAGGATGAAAATGGAGTTTGACGAAATATTCCCCTAGTTGCAGAAAATGGGAAAATTTTATAAAGTGTTGAAAAAAATTAAATGCATGCGATTTTTCATTAGAAGAGATCATTAGTGAAGTCATCATAACACTTTAAAGGGCAGGACCAGCTTTAAGCCGATTTGACCTATTAGATTAGGAAAATTTTAAAAATGTCTAAAAGAAAATTGTGTTAACAGATATAAAAATTATTCAGAATAACAACCAAATGAAGTGTTAAAACATGCAGATGTTTATCTCAATATGCTAGTTGAAGAAATGGAAGCATTAAAACATTCTTCCATCTTAATATTTCTGAAACCAAAGCAGCTTGTCTTTGAGCTGCGGGCTTTCCAAATAGAGATTGGAAGCAGAAGCTTTTTTAGATTAAAATTAATTTAAACATACATGAGATCAACAATATCGCAGTAGAGACTAAACAGTCTTGCAATACTTTCTATAGAGCATGAGGATATTATAATTTGATCAAATTATAAATGATTTTGCTGATAAAATCTAGAAATATTTATTTGTAGATATTTTTGTTCTGTAAATTAAATCTGGCTTAAATACTTTTTCCATAACTTTTTTCATAAGGTCTTATATAATCGGTTAATGTTTAATCCCCCATTTCTAGAACCGACCTCTTATATCCCAAATAAAAACAAAATTCTGTAAAAAATAGGATATGTAAGAAATGCCTAAAATAAATCCAAAAACTGAATTTGCCGAAGCTCTGGTAATCAACTCTGTACAATACATACAATGAAAAAAATCTATAATTAAAAACCACACTTCAGTAGTGTCATTTTTATCATTTATTAGTGCTGTCATTGGTTTCTGAAAGCCTATTTGTTTTATATTTGCATCAATTATTAGTATAACTGGCCACACTTTTTTTATTTTAAATGAAAACCAAATTACCGAAACAGATCGCATCTTCTACAGGGAAATAAAAAACTAACAATTAGAAAAATCCAAATTCCCAGAAATCTGCATCTATAATAATAAATTTTTGTATAATCCCGTATTTATAAAATTAAACATCACTTAAAATTTTATTCAGTATTTCTGAAACTCTCTCACATTACTTCAGGAAATAAGCAGATTGTATGTCACCCCTGAAAATAGTACCCCCCCCCCCCCTCTGTCTCTCTCTCTTTCCTTTTCACTTATTTCGGAGAGCAAAAAAAAATTTGGCAAAGTAATTTATAAGAATGTGTGGTTTCTATGAAAGCCACATACTATTTGAAATCATAAAATGAAACAGAAACAACTTTTATTAGAATCAAGAAAATTCGAAAATTTATGTTAGTGTACTTTAACAGAGAAAATTAGTTCAAACTGTGATATGAAAACAAAAAAATTTGTGTAAATTGTTCGCTGAACAGGATAAGCCTTTGATGGGAATCAAACCCAAACCCACTTTGTGGAATCTCATTGCGCTAATCACTATACACTGTAGGAGCTGTTTTATGGCTCATGATTTGTAAATTTCATTGAGTGATCTTTACCTTAGAAAATCATTGAAATTATCAGCTGATTTAAAAAGGAAAAATATTAGGTATCTAGTTTAACTTTATGCGATAATTTTATTTTATTATTTCCATAACTGAAAATTCAGTTATATGTAATGCAATGTACAAAACCCATAATATGGTTAGTTAGTTTTAGATTGCTGAAAGTGAGGGAAAACACATTTTTGTGTGACAAATTAATATGGAAACCAGTATACCACATAACATAATCTATATGCTCAATGAACAAAATATCAAGTCTTAATTTTTTTTAAAAACTTTTGTTTAATCTTTTCACTCCTTTTTTAAAAATGTTAGTTTGCATTGATGAAATTATACTCTCATTTGAAGTGACTCTGTAGTATACTTGTATATCAGTACTCTTGTTACTTTAATTATATTTCATCCACTGGCATGTTTTGTAACCCATCTAAGCAATGTCTAATAGAAGGCAAACAGATGTATAGAAATCCTCTAGACATTGTCTGATTGATTGTGAAATTACATTGATTTATTATTGGGGGGGGGGGGGAATTTATTCATATCTTTTACAAGAAAGTAGTTCAACAAATTTTAAATCTCAAATCTTAAATCTAGTCTTGATTACCTGTGTTTGAAATCCTTACATAAACTGCACTATTTACTTGTGTAGTCTCTGATGCTGTCAGAATAACAATTTTTAGAATTTTAAACAATTAAGAAATTTCTTTTAAAAATAATTCAGAGATATTGAATTAGTACAGCAAGAGACTAAAGATGTCAATTTTAGTTTAGTAAATATGGCAAAAAAAGTAAAATACCTTAAATTCATTTGCCTGTTCTGTGTATTATTTTGTATCTGTAACTGTTGTTTTTATAAGAGTACAATATATATGTTAATTACATGTTTCCTACAATTTTGCTTTATAGACTGTTATTATAAATAGGAAAATGCTGTGCATAATATGTTTTGCTGACATCTAGGGAGGGGATTATAACTCTTAATGCATTGACTTATTCGAACACTTTGACATCCTTTATAAAGGAATGCATGGTATCACAATGCCTTTCTGCCTTTTTTTTTAAGTAAAGTGATCTAAAGATTTTTACAAATGCTAGCTAGAAGATAATTTTTTTAAAGCGTCATCTGAAATAAAGTTTAGATTTAACTATGGACAATCCCTTCCTTCGAAAATTTATTTGCTTTCATTATCAATAATTGTACTTGTAGGAATGCCCCTCTGGCTGATGTTTAATACTTTAAACTATTTTAATAGTAACCTCTAACTCTTCTGGGCCCATTGTGACCAAGGATATCTTTATAGAAAAAACTTTCATCACTTATCCTGTTATTGCAATTGTAAATAATCAAATTTTTCAAAATTTAATGGAAAGAATAAGAGAGCAAAATTTGTTCTGATTATGTAATTTAATGAATTACTTTTCCAGCAGTCTTAAGAAACTAGAAATATCCTCAAAATAGTTTTATACATAAAATTGGGTTTTTATGTATGACCTTTACTTATGTAATTTTCAATCAGAAGTCTGGTTAAATCTCTCGTGAAGTAGTTATGTTTTTCCCTGCGAACAATGGGATTTTAAATAGCTGTTGAATTACTGTTTAGTAATTTACAAATTTATTTGCCATGTGCTGGATTCAGACCAATTTTTTCTCTGTTATTATAATTAGTTATTTATCTGTCATATGCAGAAAAATGAAGTTTTTGACACCTCATTTTTAGGTATCACTAAAATTACTCGTATCTCAATTATATAATATTCCAGTAATACTTCTGTAGACGATAACTATTGAGCTTATACAGGTACTGTATGATATTTATACTGAAATGTAGATAATATAGTTTTGAACCCTAATTTTCACAGGAAAAAAAAATCTAGCAAATTAAGTATTTTAATAGCATTGTAACAAATAAAATTCTGCGTTCTTATGAATGGGCCTTCATAAATAAAAGGAGATTGTTTTATTTTCTGTTATTCCTACTTGCTGTTAGACCAATGATAAATCAGTTCATAAATTTAATATGTTAATAGGTTGCTTTTGCAATTTTTCTCTTAATTACAACTATCTTCCTTAGTAATCTTATCAAAACTAATATAAAATTCAGAATTTATTTTAAAAATTTAATAATGGGAATATATTAATGACTTCTACACATCCTTATGCAGAAATACTATGACCTCAAAAATATTTCCTAAGAGAATTCTGTGTGATTATAATCACAAGTGCTAACACAAAGAAAGACTTTAATTTCAATCATTAATTCATGTATAAATTAAAAAGAAGTCCAGAAAAATTTCTTCAAAAATTAATATTTTAATATGTGATTCTGCGATTAGTAGATAGCTCAGTTAACTGGCAATGCTTTAGTCATTTCATTTAATTCTTATGTAATTACATCTGTTTTGTAGTTCTCTGCTGAATGCAGATCCTTTTCTTGATAACTTTTTTTTGTTTCATTTTTTAACATACATATTTTAAGGTAGATATAAAAGGAATTCGTAACCTTTTTTATGTTTTAAAATTATATTTCCTAAGAGATATTATATTTTATTCAGACTTGAAGGTTTTGATGCATTACATAGAAAATGTTTTTATTTTTCCTTTTTTATATACTTCTTTATTAGGGATAGTGATAAATAAACATTTAATGCAATTTTATGTTGTTGGTAGACAGATCTCATTTTTGTAATTTTTATGTAGTTTGGAGCAGTCCAACTCATGACCTTTACATAGTAATACCACAAATTCCCTAATTTCTAGTGTCATAAAATTGAAAGTGTGTGATGTACGTGAAGAAACTTTCATATACCCCTCAATAAATCATTGATATTATTGTATTTGCATAATCATGTTGTTTTTATAAAGAAATTTTACCATCAGAAATATTTTTATATTGAGATGTAAATTGTCATTTTGATGTCTATTGTTAAAAACAGAGTAATGGAGTTTTATTGGGGTTTTAAATGTGATTTCTTTTCTAGGAAGAAAAAAATTTGTCTCTTTGTACAGAAGGTCGTTCGCACTTTATGGAAACAATTTTGTAATTTGTTTTTGGCATTTACATTTTGAGATAAAAATTTGGCAACTTCAGAATAATCATCTGCTATTGTTTTGCTTTGATTGGAATGTAAAATAAAAGATTTATTTTGAAAATGGCTCCTAAAATTGATAGATGGTTTGAAGGTTACGTAGTTGCACTTTCCGGGGAGAAATATTCGTATCAACAAATTATAAAGCGGTGTAAAAATTGCAGTTATGGCATTTCAAAAATAGGTACTTATAATATATTAAATGTGAAAGGGAAAAAACATCTAGCTGAGTGTAAAAATGAAAACATGACCACTAAACCTCATCCTAAGATTGTTCAAACACGGGTAAATATCAAGAAAGGGAAATCTATGATCCTAAAAGAAAATACGCCGACTCAAAGATCCATTGCATTGAAACTAGGAATGTCTTCTGGCACTGTATGTAAAATCATTCATAAAGATTTGAAGTTAAAAAATCTGTTTAAAACTAAAGTTCATCTACTTTTGCCAAAGCATATTGCTGAAAGGAAAACAAATTGTAGAAAATTGTATGAAAAACACCTAGCTGCTGAAAAATGAAAATTTGTGGTAACACTCGATGGGGCATGGGTGTATTTAAGTGACTGTAATAAAAAAAGATCAATTTTCTATTGCTGAACTGACGGGATGACCATATGAAATGGCTATGTCAGTGTACATAAAAGTTCTCAAAGGAGTTCATAATAGTAGCAGGATTTTGTTACAACGGCAAATTAAAAATAAAAAAAGTCTCAAGTAAAGCCAAAATTAATTCACTCTACTATCAGCAAACTATTTTAGAACCAATTTTTGAAGAAGAAATTCCAGCCTTATATGGAAAGGACATTGATAAAGTTGAGCTTCATATGGACAAAGCCTCTAGTCACACGTCTAAATCAACTGCCGCTTATTTAGCAAAGAAAGAATCAAAAACAGGAATAAAATGTATCCCATTTAATGAAATACCTGTAAAATTACCTGACTCTTCTCCAATGGACTTTTGGGATTTTGGTTTTTTAATACAAGCCTTAGGAAAACGGCATCTAAGAACACTGAACAGATTTGGATAACGATCTAAGAGAAATGAGGTAAAACTGACATAACAGTACTAAGCAAAAATTTACTTACATGGAAAATTTGAGCTAGAGCTATTGTAAAGAACCATTGCTATCAGATAGAAGCAAATCACCGCATAAAATATGGCATTTATACATAAAACTTAACTATCAAAATCGTTTCCATAAAGTGCAGACGACCTTCTGTGTATGAAATAGAAAATTTTCTGATGTATGATTTACCGATAATTATCGAAAGTACCTATCACAAATTTTATACCAAATTGTGTTCAAATGGAATAATGTAGTAGTTTGAATGGATGCTAAAGGAATTCAAGACCACAGATTAATATATAATCTACATCTAGAGGAAAAAACAATATTGATTCTCAAAATTTTCAGTCAGCCTACAAGTTTCTAAAAGGAGTGATCTAAAAGCAGTCTATGATCGTTTTCTGGTAAAAAAAAAGGTACCAAATTACTTATGTATCCAAACGCATTCTACATAGAAGATACTATGTTGAATTTACTAAAAAAATTTCTTTGGGAATGGATAAAGAAAGAAAAGTATTAAAATATTCAGTGATAGTTAGTAGATATTCACATTCTATAAAGAAAATTCGCAATTCCTTGTTACTGTATTACACTCCTTGTGTTCATATCTGATTTAAAAGAATTTATGAAATTATAGACTGTCGTAAACAAAATGTGTATCTCTATGAAAATTAATCTTTAATTTCAATGCTGCATATTTATTAGATAAATGAGCTAAAATAAGGAGCTAGAATTACAAAATAAGACACGAAATGAAACAAAATCATGTAGTGAAGTATCAAGGATGATGAGAGACATCAAAAGAACTCTTCATGTTATTAACGTCTAGTAACATTTTTACCTTTAATATTTGATAAGAATAGGCTAATATATGAATAAAAGGGTTTAATCTTCTTCCCAACTTTCAATACAATTGGTTGATTGTGATGGGCAATAATTAAACAAGATGTAAGAGTATCTTATTAAGCCACTTACAATAGCAGCTTATAATGTACATCAATCACATATGAATTAAATATTTAAATCAATGTAGTGCATTGAAGCTTTCAAGCATAAAGTTAGGGGGAGGCTGGGAGGGGAGACAGGTTGAAATTTACTGTATATACTTTTCTTATGTCAATCACTTTAAAAACTGTTTCTTGAGAAGAAAAAAAATTTATTAGAGACTAAATTTTAACTGAATTGAATTCCTTAAATTCCTTTGTTACCTGCCTAGATGTTCAATAAATATTGGTATAATAAACTATTACTAAACTTATCGCTTGTCGGCATAACATTTTCTGCTATAACATTAGTGCTGTTCAATCTGCCATTTAAAAAATATTGCAGAACTAATAAGAGCTTAGGAAATTTGAATTAAAAAAGCACTCTTAATAGGATAATCCATTGAAAAATATACATTTCAATCTTACACGGGAAAAAATTTCAAAATTGTAAAGGCTGTTAGCATATGAGGAGGATATATATATTAATGCCTCTAAGTGAATTTGATGTAATGACTATTTAGATTGCTATGTCATGTCATCTCCTTCATAACATAATAAACTTTAAACATATGATTTACCTGTAAGATACTCCCTCGGAAATAAAATTAAGTTATTCGAACAATTTGGCTCTTTTATCATAAGCGACGGTAGAAGCACTATGGCTACCTTTGGTGACAGGAGGATGAAAGAAATGAGGACCAGTAAATAGTTCAAAGCTTGTTCAAAAGGGCTTTAAACAATCATGTTAACCATGGTATTCCAACTCTCCAACTCCTGGTCCTGAAAGCCAGGATTTCAGCCTGGCAACTGCCCTGTTTTGAAAAAAATATATAAATTCATGATAATGATTCTTTCTAAAGGCAGTCCTTTATGATAAGAAAGAATATGCAAAAGCACTTTCACAAATGAATGATGATTTTCGCCTGAGAAATAGAAAAAAACTATTCCTCTCTAGTACACTCTGTCGAAGTTTGATATACGTTCCAAGTCATGAATCGTTTATAAAAAGCATAAGACTTTATAGAGCTCTTGCAGAATGTTTGCATAGATTTTAACTCAAATAATCAAGACTCCAACCTAAAATACTCTACTTTATTAATAGTGTTATTCAGCTATAACAAACCAAAGAAAATCAAGGGAAATCGGAAGTTTCGGCACATCATTCAGCTAAATTCCGATGCCAGGTGATGGCTGAATGGATAGGGCACTGGCAATCAGTTCAGATCCTGTGGGTTTGAGTCCTACTGTTAGCATGGATGTTTGTAGCCATTCAAAATCAGTTTTAAAATGTAGATCCTGGTCTAATTAGCCCTCACATAGTAAAAAGTTGACCGCAGCACTTCAAACCAAAGCAATCAGATAAATTTTACATGCTTTCTTTCCCTTTCCTCTGCCAAACTTTGTTCTTCCCCCCATGTACTGACTACCCACTTGCCTTGAAGAAATCCTGAAATAGAAAGGTGAGAGGCCTAGGAAAGGATTCCTTTTGCAGGCACAGGATTGACAACCTCTTTGCTAGAGGCTATTCCTACCTTACGTGACCACTAATTCAGAAGTTGTATAGAAATAGATATAGCACTGAAAAAATTCATTTTTGTTAAGTCTTTACTCTGGAGATCAGTTTTTATTTTCATCTTGAAAAGTATCTAATATTCATAACTTTGCATGTGTTAATTACTTATTTCTTATTTTACTCATTTGCAAATACTTTTAACCATCACTTTTTTCTTTTTTTTTCCCAGGATTCCCTTGCAGAATGGATCATCTAATTAAAACCTGCATTATCTCTAAAACCTTAACTGACTTATTGAAAAATTGGATTCATTGATATCATGGCAAGAATCAACTGGAGAATTTTAACTTATGTTAAGTGTTCCTTTGATTCAGTTTGGTTCTATTACAATATTTTTAAGCTCACATTTCTGTCATTATTCCATAATGACTTCGCTGATTGGTATTACGTTGGCGATACTGTCATGGAGCCTATGTTTTGGTTCGTTGATCATTTTACCAAAATTCTAGGACCCGTAAGTATATTTCTTTATTATTCTTTAAGGGATTTTTAAAGCTTTGTGGCTAAAAATCTATCATTACATCACTGGGAACTTTTATTATGCATACACATGTCAAACTTTTTAATACAATGAGCATGATAATTGGGTTTCACCGAAGTTGCCTGAAATGTTCATAAAATGCTAAGTATGACTAAGTGTAATAAAGGAATGTATATTTAAATTATAAATCAGAAACTTCTTACTTCTGAATGGACTGAAAAGTATATTCGAGCTTCTGTGAATGTTATGTTAGAGTTCTACCATAATTATGTATAGAGAATGATTATAAAATTTGAGTTTAATCTCTTGGAAAAGTAAAAAGGATTTTTTGTCACTGTTCATCAGATTTTCTTGATGAAAAATAGGTAACTGTTGCAAACATTTTTTTGCCCCATTATCAGTCAGGGAGTAAGCGTTGTCATATTGAATAGAATCACCAATTATAAAATATATAAAAATCAGTTCTGCTAAAAACTTGTGAAAGGGTTTTGGTGCTGGAGAGAGAATCTAGGTTTATGCGAAATCCGTTTGACTGAAGATGTTCATTGCTGAATGCATATTTTAAATGATGTGAAGAAATTTTGGTTCTGCTTTATGCACTAAAATTTTGGAATTAGACTCTAAATGGGTAAAATAGAAAAATTTGGTGTTGTATCATAGGTATTCCAATTGTAGATTATGAAATTCAATGAAAGGTTGGAACATCTCATGTTTTAAATTGATTTATAGAAAGTTTAATTGCATCTCCCTTCCTCCAGGGTCATACATGTAGGATGTTGAGTTGATGTGGATGATTACACAGTAACTATCAACCATCATAAACATAATTAATACTTATTTGCGATTGAAACTAAATAGGATCTGTCTCCTACAGAATCTACAACAGCAAACTCGAATAAACCTTCAAACTTCTGATATCACTAAACTATATGTTCAGTGCAGCATCCTAGAGTGCTCTCATTTCCATTACATTCAAACTCCCGCTATTACTAAACCGTCCGTTCAGTACCACTTCCTAAACTTCTCATCTCTCCTCTTGTGCCATTGGTCTAAGGGTCCACTGCTCGACCCTACCACCCAATGCAAGTTCCTGATCCTACATACCGATATTTAAAATTCCAAACCTCTCAACTGAAAAATTACAAATATTACAGGAGGGCCAAAAACCATTTTAACAAATAAGTCACAGCTGTAGATAAGAGGTTCATCAAAAGGCCTTTGGAATGCACTTAACACTATTTACTGAGTGTTCTTATGAATCAGTAGATGGTAGAAGCTGTGGGTTATTGTATTCCCACATAAAATGAAAAGCCCAAAAAATAGTAGTTGAGAGGTTTTGGAGTTTAGGTATCGATACATGTCTAGCAGAGAGCTAATTCGTTTAATGTTGGTATAGCTTTATTTTGTTAGCACCTGTTATCCATTAAAATATTGTTTAGAGCAATAAGGTATTAGAGGATCTTTCTGTAGAATGGTTATTTTAATAGTGTCCTATGTAACACATGAATTAAATGCTCAACCAATGAATAATACTCAAATGGTTTGACAATTTTGTTATCCACTGTAGTATTAGATTTCACTCCTTCTTTCTAAGATTTCAACTCGTTTTAATAGCAAAAACACATTTTAGGTGGAACTAACAGGTTTGCGCAACTTATTCAGTAATATCCTTCATTTGAGGAAGTTATTAATGACTTATGTTAAGTCGATAGTTTTCCATTCAAGTTGTAATTTCTTAATTGTTATTCCCCCAACCCCTCTTCCCCATCTCTTTACTACCCTTTAAATTGATCCTATCAAAACTTTCAATGCTGCCCCTGTTGAATACATCTAATACCTTCCTTAATCTAAATTTTTTTAAATAATTTGTTTTTTAATGAATTTGTATGAGAAAATTTTCTTTTCCCCCTTTGGTCATATTTCTGCATACAAATCAGAAGTGTCTGCATACAAATCAGACGTGATAAAATCTTTACTTAACTTTTTGAGTTTACCTTCTCTTAGCTTTTTACAATTTACTTTTTTTATGTTGTATTTTTCATTTAACGCCTTCCTCTATGCTACTTTCTACATCATTGTTTATTTTAACTTTTCATTGCTATGTTTGAAACTACACACCTGGAATATTTCATCCCTGTGGTTGTAATGAGACAGTTAAAATAAATGAAGGAATGATTTTCATTTATTGCATGTAAATTTTTTTCAACAAAATGATTACAATGAAAAAGGCATTGTGCTCATGTGTATGTATATATACGGGGGCTGTCCGTAAAGTATCCGAATTTAATTTATAACTAAAAATATATAATGGATATACATACTTCAGTTTAATCCCCTTCAAAGTATTGTCCTTGAGAAGCAACACACTTAGCCCAACGTTGTTGCCACTCTTGGAAGCAGGATTGGAAGTCGTTCTTTGGAATGGTAAACAGCTGTTCGATCGCTTTTTATTTGATGGTCGTCACATCCTCAAACCGTCGTCCTTTAAGCGTTTTCTTTAGCTTTGGAAATGCGAAAAAGTCGCACGGAGCGAGATCTGGTGAGTAGGGAGGTTGCGGGACTTGAACGGTGCCATGTTTGGTTAAAAAGTTTTGAACCACATGTGAGGCGTGAGCAGAGGCATTATCGTGGTGAAGCATCCATTTCCCAGATTTCCACTTTGCTGGTCGTTTCCTCCTCACGGAATCACGAAGTCGCCTGAGCACATCACGGTAGAACTCTTTATTAATGGTTTGTCCATCCCTCGATGGTCTGTCCACTTCCCGCAATCTCTCGAACTGTCATTCGTCGATCTGATCGCACCACAGTACGAACATGTTCCACTTGGACATCATTTCTCGATGTTGATGGACGCCCTGGTCGTGCATCACTTTCCGCAGATTCCCTTCCATCTTTAAAACGTCTAAACCATTGAAACACTTGAGTTCGGCCCATAAGATCATCACCGTATGCTTTCTTAAGCAAATCGAACGTTTCGGTTGCCGTTTTTCCAATTTTATTACAAAATTTGATGCAAACACGTTGCTCAGTAGATTCCGTCATGATCCAACCCGACACGAGACTTCCACTGCGTTCACTTTTCGTTATTGCTACAAGTGAACCGAGCTTCGCAGTGCTTGGATAATTGCGAACATAACAAGTTTACATATGTTTAAACATGCTAATTAGCGTGCGCATGCAGACCGGTGTCTGTATTATGTTTTATACATTCAGTTCGGATACTTTACGGACAGCCCTCGTGTATATATATATATATGTGTGTGCGTGTATGTATGTATGTATGTAATATGTATATATGTATACGTTATGTATATGTAATATGTATATATGTATACGTTATGTATATGTAATATGTATATATGTATACGTTATGTATATGTAATATGTATATGTATCTGTATATTTTTTGACAATTGCTTCCAAATAACATTTGATTTTTTTTTTTTCCCTGATTCCAGATCTGTGTCATAGGAGTCTTATTATTGGGTGCATCAATTGTTGTAATTTCTTACATCATAGGTCTTCCGTTTTACTTTAGGTGGAATTCTTATATACTAACTGTTGCTTTGATTATTGGCCATTGGCTGCTCATGAATGTTATTTTCTATTACTATATGGCATATACAACTGAGCCTGGATACCCGCCTCAGGTTTGTATTTTGTATATTTTTATAAATATTGTTGATTATAAAATGTTAAATGTTAAGTAGATCTATTGGTCAAATAATCAACAAACCAGCATAAATAAGAGTGAGTTGGTTTAGTTACAATCCAATTTTGTAAACATGTTATAACACCTGTGACTTTTTAAAGTCTCTATAAAAACATGAGGGAACATGCTATATAAAAAAGTAAATTTTTTACATAGATATAGTTTTAGGGTTTAATATTTTCAAATTTCAACATGACATAATAATAGAGGTCTTCATAGGCCAAAAATTTTGTGCTTGGCTGGGACTTAATTGATTGTTCATTTGACCCAGTCCTGCTCCCAACTCTCTCGATTAATATTGAGGCCCAACTTGACCCATCGAGTAAAGTAAAAATTCATTTCAGCTGAGAATTTTTAACTTGTTCATAATTACTTAATTATTTTGTTATAGTAATGCTGTTATTATAAATATTGAGCAGAATGTTTTTATTTTAACTCTAACTATTTCATAATAAAATGAATGATAAATGCTAAAATAATGTATTTAAAAAAAGCAAATTGAAAGTAAATATATCTTTTAATTTCGACTAATATAACAAAATATTCAAAAATCGAAGAACATAGTAGCTTTAATTAAGGGGATTTTTTTTTTTTTTTTTTTTTTTTTTTAAGGAATGAAAATCCCTTCAGTTCATTTTAGTTGGCAATTTATATTCTTAAGATTATCATCAGTTGTCTTTTAACCATCAAACCATAGAGGTTTCAACATCTGGTATCAAGTTACTAAAGGCATATTTTACTAATCTTCTGTTAGTTGATTACAGATAGTCTTTAAGTTTTCCTGGCATACAATATTTTATTGTATAAAATGACAATAGTAATTCTCTCTGTTTATTCCAGTTTTTTCATTGAATTCTAATTATATAACGTCAACCTAGTCCTGAACCAACCAGTGACCGAGTAGTTATGTCAAAATGCGATAGCTCGGATCATGAGCTCAAGCTTCTAGATTCTTCATGTTTTGATAACTTCATGTATTAGGTTCCCATAATTTTTGAAGTATGCAATGCGAATGTTTTATTTTTTTCTTCACTGTGGCAGAATTCATATTTTAATTCATTTTATTCTATGAATATTGATATTTTCGATACTTTCATGAAACAGAGACTGCCATTTGTAAAGTAAAATTCAGTATGTCAGTATTTCATTGAAATTTCTTTTCTAAATATAAAAAAAATGTATATTTTCCTGAATTAGAGGATGCACCAAATATTTTCTATATCAACTGATTCTTTATCGTTGAACCCACAGGGCGCTATGATTACTGAAGCTGTTTCCATATGCAAACGATGCATTGCTCCCAAACCTCCCAGAACTCATCATTGTAGTGTGTGTAACAGATGTATATTGAAAATGGATCATCATTGTCGTATCCTTTAATTATATTTAATATTGATTGTTATTTATATAAATATTATAAAAGTATTAATTACTTTTAAGTATGTTTTCAGTAGACATTCCCTTGTAGTTTTATCTGCCCAAAAATATAACTTGCAATCTAGGTAATGAAAGTTTCAGAATGCAAATAATTAGTAAATAATTTCAAAGTCCAATTAAACTAGCATGTTTAATTGCACTTTAATGTTATAGTCTTTCATACATCAAAGTAATTTTCTTAGGATTTTATGACTTTCCAAGCCATCTGGGAATAAACAACAAAAAAATTTTATTTTTCAAACACTGTGTTTCAATAAAGGCTTAAAACAGAGTATTAACTCTTGAACTTATAGGGGAAATTAAATTTAAAGCTAGGTTTTATGTATGCTTTACACTTATTACAGTCATCCCTGAAACTCACGTGAACTTGATTGCTTCACGTTTGACCGCCTCCTGGAAGTTCTATCATATGGAATGTGTTTACAAGGGAATTTTCATAAATCTAGTAATCTTACATATTATCTTCTTTCAAATACAATTGTGTTGAAAGCAGCAACTTATAGATTTTAAGATAACAAGCAACTAAATAAAAAATTTTAAATATCAGGTATAAGGGAAAATGGAAAAAGGTTTTGGGTTATATGGAATTGAAAGAATATACCAAAATATAAGATTAATGGAGTAGGGTTCAATTTTTTCTTTAAAATATTCGTGTTAAGGACAAAACTGGGTATCAATGCAGACTTTAATTTTTACATTATATTAGCTGCTGCTGTTTTCAGAATTTTATAAACTTTTATATGGTAGTGGTGTTTGTCATATAAATTTGGTCTCAAGCAAAATAAATGTATTTAAAAGAACGTGAATGTTGTTCATAAAAAAATATGATTCATTGAAAATAATGGCCAATTTTTTCTCCAGGCCTAAATATGTTGGGTAAAACTGGCCATATCCAGAATCAAATGTCTTGAAATATTTTTGTGATAATTTTTTCCTTGAGTTGACAAACGTTTTTGTTATAAGTGCATGTGATTGTTTTAAACCAGCGTTTCCCAACCTTTTTTGGCTTGCGTACCACTTGGTAGTACATCATGCTAAATTGTACCACTTCGTAAAAATGATTGTATTTCGTGAAATTTTTTATTGCGAGTATGTTATTTTATTTGCATTATAAATTTTATAGGGTGACCATGTATTCATATCACATAATGAGACAAATTACACTGAAACATGTCTAAACATCATGCCGGATTATAAACTCACTGTAACATTTATATATATGTATGTGTTTGTTCAAAGTTTCATATTTATCAACTATTTTGTCATATTTCGCTTACTAATAAATGGTTTTAATAAAACACAAAATTATAAAAAACCAATTATTATATTTTCTTATCATAATCAAATATTTTTATAAAATAAATTTAATGAGATCCTTATGCTTGTTTCGAAGAACATAATTTTTTGAAATATGGTTCAAAAGATGTGAGGTATACCCTTAAGTCTACAGCTGCATTCAATCTGTTTCGATACTTATTTTTTTTTTTAAATATATGAAGAAAAAGCTCTTTCTACTAATTCTGTACTTGTAAATGGTAATAATAATTTAAGACCTTTCTCAGAAAGCTGTTCATATTCTTTATCAATGTTTAACCAAAAATTAATTAGATTGTGTCATTTGAATTCTACTTCTAAAGTTCTGTCACATGATAATTCTATTAAATTTTCTTTATCTTTTATTGATAATGATGTAGCTTTTTCTAAATTTTCTTCATAGAAGGGGTTTGAAATCCAATTATCATTTGTGTTTTCGGGTTTTGGAAAATACTCCATGAAAGACAATTTTAATCTTGTTAAATGTGCTATTATATTTTCTCGTATATCTTGAGACAGACTAACCTTATTTTCAAACAAAAAAATATGTAGAGTTGCAGATACTTCTGATTGATTGTTTTCGATACATTGTTTCCAAAAATCTAATTTCTTAATCATACTTTCGATTTTATCATTAACATTACAGATCGTTCTCGAGCTGTTTTGAAGTGCCAAATTTAAGTTATTTATTCGCCAAAAATATCAGATAAATATGCAAATGCTTGAAGCCAATTAAAATCATACAATTTTGAAGAAAGATCAAAAGGATTTTCTTTAAAAAAACTGTGCTTTTTGTCTAAGTTCAAATAAGCGGGTTAGCACCTTACCACGCGATAGCCATCTCACTTCTGTGTGAAAGAGTAGAGAAGCATGAAGACTCATCAAGTCTTCGTGCATAACTTTAAAAATTCTTGAGTTTCTGGAGCTTTTCTTTATAAAATTAACAATCTTTACCACATCGTTTAGAACGAGTTTCAATTCTTCTGAAAGGCGCTTTGTTACTAGATTTTGCCTATGGATACAGCAGTGGCTCAAAAATTACATTAGGAGCTACATTTAAGATGCGTCCACGAAGACCATTATATAAACCTCACATTGACTTGGCACCATCAGTACACAATCCACAACAGTTTGACCAACTAATACCTTTCAATATAAAATAATTATCAATAGCTTTAAATATTTCTTCACCCGTTGTGCGTGTAGAGAGAAAATGACAAAGTAAAAGATTCTCATCAAATTCATTGTCTTTAATGTACCTAGCAATAACAAGCAATACAGCATTGTTTGTCATGTCTGTGGTCTCATCTACTTGAATTGAGAAAAATTTCCTTTTTTTTATTCTCTCTATCACTGTTTCCTCGATATCCTCGGATATATCATGAATTCTTCTCGATACCGTATTGTTTAAAAGAGGAATACAATTAATTTTTTGGATATATTTTTCATCAATCATAAGGCCAACAGCATCCTTTATATAAGGTAAAATTAATTTTTCTCCTATTTGATGACTATAACCACATATGGCAATATGGTAACTAATATGATAACTAACATCTACTGCATGTTCATTATCCTTATTAGCAGGTAGGATGTAAGATGATAAAATAGACATGTTCTTTTGCTTTTTTAAACGTTTAAAAAAATCACAATCTTTGTTTTTGTAATCCATAAGTTTTGTATGTAGATGTCGCGAAAGAAACGAAGGCTTCATGCATCCATTTGAAAGCACTACCCCTCACACTACACACTTGGGCTTAGGACAGTCTTTGTCTCCAGTATACGAAAATCCATATTTTATATATTCATCACAATATTTTCTCTTAACGCCTCTTTGAAGAACTGAAGACTGCATGATTTCAGCGTTTTGCACCGAATTTTCAGACCTGTCATTTGTAGAACTCGGCAGTACATCACCGTTTGTGTTTTGTTTGAGATTTTGGCACGTACTGTTTCTTAACCACTGATCTATAGCTTATTTAAAGAAAAGTTAATCAACACGGCGATCAATGAATTTTAATAAACAAAGACGATACAATCACAAACAATAACTTGTCACTTGTAAGCCGCACGGTGAAGTGAACGAGTGCCATCACAACAGTTGTGGCGACATCTCAAGTTACTGATGACTAACATCTAAATTTAAAAGTACACTCCAGAAAAACGATATTGATTGCCAGATTTTCGATCATCAACTGTAAATATTAACAACTTTACTGTATATAATAAACATAATATTATTAATTAAAATAATTTTTACGAATTATAGGAAAAAACGTTTCTATTATATTTTTATGTCCGCCATTATTGATTATTTTTTTGTGTACCACCAACCAGCAACTCGCGTACTACAGGTTGGGAAACGCTGTTTTAAACTATTAAAAAGCTACTAGATGAAAATATTATTTTCCTGAAATGTTTTAGCATGGTTAAATAACTGCATTGGTCACTTCAATCACAGATATTTTTTTGTGTTCTGTATCTACGCATGGATTAGTGTCATATTTGTCATGTCTTTTGGCATTCCTGTAGCTTATGATCACTTCTTTGGCGAAACGGAGGTAAATTTCTATATTTTCTTTCTTTATTTTCTTCAATAATTTTTAAACGATCAATGGGGAGACCTCATCATTTTCATGTAAATGAAAATCAACAGCAAAAGATTTCTATTTTGAACCTAAAATTCTCCCCTACCTCTCAGAACTATAAATTTTGCAAGTGCAACCAACACGCACGGTTTTAATTCTTATCCCTTTCATCTCAAAGTTTTTCACCTTTCATATTCTATTCTCATACTGTTTTAAATAAAGCTACGAAAGTTTTGTGAATCAAACCTGAGGCCAGTTTTTTTTGCCTCTCAAATCACGGATCTTCTGACCTGCAGATGCATCACGCTACCTGGACGATGTATGGTAGGCATATTAGAAAATTTCCTCATCCCTTTCTAAGCAGTATTATTTTTTTTTAAGTAAAAAAAGTGATAATAACCTAGTTAATCAGGAATTTAATACCTTTTGTGTGTTATGCTGCAAATAACACTAATGATTCAAACAATTATATTTCTAGATTATCGGGGATCTAGGGAATATCGTAAAATAAATTTTTACCCTAATTAAATACCTTTTGTTTATAATTGAATGAAAAATAATTCTGTGTGTTATGTAATTTAGAGGAGGGTGATAATATTGCTCTAAGATAACTCTTATTACTATTTTTTTACTGAATTTTTTATTCCCAAAAATGTAAATTTAGAAGAATAAATTCTTAAACACCAATGCTGTGAATAAAACCGATTGCTTGCGAAAATCTCATTCATTGGTATTACATATTAGGTTGTTCAAATGAAAGTGCCTACTACTACATAGTAAAAAGGATGCTTACGTGTGCAAGGTGGAAAAATTTTCAAATTAAGAACTGTCATTCTGAAGCAATCTATCTGTCAGAAATTATCTTAATATTGCTGTGAATGGTGGATTCATCCAAGAGTGGACAGAGGACACTTATTCTATTTTAGCATTGGAGGACATATGTCTAATAAAAATTTTTGATAGATACTGGCTGTAGAAGGTAAAGAATTTGTGTTTTGATGGGTACACATTTTTCAACCACGACTTGTGTTGAAGACAGATGTCACAAGGCTAGGACAAGCACACAGTAAAATCGCTGAAGAAAACACCACTGTAAGGTGTAATGGGGAATAACCAAACAGCAGCTGTTTCATGCGTTAGAACTAAACATGGGAATAGTCCCTGGGCGGAACCAGCTTCCTTGAACCATCTTCTTATTGTATTTATATGACCAGAGAGGCTTTAAATATGTGTCCAGAATTACTTAATTATAATTTAAAGAAATTAGATCAGGAGGAGCAATAAAAAACATGTATACGTGCATACATGAACATTTAATGTATCGTAGAATGGGCGCAGTTTTGTCAACGGAACAAAAGGCTAAACAAATGGGCTTGTCTCTGAGGACCTGCTGTTGTTTCTGGAAGGTGAAAAGTTTCATGACAGGTTTGGATGTCGCATGAACTGGCCCATCATCGAAATCATTGAGAATCTTCTACAACGGCAAAGTGATGCTTACTCAATTTTTGTATATTATCCTCGTTTGCCACTGTTATTGCAGTAGCAACATTCAATAAGGAAAGTATTAGTTGTAATGCATGGTTCAGGAAGTAAACGCCAAATACATGATGTAGCCAAAAAAAATTTACATTTAAAGAAAAATTTAAAGAATAAATCTGCTGCCGAGCATGGCAACCTCTAGTTTACAATTAAAAAAAAAAAGAAGATTTTAGTGAAGTGGAACATATATTTCTACTGTTTAAAAACCCACATGATAAAGAGAATGATGCCACATCAGTTGATCAAAATCTTCGGCGTACTTACCAATGACACATCCACAGAAAGTGATGACGTCAAATGCCGTCTAATTTGAATACAGCCGTGGATGTAAGGTGAAAAACCAACAGAAAGACAAATGCTCAAAAACCAGCTGTGTGGGATCAAGTCAAAACAAGTCTGGATTGTTAATGGAAGGTGTGATGTCTTTTGCGTGCACTGCTTTTCTTGCACGAAACTTTGGCGGAGCGTGGTCTTGTGACTGTCTAATAAAACAGTTCTTGGATGGGCATCGCATAACAAACAAAAGGTGTGGATTGGCTTTCCCAGCTGCTTTTGTCTTTCTTCGACAAAGCCATCTGTTCAATTGTTTCAAGAAGGGATTGCTTAAATGCTCATTACTATTATTGGATTTTAGCTTTACCACATTATGTTGTACATAGCCACTTTCATTTAAACAAACCAAATACTTAAAGCTTCCTTACACTTTTTAAAAGTGGGATTAAATAGGGGGAGGGTATCCCTTTAATTTTTATTTTTTTATTAATGTTTATTAAGTAATTCAGTTTTTATTCTTTATCAACTAGTCATTATGGTTTAAGTATTTATAATCTTAAGTGTGCCTCAAAATAACTTTTGTAGTACTAACTCTCAAAATGCAGAGGAATTTTTAAACTTCAAATGTATTAGATGTAACTCTTTAATTTCTACATTTTCTCTTCTACTGTTTTATATCAAATTATGTAAAGTGTTATTGAAATCATAATATACCTTTTTTTTTATCTCCACATTAAGTTAAAAAAAATAGAGCCATTTTTTTTTAGTATTGAAAAACATTGCATAACTGCAGACTGTTCTGATCTCCTAAAAAACTACACAGCGTAAAAAAAAGTGATAATCATGTGACATCATTAATTATATGGATTTTTATGACACTAAAAAAAATCCATACTATATGTTGAAACTGGTACATAAAGATGTCATTGCACAAAAAAAATTTGATATCTTACTTTAAAATTTGACAATTTTGTCATGCACAGATAATTTTTTTTTTTAAGTCGTAAGGTAGTGCATTTTTGTAAGGGAAATGTTTTTTTATTTCTATAATGAAGAATCCTTCATTTCTGTGACTTTTTTCTTTTCTCTTTCTATGCTGTTATAAATTGGAATCTTGGTGTAATTCTACATAAAACAATCGTTTTTGTGAGTTGTAATTATTTTTAAGTAAATCTCATAAAGTATGAATGAATTTGTAATTCAAGATTCAATTGTATGAGCATGCTTGAATGAGATGGACACATTTTTTACGTGTCTCATTTAGTTGTTCTAGAAACAACTCTTGTCTCAGAAAGATGAAAAAAAAGGTCTGTTTAATTTAGTAATATTTTATAAATATTGCAAACTTAAATGAAATGAGACTCTGTAGTTGGATTGTCCAGGTGTGTGTTTTCTTAGTTTATCGGATAGATTTATGATAGTGCATATTCATATAGCTACCATTGATTAAGCTTTGCCGTTGACAATAGGCTTAAAGTGAAATCTCTGAATATGCTAGAAGCAAAGTAGTTTCATTGGTGGACAGCAGAGTTATTCTATAATTTTAGTTTTGGTTTGGTTTGGAGCACTATGGTCAACTTTTTGCTACACAAGGGCTAATTAGACCGGGACCTACAGTTTAAAGCCGATTCCGAATGGCTACAAACATCCATGCCAACAGTGGGACTCGAACCCACATGATCTGAACTGAATGCCAGCGCCCTAGCCATTCGGTCATCACCTGGCTATATTCTATAATTTTACTCTTGGTAGAATTTGAATTATTTGTTAGCCGGCAATGGATAGGAAGCTTTGAATCCCCTATCTGCAGTGCATTATACATAACTTGTAATAATGAAGACTCAGTGCTTTATATTATAGGCTTGTAAATGACAGAAATGAATTTTTCAATAAAACTATTTTGCAAATAATTTCTCTGCCGTAAGAATACTTAATGACTATGCCTTTCCAGGGGACTTATTTACAAATATGAAACCTAATAGTCGGTCTACAGCAGCAGTCTAGATTTTCTTTGTATTTCATCTGTGAGGAGGTGTTTTATTCACTAAAATATTTTGCAAATTTCAAGTTGCATCACAACAGATGAGGAATGCAGTTTAAATTCTATTTGCATCCCTTGTATGGAATATATAGCAGAAAGAAGCAAAACAAATAGCTTTTCCATGCAGCATTCTCTAGTCCTCCTGCCCAACTGATTGGATATTAGCACCATTCCTAGTGAAATCAAAAATAGCTGTCACTTGTGTTTAGCATTAAATCAGACCCTTAAAAAACTAAATTTTTATATTTCAGTTGCTTTTTATGAATTTTTTTCTTGCTGTTGCTTATTATCTTTTGCCAAAAGTTGCATCTAGAGGTGGTCTGAGTGAGATTAAATGAATGTACATGTGTGTATGTTGCTATGTTTTGTTCCTGTAGCAAAATAGTTTTTCATTCAATTTATGTAAGCAGAGAAAATAATTTTTTAAATTTTTTTAGACAAACTCATTTAGTTAGTTTTGTTTTTCTTATGATAGTTACAACTGGATGAGACAGTTTTATACCCTTTTGTTTTATCATACTTTAAAAACTGCTGAATAAGGGGAATTATTTTCACTTAAAATGTTGTCTGTGAATCATTGTGTGAGAACAACAAGTACCTTTATGATTTTTTTGATTTTTACAAAAAAGACTAGAGATAGAAGTTCTGTTTATTTATAATGAGATATTCATCAGAAAGAATTATGTATATTGTATTCATTGCACTTAATACTTAATTAAATTTAAGAACAAAATAACTCCAAATAGACAGCAGCATGAGAGAGGACTTATGAATCAATCATTGGACTTAATTTGCCTAGATCTTCTACTTTCGCCAAAGACTATATTTCATTTATATTTACTTTCTCTTTGCAAAAATGCATGCTAATAGGAAGTTCTTGGACAAAAAGTAGAATATCTTCTTCCATAAATTTTCATGAACTCTTTGAACACCCACTTGTGGTTAGAGCTGGCATTGGTATACAGTTATTATGAATTTGTATGGAAATTCTCTCCTTGTAAAGCATTTTTAGGCTCATTTCTAAACAAATAAGTTTTCATTTATCATTATATGTTTCCTTGCTTATAAAATCTCTACAATTTATAGAATGTCTTTAAAAGATCTAATTCCACAAATAAGGGGAAAGCTAGTTATAAAGAACTATAAGAATGTTTTTAAAAGTAAAATGTTCCTTCCAACAAGTTTAATTTGTACACTCATGTATTGGGGATATTTTTCAATAACTTTAATGCTTCTGAAATGCTAAGATAAGTGTGATCTTCTTAGTTATTTGTGATTTTTTATTTCATTTCAGCACAATGAGATATCTCCTGTATTGATCGATTTTGCTAAGACTATTGCAGAGCATATTCTTTTTAAAACATACAATTTCCAGGTAAGCTCTGTGAATACCTTTATTGCATTAACCCTGGAATGCTACACCTTCTTTTTACTTTAAGCTACCCGGGGATACTTCTATACTTCAAACTACAATGAACATGTAAAATAATGTTATTAAATTTTTTTTAACAACAACAAATGTTTACCTAGCCAAAAAAAAAAATGGATTTTCAATTTCTTCCTCGGGTAGTGTTCCAAGGTTAAACAAATTAATTTCAAACAAAACATATTTTTTAAACTAGACTTTAACTTGCATAACTTCATCTTTTCATAAAGTTTTTAGCTTTTAATTCGAGACTTTAGTTTTTTACTTGATAACTTTTAATTATTGAATTTGCCAAATATGTCTCTATGTATATGTTGAAGCTTGATAGGCTTAATTTAATTTTAACCATTATGCTGTCATTATTGTACAGAATAAGCTTTGCACAAAGAGTTAATTGAATATTCTGTATGGATCTGTGGCAAAATTGAAAGATTAATGCCTCATCAGAACATACTGTAAATCACCTTGAACCTTAACAATAGTAGAATAACATTGCTGAAGTGTGTGGAGTAGAATAACATTGCTGAAGTGTGTGGATGGATGATTTTTGAGATAAAGAGGTTTTTTTTGTTTTTTATATATATATATTCTATTATTGATTTTGTTGTTTGATTATATGAACTAATTTTTTATTTTTAGTTTTTTAATTCATTATTAATATTTGAGTCTCTCTCCTTTGCTGCATTTATTATTTATGCTTTCAAATTTAACTTTTTTCATTTAAATTTATACTTTTGTTTGAAATAAATTTTTATGTCATTGCTTCAAAATTTGTTTCAAAGGTGGTTAGCTTGCCCTTTGTAATTGTTTGTGTCAATTTTTAAAAAAAATTTCTGTCATATTTCTGATTTATATTACCTTTGAAATTGCTTTTTTCTGCTATTTTCTGCCCATTTTTTCAATCTGAATTTTTTGGAAGATTGGATGGGATTCACTTATTCCAGTTTGAAATTTGCAAGAGCATTACTGATATTCTCCATTCTGCATGTGGACATAGGCATAGCGTCGGGGAAGCACATGCTCCCCCCCCCCCCCCCTCAACTTCACTTGAAATAAATTGAAACGTTAATAGAAGTTCAGTTAAAATCAGAAAATTGTAGAAAACTTTTAAGAAAGTTGGTTTTTTCCCACTTTTTCAAACTGCAAAACTGAAGATTCCGATTATGTCTAGCCTCAACATAGTTTTTAACAATATGATCCATAATAAAAATTTTATGCTATTTTTTTTCCCATTTTATTTATATTATATTTATTTTTCTCATTGTATAACTTTTGAATACTACTTAAACACCAATTCTATTGTTATTCAATTTTAAAAAATATTTCATATTTTAAGGACCGTCTGGCAGTCTATGCATTGAGGAGGGCCCTAACTGAATTCAGTTTGCCCCCCCCCCCCCCCAAAAAAAAAAAAAATTTAGAAGCATGCTATGCCTATGCATGTGAATGCTAATTATTAATTTTTTTTCTGGTGTTTTCTTATTGCTATTAAAATAGTTCCAATTATTTAAATACCAATAGTTTATTATTGGTATTTAAATAGTTCCTCAATAAAAGAACATCAAAACGTACAACATGGGGTACGTTTGTTAAACATTTTGCGTTCAATTGCAGCCACCTCAGTAACAGAATTTTAAAAAAATTTATTGGTCTATTTTAATGCTTTATCAGTATAGTTATAATAAGGATTTCTGCTTAAGAGGTGCATAATTACTTTAGAGTATTAGTTTATTTTTGGATACTAAATTTTAGAGGTTACACTCCTGCATAGAAGTCAGTATTTTCCAACTTTTTTTTTTTTTTTAATAAAAATTGGAAGACGAGCATTCTCAATTAATTAAATATTAAAAGGAATGTTAAAGATTCTCTGTACTTGTTACTTACTATTTAAAACTGCAGTTATTAATTTTATTTTTATTAATTAATAATGTTACATAATATTATTTATATTAATTGCATTACATATTTAATTATATTAATTATATGACTATTGCAATTAATTATAGTAACGATGCATTTTAAAATGATTCTGGAAGACTTTATTTTTAAAATATCTAAATTTCTTTCAAATAAGTTTAATATTTCTAAAAAAAATTTATAATTTTTCAGCATACTCCTCTATTACATTATCGTAACACTTCATCAAATGCTGTGGATAATGACAAAAAAGCAAAATGGCCCTCGACTGTATATCATTCATGCATAATCTACGTTTCTCTTCTTTCCATGGCTGTTTTTTTTGTCCTTGGTGGCCTCATTGCATGGCATGCTCGTCTTATATCAAATGGAGAAACTAGCGTTGAATCTCATATAAACAAGAAGGAACGTGCTAGATTCAAGAAAGAAAATAAAGTAAGTGTCCATCTCAGAGTTTACTGAAAGCATATATCTTTTATTGAGGTTCATTGCAAAAGTAACCTTATATATGATTGTATAATATGTGCTTACTAATTAAGTCAAAAGTGAATAGCTTCCATTTTTAGAAACAGAAATATTACAGTATATGTGAGCACACTTGCGTGCATGTGCCCCCCCCCCCCCCAATCCATGTGAGGCAATATCTGTTTGTTTCTTTGATAATTCTACCCAATTTGTCTGAGAATCTCATTTGACGTAGACTACTTGTTTAGTTTCTATAATTCACTAGGTCAAACGGGTGTTGATAACAGATACTTGGCCTGTGTAAAAAGATTATCATCACTCATTTCTTGCTTTTTAATTAATATATATTTATCATGAAATTCTAGTTTGCAGTTTTAAGGGTTCACGTTATTTCTTGCCTTAATTTAATCTTTAAATTCATCCATAAAAATATGGAATAAAACTCTCTTAATTGTACTACAGATAAAGTATTGATAACTCTTAATAAACTTTTTCCTTGAACTGACCTTAATTTATTTTTCCATTTGATTTGAAAGGAATTTTTCAAAAATTTCCAAGTTTTTACGGATTATGTAAAACATTATGTATGTTATCCCCTCAAATGTTCTTTCTTAAACACGTATATTTTCATTCATTTTGGTCTGAGGAATCCAGAAATTCCATTTTGGAAAACTTGACCATTTATTTATCTCGTAATTTTTAGCTAACACTGTTTAGTTTTCTGATCTCTTTTCATTCAGTTTTTTGCAATTTTGTGAATTCATGGAGTACACAAGTTTTTCGGGTCATTTCAAATGCCTCAGATAACTTCAGTTTTATTTATAAAATCACCAACACCTTTAAAGATTAGGTTTGAATTCTTTCATCGATATAAGAAGAAAAATCTGAAGAAATACCAGTATAAAGAAGAAAAAACACCTTGAAATAACTTTGCATTCACCCCATTAGCACATTGAAAGGTATTATTACGTATCACTTGTGCCCCCTGTCAAAATCATAATACATTTAGTACATTAATGCTGCTTTCCAGAATTTCATATAAGGCTTATTGAGTTGGAATTTAAAGTAAATGCTAATTTTTGAATGCACAGCCTTTTGTAAATATTTCTAAATGATTTATAATATATATATATATATATATATATATATATATATATATATATATATATATATATATATATATATATAAATGGTTACAGTCTGATTATTCTTTATTTACCCAGGTGTACAAAAATCCCTACGATTTCGGTCCTGTAAAGAACTGGAAAATATTTTTACGTGTTGGAGAACACAGGTTTGTTATTTTATTTCATATGTAAATAAATAATATCTGGTAAAAGCACTCTGGCTCGTGTATAAGATATTAAAACTTTTAGTACGATTATAAAAAATGTAGTGACCTTTTAGTTTCATACATATGTTTCTGTCACTCAAATCTTAGAAAGCTGTATTATACTGATAAGGTATCACTTACCAGTATAATACAGCTACAATACTGAGGAAGAATCATATCATTTACTTTAAATTTGTTGACTATTCCTTCTAATCCACACTTCAAAATCATCAACTCTTCATCTCCACTCTAATCTTGAAGAATCAACATTAGCTCATTGGCACATTGTGCAGCTAAACGAACTGGATGTACTCATGGTTCTTCCTTGAAACTTTCAAAAGGTTTCTGATATAATTTTAATCTGTCAATGTTGCATGATATTTTCTGCTTTACAAAAGGCAACCTAAAACAAAACCTTCTAAAATAAGAAACAACTGTACTAAAGAGGGGGAATAAAACACAGTGTGTTCTCTTACGATCACTGCAAAGAATAACTAATTTTCTAGACTGGATGGAAGGGGAGTTGATGCAGTCAAGAACATATCGCTTGCGGGCATATTTTCTGTCTTACGTAAGCATTGTTCTGCTTCTCCTTTCCCTTTGTCAGCTAAGATAAGCAAAGCTTGATCCCCGCCCCTCTTGAATGCTTACTTTAATACTTGAACGGCCCCTGTGCAATGGGAAATAGTTTGGTTTGGAGCACTACGGTCAACTTTTTGCTACATGAGGGCTAATTAGACCAGAACCTACAGATTAAAGCCGATTCCAAATGGCTACAAACATCCATACAAACAGTGGTACTTAAACCCACAGGATCTGAACCGAAGGCCAGCATCCTAGCCATTCAGCCATCACCTGGCTAACAATGGGAAATGGAGTGGTTTTTCAATATAATTTTAATAGCCCACAGTTATTAATTAAATATTGCATCTAAAACAGGTTTGCAGGCATTCAGATTTCACTAAATAGGCAATAACACACTTTAGTTCCTGCTACATGATTAGTGCGAAAACTTTTAATTACTACTGAAAGAACAGCAAATTACATATTGATAATATTATCCAAAAGTGTGCAGTAATCCGGGGAATCCCGCATACTGGTGGAGCCTCAGAGGTGCAACTTTTAAACTGTAGTAAATAATGCAGCTAGTTCTAGTGAATATTCTGTTTGTCAAACTACTTCATTTTGTGCTCGTCTCTTACTTCTCACCTTGAGTAAGATCTGCCGTCCATGGAACAAGTCCATGTCGTAAGTCAAATCAAGAAAATTTTTGAACTTGTAACATTGGGTTGGCTAAAACATTTCTTCGGTTGGTTTTTAAGTAAAAAATAAGAGAAATTTATCATTTTCACAAATAACTTCAGGGAACAGCATATTAACCATTTTGTTCCACTACTTTCTGCCATATTTAAGGCCACTTCATAATTCAGTCTCCCAAAATAATTTCATTTTTTGGAGTAAAGAACTGTTCCAGGTGCATTTTGCAGCCTTCCAGGAAATCAAAATTTTTTCCAGTAAGAGAATTTTGTAAAAACTGAAATAAATGGAAATCCAAAAGAGCAATATCTGGTGAATATGGCAGATGAATCAGAACTTTCCAACTAAGATTTAACAGTTTTTGCTTGGTCATCAAAGAAATTTGCGGCCTTGCATTATCCTGATGGGAGATTATGGGTCTTCTTTTGTCTAATTCCGAACGCTTTTGGTCGAGTGCTGCTTTCAGTTGGTCTAATTAAGAACAGTACTTGTTACAATTAACCATTTGGTTTTCCAGAAGGAACTCATTATAGAGGATTCCCTTCCAATCTACCCTATACACAACATCACCATATTTGGAAAACTGGGATTTGGTGTGGTTCCTGGTAGTCTATTTCGCTTGCCCAATGACCTCTTCCATTCCACATTATTGAACAGTATCCACTTTTTATCGCCCATCATAATTTGTTTTAAAAATGGAGCACTTTTGTTATGATTAAGTACAGAAATGCATGTGGAAATACTGTCAAGAATGTTATTTTCGCTTAAGTTGAACCCAAACATCAAAATGATTATCATAACTAAGCTAGTAACGCTTGATTTTAGTATTTTGAGTATGTCAGCTATCTCCCACATGGTATAAAGTTGATTAATCTCAATTAATGTCTTGTTTTGATCACTTTATACTTCAGCTGGTCTATCCGATGCTATAGCATTGTCCAGTGAGAAATCTCCAACACGAAACTTCACAGATGACTTTTAGCATGCTCTATCAGTCGCAACACCTTCCCATACACTGCACAAATCTTTCTTTTAGTGTTTTAGTTGCGTTTATTCTTTTCATGAAATAATATAGCATAATTTATCGAAGATGTTGCTTATTTTCTTCCATCTTCAATAGGAAAGTAGCCATTGGCGGCAATAGGGGCAACCCCCCCCCCCAAAAAAAAAAAAAAAAAAGCCTGACTTCTTTTTTTTTCCATAGCCTAAAATTATATAATCATAGACCTAATACTAAATGAGTTTAAATTTAAAATGAGATGATATTTATTTCTTTTATATGTATATATATATAATAACCCTAAGGGCTGACGTTGCTGCCCCCCCCCCAAAAAAAAAAAAAAAACTGGACTGGAGCCACCCCTGAAAGTAGCTGCATAAAAATTCACTGATTTTGATAAAAATTATTTTTAAATGCTCTCTGATATGACAACAGTCATAACACAATATAATAAAATTATTTTGAATGACGTTAAAGACAACAAATCACTAATAGAGTCATCTCACAGGGAAAAAAAAATTGAAGTAACTGTTTGGAAAACCCCGATAGATACAAACGATTCTATGATTCTGTGAATTATGAATTGTATTTCAAAAATGGGAAAATGAACTCCAATTTTCTTTAATTTAACCGTTATGCGCAGATAATTATTACCACTTTATATGCATGAGAATAAATATTTTCTACTCTAAAGCTTCTTACAAAAAAATGCTTTTATAACAGATCTACTGATGAGCATTTAACTGCTTTTCTGTTAATCGCTGTTTCACATTTCAAAGCAGAATATGATAAATTTTTTAATACCCGTTCCCAGTTTGATTCATTTCTCTCATCATCATAGCATCTTATAATGAAACAATAATTACAATAAAGGTGAAAGTTATAGTATTTTGTTACTACAGTTGGTTCTCTGTTTAACGACTTTCAAGGGACCGTGAAAAATCGTCCTTAAGTAGAGATCGTCCTTAAACAGAATTTGTGAAAAAATAACATTTCCCTTCACACTTTACAGGTTTAGGACTGTCAATATATTTCTTAATATATTGGCGTGTTTAAAAATGTTATTTTTATTATCATCATTATTTTATTCACAAAAAGTTATTTTAAATTACATTGAAAAAAAAAGAGTACAAACAATACAATAAATTACGTTTTAAAAAATTCAAAAAGTGTTGATTGCTTCATTCGCCTTGTTTTCGTTATTCTCTTTTCCAGATTTTCTAAAATGTTAAATGAGTCATCTTCCATTTTCGATGTAATATAGCGTCGGAGAACATCTAGAGCAGAAATTGCATCTGTGTAAGACGGTGGCAGTGTCTCATTTTCCGTGTCTTCAACTTCACCTTCTTCATCTGACACTGTGTTTTCGTTTACAATATCTTAATAAATTTGTTCTACATTTCTGAAATCTGTTGTTAAAACATATTTATCACAAATGTAGAAATCTTGAATTGAAACATCCTCATCTTCAACAAGACTTCTCCATTCTTCAGGGGTAATGTCACCTTCGTTGATTTCTACATCCGTACTTTGCAGTTCCACTACAAGTTATTTGTGAATTCCAGCAACGCGAAAGCAGTTTTTTATTGTGGATGAAGAAACTTCTTTCCATGCTGATGTTATCATGTGCATTGCTTCCAAGATTGTAAATTTTCTAATTTTTATACTGTCAGCCGAATTCTTTATTAATTTCCTAATTAAAGACTTTCTGTAGTATGCTTTCACACTGCGAATGATACCCAGGTCTAATGGCTGCAACTTACTAGTGCAATTAGCTGGTAATAAATGGATAGTCAAATTTGTAAGTCCAGGGATATTTGGAGTATGTGCAGTGCATCGGTCGATTAAAAGTAAAACTTTTCACTTTTCTCGATGCATTTTTGCATCAAATTTTCTAATCCAGTCAATAAAAATTTGTGATGTCATCCACGCTTTATTGTTATCGCGGTACTCACAAGGTTTCCTGGTGATATTCTTAAAACACCTTGGTTGCTTTGATTTGCCTATAACTAGTGGTGGAAATTTCTGAGATCCATCCGAATTAGTGCACAGTAAAACAGTCAATCGTTCCTTACTGTGTTTTCCACCAAAACACTTTTCGTCCATATACGTTAAGGTTTAATTAGGCACCATATTGTAAAATAGGCCCGTCTCATCTGCATTGAATATGTTCTTCTCATCATATCCATCTAATTTCCCCTTCAGCACTATTTTCCATTCATCCACTATTTTTTCATCTACGGAGCCACTTTCGCCAGATATGCTTTTAAATACAAGCCCGTATCTTTCTTTGAACTTTGTTAGCCAACCAGTCGAAGCCTGAAAATTTTGCATTCCAAACTTTTCTGCCAGAATAATAGCATTTTCTTTAAATATCACTCCGGAAATTGGAATGTTAGATGCTCTTGCTTGATGAAACCATTGCAGGACTGCCTTCTCAAACTCTTCTGATCGGCCACATTGAATGTTCTGCCGTTTGGATTTGGATCTCAAACCAAATTTTTGTGCTGCTTCAAGAATTTTCTCTTTGCTTGCTAAAATGCCTTTGAGAGTAGACTCGGGTAGCTGAAATTGTCTTGCGAATTGAACTTTTGTTATTCCAACACTTTCTTCCCAGTTTTCAATAATTTTCCCTTTTTCGTGTAGCTTAAGATGCTTTCGCTTTGATGCCATTTTGCTCTGCTCACCTCGTATTCGTACTAGAATGAGCTCCTACACCCAACCATGAATTTATTCTCTAAACATGAACACGTGCTTCCCAGAAGGAGTGAGAGAGGGGTGCTTTTGGACAGTTCGTAAATCACATGACAACATGGTAGGTACAATAGAGTGATTCCACACCCGCACTAAGAAATTCGATCCACCAGGGAAGAATGTTCGATCTTCCGAGAAACAGTAATCCCCCCCCCCCTCCCCCGGTTTTTTCCACTGCAACAAGTCTATGATTGCAACAAACATAAAGGAAATTCCGGGTCTGTTTTGAAACCAAACTCCCCCACAGAAAGTAACCCTCCAGTAGATAAAATGTTGAAGAAAAAGTTTATCATGTAAGAAAAAATCGTCGTTAAATAGAAACAAAATCGTCCTAAAATAGAATTTTTTTACGTCGGAGGGACCGGGACCGGGAAATATCGTTTTTAAATAGAGATCGTCGTTAAGTAGAGCGTCGTTAAACAGAGAACCAACTGTATATTTGCATTACTTATTTGTAAAATTAGTAAATAAAATTCTATATGAATTTAAGTTTTTAATTTAGATGGCCCTCTAGGATTTTAATTTATCCTATTTAGCTCTCTCCAAACATATTTGTGTAACTTCCCTGCTTGACTTAGATAAACCCATCCATAAATGGTGGGTGTCATCTTTGTAACATTAACTAATTTGTTAAAATAGTTTGAAAAGTCAAATCTTTCTCTGTATTAACATTTTGTTTATTATTTGCTTTTTCAGACCATGGTGGCATATCCTAATACCATTTGCTGAAAGCCCACCTGGAGATGGTTTGCAGTGGAACTACTATAATGACACTGAAAATGACCATTCAGATTTGAAACCTGGAACATCTACTACTTGTTCTGTCAAAATTTCTTAGCATTTTTTATTTCTTGCATTTGAAATTTTTAGGGAGGAATAACTTGTATTTTTTTATATATAAAGTATTTTCTACATTAAATTATTTATGCATTAATTTAATTTAAACTTTCCTTCTATTTATACCAAAACATTCTCGGTCAAATAATATGATTTATTTTATTGAGTCTGTGTTTACTGGCAAAAGTTTGCGTAGTTTCAATTTTAATCTTGAGTGCAGTATGCAGGATATGTCAAACTGATTCTTTTACATTTCCTTCTTTAAAAGCTGTTCATTTTCAGGGGTTCTTTCTTCTGCAGTTTCTGTTAAAGTTAGGAGCATATGAGATATTAAATTTTCTGTATGTTAATTAATTGTGGATTAAGAAATCATACTTGTATATCTGCTGCTTCATGATGTCAGGATTTCTAATAAAATGTCATGATTTGATGAATTGCTATAACCTTTCTTGGTAAACATAATAAATTTATGCAGCAGTAATACAAACATGACATAAAATGTGCCCTTAGAGCAAACTGGGGAATGTCTTTTCTTTTTTTTCCCTCCTATTAATTTAGATTGACATATAATGAGAAAATTTTGGTGTTATAAAATTAACTCTCTTATATTGAAGTCAAATATAAATAAGTAATTGGGCCATCTCATGATAGTAATATTAAAATGTCTTTCATTAAATGATAACAGTCAAAATAACGACATATCTTTGCTACAGCAACTCTCTTGTTCTCTCACAGCCCTCAGTCAGGCATTCTATAAGTGTGTGAGTTTATGTAGTATATATGTGTGCATACTATAAAGTGTGTGCATACATTGAAGCTTCATATATTTCCTCCTTTCTTTTAATATAAGTTTGTCTAGGGTAACAGTTTAGTAAAAATATTCCTATTTTGTTGCTGAAATGAATACACAACCTAGATATAAATAAGGAAAGTATCCCACCCTTGAAAATAGTATTTTTTTTTTGTTGTTGTTGTTCATTGTTTTGAAGCTATGTGATCTGTGATATGTTTCCACAGGAATATCATTTTATCTTTTTTTTTACAAAGAAAGAGGATGTATGTTTGTGTTCAAGTCTGACAATATCATTCCACTTCCATTTAAATTTAATTTGCAAGTGTAAAGTGCATGTTATGTGCATATTTAAAGCTGTCTTTTCTTTTAAAAGAAAAATTTATTCTCTCTACTGGAAAGCCCATATCGATGGCTTAACACACATAGTATTGTTATGGCCACTCTTTTTGGCTTTGAGATTTTTGTTGACATTATTTAAACATCCCATAAATGACTTTGGCTGGTGGTCAAGCACTGTATGTACGAATATTGGATAGGATGCTATACATTTGCTGAACCCCAAGTATCAGTGGTATATCGGTACAGTTTTACAGATTTTCATAGTTCTGTCAAATTTAGAACTGTGAACTTAGGAATGTTACATGTGTGTTACAGCCATCGATATATCTTACGTATGTTAATTTATCATCTACCAGAGTCCTTCTCCCAAAAGAATATCTTACATGTTAATTCCATTACAATCTAATGTACTTCCAAACTTGTACATGTTCTTTTCTTTTTATTAATTTTTTCGACTAAGGAAATTTTTTTTCTGCAAATATTATACAATGGTGTAAAAAAACAAAAAAGAAAATCTGAACTGAACTGTACTGTAAGTGCATCTTATGGCAGTTTCACTGTAATTGCATCATATGCTGCAGTATGAAATCAATCATAAGGCAGCAACTGATAACTTGCATCAGACTTTCTGTGACGCTTGTTAAAATCAGTTCTTTCTCTTGGAATTGTATTGAACTGAAAATAATTTCAGTTAAACTATCTCTTGTGTACCATACCTGATAAATGTAAAATAAAATGCAGTTTTTCAGTCGCATAGTTTTTATTATTATTTTTTTTTATAATGGACTCCGTAAGACACCTTGTCAAGCGACTTTTTTATAGTGCCTAAATCCAGCAGGAGAGGAGAGCAGATGACCGGTCAACTCATGAGTACACTGAATTTCATGAATTATATTTTTTACACATAAGATGTCATTAAAAGTAATACTTTCGCGAAGCACTAGGCTAGTTAATTTAATTCTGATTAGGAGATTATGGTTAGAATTCTTGTCTTTGCAAACTGTCGGAATGAAAAAGCTGAACGGCTTTCTCCTGCATAATACAACATAAAAACTACGGAGGTGAGTAACACATCAACATGTAGTTCATGGATTATCTGAGTGGACTATAATAAAGTGCATTTAGCTCAAGTTTTCCTCAGTTCACACACAATGAGAGATTTTTAAAGTTTGTTTGATTTTAGGAGTTGGTTGTTACGAAATAATTCGCAAAATGTTAACCGGGCCAGGAGATGGCCGAATGGCTAGGGCCCTGGCATTCGGTTCAGATCCTGTGGGTTCGAGTCCCACTGTTGGCATGGATGTTTGTAGCCGTTCGGAATCGGCTTTAAACTGTAGGTCCCGGTCTAATTAGCCCTCGTGTAGCAAAAAGTTGACCGTAGCGCTCCAAACCAAACCAAACTCTTACCAATTAGAATATATTCTGCTGTTTTCGTTAAATGTTGTGAACACGATCGGGTAAAAAAGTTTAAAACAAAGTTTGGCATTGTTGCGCTCTTTTTTGGGCTGCTGCTGCTGTTCTTTTATGGTATTTATGGCCATATGCTCACTCAAAGCCATTGGCTATGAGGCATCCATTAGCTGGAGATGCTTTCTTTAAATATATTTGCTAAAGATCTTTTTCTCTTTTTTTTTCCAACTCCAGACCATGTTCATAGATGGTAGCGGTCAGAGGAATGCGACTCCAGAACAAAATGGCACCTCAAGGGTCGGAATCCGACTTGGACAAGTGCAACCGCGATTTTGACCGAGTACCCCCAAGGGCGACATCCTTGGGAGTTCATACCTTCTCGCACCCTCTGACCTCATAGAAGAACTTACTCATCTATACATTTACCATGCCGTATCCGGCCTAGACAAAGGCATTTAATGGCATTTGTCAGAATTCAAACCGAGCACCCCAATTCCGAAACCCAACGCGCTACCTCAGGCCCTCCTTTCTCCTTTATAATGAAGCTGTTGTGGAGCCATTTGCCTTCTAAAAACTTTAATTTAAATTAATATAAGGGAATCGTTTACGAAGATGTTACGATACATAACTCCTTTAACGGAAATTTTCTTCTCTTTAGGAAGTGTGTGATTTCCCTCAATATTTGTTACCCCGTAGGGAAAATCATTTCCCGTTCCGAAATGACTCTTTCTCTTAGCTCTTCCCCATGTGTTATCTTGCGTTTTACTCTTCCCAGTAATTTATTTACATTTTTCTGTACTATATAGGGGGCAACAGAGAAAGTGGAGGAGAGGGATTTGAAATGAGAAAAGATATGAGTTATCTAGGGACTATGGAAATCATGTAGTAGTCGATGTGTCGCATGGAAAATTGAATATTGCCTAACATCTGCTGTTGGGGAAGAATTGTCTATCACGTTGAGCAAGGCAATGCTACAGGGAAAAATAATAAAAAAGTAAGCGTTAACGTGATCGCAAGACAGAATGATTCCACCTATGAATGGTATAATATTACTTGCTATTCTTAAATCTTTTACAAACTGGCTTCGCTGTCCTTTCTGCACGTATGATACAGTTTCTTATGCACTTATTTAGAAACAGGATGTAAATTTTCTTATTTTTCCAATTTTTTTTTTTTTAAGTGCAATTATCTCTTTAATAATAGACCATTTGTTGCTACCATCTTGATTTCTTTAGTAAGTGTGCTGAGTTTTTGACTAAGTGGATGTTTCCACTGGCATCTCTGTTACATGGTCTCTGGGTCAAACTGATAAAACGGTATTTCATCACAGGTTATAATGATGGTTTGCATCTAAACCTTACCTTCTATTATCATGACGTGATTAGCATGACAGTGGAATCACGGATGACATGTTAATGATTGTCTTCAAGTGATCAGACTTGTAATCATCACAAAGAACTTAATTCATACACTTCGCAGTAACCTTCATGCATCGAAGCCTCTTTCCTGAATCCCATCCACACATCCCGTGAGTATGTGAAACATATAAGGCTATGGTAGAACTGTTAACAAACACCCTATGCAGATTGTCTGCTCACACATGAAGATGGTAAACGGGGTCGTTGATCAGAATTTGCCTTTAGGTTAAGACACTGACTCTCTAATTGGCTTTTCAAAATAACTTCAAAGAAGACGAGCAAACTTATTATTTTCTTTCGTTTGATTTTTTTTTAACCATCAAACTAACGTTGTTAAACTGTTGTTAAATCAACGAGTAACTTAGAACAAATTTTATGTTTTTCCTTGATTAAGTCTCAGCATGAGTTCTCAGCACGATTCACTCGCAATATAGCTTCAAACGAGTTGATTGTGACCTCTGTCACTGATGTGGAAGGTCGCTCAGGGCGTGCTGTATCTTCCAGACTCACTGCGTGACGTCACTTTTAGATTTGACTTGATTTGAGAATCTCGAAAAATATTTTTCGGCCGAGAGCTTCCAGCCGAAAAGAAAAGTTTTTTTCATAAATTGGATTTGATATATAATAATCCAAACATTATCTTATCTTATCGTAGGGGGCGTGGCTTAAGACGCATGAAACAGTTTTATATAAACAATATTACATAAAATAGATTGTAGATATACAATATTCTATATAAAATTTGCAATTATAGTTTGACAAGAATGGAACAGATTTCTCCGATTCAAAACATCCTGCATACATCCTGTTCCGCATCCTGTGGCCTCGTATCAGATCCGGTCGAAATCGTATAAAAGGACAACCGTTTGGGGTCTCGGAATTATTCGACGACTTGTTTCTCTCGCGATGAGTTCCATTGCGATCCATTACGTGGCTTTACCGATAGTCAACTGCTGGGAATGCAAGAAACCCGTACCACCTCAAACGGCTTTCATGTTTACCTACAGACATGTCTGTCATGTCTTCTGTGCCCGCCGGAAAGAACTTCTGGGATTGCCCAGATTGTTTCAATCCCAGCGATTCCGATGCAGAAAAATTATCTTACATGCCGCCATGGACTGACGTAAACCCCAAATATCTGGGGTATTTTTTTCATCCCCTTTATTTGAAAAAATAAAGGAGGCAAAAAATGGCCAGAGATTTCTTTTAAAGACGTTCTCTGGCCATTTTTTGTGTCAAAATGATTACCAACGTTGGAACCCAAAAATATAATTGCGGCGATCTTTTCAATTATTTGTTGATATACCCTATGGCTTCGTATGTGTGGTACTATATAATACGACTATGATGACTTTAAATAAATAGAGTTGATATAATTTTTCTTTCAAGCAAACTTTTCAATTGTTTCCTGATAGACTCAATAGTTTCGTAACATCAATCTTTTCAATTGTTTTCTAATATACTCGATGTGATGACTTTAAAAAATATATATAGCTGATGTAATTTTTATTTCTTTCGGGATCAATATCAATCTTTAAAATTGTCGAAAACAATTTCACAACACTGGGCAATATATATATATATATATTTAAAAAAAGAGAAGCCATATCCTATTACACATATCCTGTTATATATCGTGTTTCCGGACCAGATCGTAAAAAAAGACGACTCGCATCCTCTCGTTTGACTCGCATTTGAATTCGGGACAAAATGACTAACGCTTTCCCTTCTTTCGAATCGACTACTGTCCAGTGAAACATCCCGAAACAAAGAAAGGGTTTCGAAATATCTTCGACTCATACAAACTCCTGATATCCACGGCATATTTGGAGGACGACAAGGTGTTTTTTGCTCCCGTCGAAGACCGAAATAAAAATTTGATCTCCAATTTCTTCAGAACCGGGAGAGAATCCTTTACCCGTTGGGGCGATTATGACTCTGTCAGCTGAGATGTTGTGGCCAGTCGTCTGAAATTGGATCGACGTGTCAAGAAAAAAAAAACAGATGTTCGAGTGAGTTTCCGGTAATTACATTTAAATTGGGGGGGGGGGGTTATTGTATTACTTGCCCATTTAAAATTTGAGCTCATGCCATATTTTCTTTTTCTTTGTCAGGTACGACAACACGTTAGTGGTAAAGCAATAATTTACCTTTGGACAACGCGTGGTGGAACCTGGGACCTGCCACATTTATCAGACCACCATGGTACCGCTCTTCCTCTTTTCTCTGTAACCTATTTCCTAATAACAAAACCAAAGAAATTTATGAAACTAGGGAATTCCTAGGTTTTATTGTAAGGATAGAGACATCAATGTAAAGGGGGGGCGAAACAATGCTATAATTGTTTGAACTTCCCTCACAGTGGCGATACTTGCCAATTGGATGCACGATGCTTAAAATGTGGTGAGAGCCACAAGACAAATCAATGCCAAAAGCCACAATCCGAGAAGGCTAAGTGTGCAAACTGTGGGGGAGATCATCCTGACAATTATAAAGGCTGTGTTATCCACCCCATTTATCTTAAAAATAAAAAAACAGCAGATACAATCAATTAGAGATGTCGGAAAGATCAATGATGATAATGGTAGGTTAATCCTACAAACCAATTCTGGAAACTCGTTCCAAAAGGCAGCAGCTGCCCCAGAAAAAGACTACAGTGCACTTTTTAAACCGCAAAAACAGGTTTTGCTACCCCCAACAATAGCAACTGAAACTTGTAATAGTGTAGCGGTTCCCGTTCTCACCCCATGCAATAACACAAAAGCCAGTGATATTTCAGTTGAAATACTTGAAAGGGTCCTCGAGAAACTTCTTGCTATTGAGGCTGCAATCTCAAAAATACGAAACCATGCTAGAGAAACCGGTATAAATTTCATGACCCTTATGGGCTCGAATAGTAAACTCCCAGCTCTAGCGGCTGGTTCCCAGGGGGCACCCTTTTCTCTTTAATCTGTCGTAAGGCAGTTAGGATATACTGAGTTGGAACACTGATGGCCTCCAAACCAAGATTGACGAACTTAGGGATTTCGTCATCGATAACCCTGTTGATTTGGTCCTGGTACAGGAGGTTAGAAATCGCCATGCGAGGTACCTTAAAATCCAAAATTATAATTTAATACACACGCCACGTGTTGACAGCAGTAATAATAGTACCCTACCTTATGGAGGTACAGCAATCTATATCAAGAGAAACATTAAATTTGATCATATCCCCAGTCTTAATCTGAATATTCTTGAAAACACCATAGTCAAAATTTATCCTACCCCCAATAATCCTATCTACATTGCTAGCATCTATCTCAGGGCAGCTTATAATTTTTCGGCCAGTCTTGATATTCAAAATTTATTCTCCCTAGGTGATAAAGTCATTTTGGCTGAATATTTTAATGCACACCACCCACGCTGGAATTGCGCATACAATAGAAATTTCATCTGTAGGTATGGAAGGGAAATTAATGAATACTGTAATGATAATAGTATAGATATAGATTTCCCACCCACCCCTACCCGTTTCGGCCACTCTGGTTCTCAGTCAGTCATTGATTTTGCTCTTTTAAATAATATTAATTTTCCTTATGACATTACCACAATAGACGCTCTTTCCTCTGACCATATTCCAATCATTTTAAATTTACATACTAATACTCCCCTCTCTTCTATAGTAACCCCCCACTTCATAAATTGGATTGACTATACTAGTAATGTTTTTAACTCACCCCCTCCTTTCAATAGTATCTTCTATATATATAAAACGCGTAGGTATGCGGCACAAAAATCGACGATATTTCTACACTCCGAATGGCAACGGCTGCAACAATCAGATGTAAACATTGGCGGCGCAATTTTAAACCGCTTGTCAACATGGGTTTACGCATTAAAATCAGGAATGCTCGAAAGCGAGCTGCACGATCAAGTGAAAATTGGGAACAGTCTCAAGCAAGAAAGCGAAGAATAAATAATTCATTAAGAGAGAGAGAGGCGTTAAAGAGATAGCATAAATTATCGCGAGGTTAGGCTTAACCGTCACCGGCATAGCAATCGACAGCCAGTAATAATTAATTTCTACACTTTTTTCAGTACTTGCTGAATTTTTACTCCATTTTATAAGTGAAGAAATTTTCCCAACAATTTATTGTTTGATATGATTAAGTATAGATTTCTGAATTGTGAACAATAGTACGTACAGAGAGTGATGTAATCCACACTATATTTTAATACTTGCTGAATTTTTATTCCGTTTTTTAAGTGAAAAAATTTTCCCCAACAATTTCTTATTTTATGTAATGATAAAGTGTAGATATCTTAATTTTGAAAAATAGTACATACAGAGAAGGATGTAATTTTTAAAATCATTGGTGTTTGGTTTCTCAGTCTTATCTTTAACTCTGTTCTGAAGTAATGGAAATTCATATTTCTTAATCACGATGTTTTTGAATCAACCTTATGGAGAATACCCCTTAACAACGTATATTTATGATGACAGGTAATGGTAACAGTCCTTACATATGCTACTTTCCGTTGAGTTGTTTTGCAAAAGAAAATATAAAACTAAAAGCGACCATGCTGGTCGCGCAGCGGCTAATTAACTGTAAAGAGGATATGGATAAAGCTGTTACCTCCATCACTGACAATATCAATACTGCGCTTAGCTCTGCCAAGACTCACATTCCCCCAAATAACTATAATAAACTCCCACTGTACATTAAAACGCAAATTAGAAATAGAAATCAAATTAGGAAAATTTGGCAGCGTACGGGCGATTTGTCAGTGCGCGGTGATTTTCATAGACTTAATACTCAAATTAAAAATGATATCAAAAATTATAAAAATAAAAAATGGACTGTGTTTATTGAGTCACTCGCTTCCTCGGACAATAGCATTTGGAATTACCTAAAACGCATTAAGAAACCGGCTACTCCACTCCCCCCCTTTTAACTCCCCTTCTGGCATTCTGACGAGTGACTCGGACAAAATTGAGGCCTTGGCAGATAACTACGAAAATCAGTTCTCCCCCCACCATAATGTCTTTTGCCCATACACTATTGATAAAGTTGACGACATTCTCGGACAGTTTTACAACAACAGGCTGTCTTCTATCAATAACGAACCTCTTGAACCCACCACCCCTGCTGAAATTCAAAATGCTGTCATCTCGCTTCCTAATAATAAAGCACCTGGAATTGATAACATAACTAATTCTGCTATAAAAAACTTACCTATAAATTTCGTTAACATTTTATGTGACCTCACCAATAAAATTTTCGAATTTAAGTACTTTCCAATAGCATGGAAAACTGCGATAATTATACCGATTAGGAAACCTAGCGAGGATCCCTCCATTCCAAAAAATTATCGTCCCATTAGTTTACTCTCCTCTCTTAGCAAGCTGGTTGAACATATACTGTGTAAAAGTATTAACAAGTTCTTGGATGATAACAATGTCATTATTAATGCACAATTTGGCTTTAGAGCCCAACATTTCATTACGCATCAGCTACGCCGAGTAACGGAATACATCCATGATGTATTCCAGAATCGGATGCAGAAAGGCGCAATTCTCTTCAACATAGAAAAAGCGTTCGACCGCGTATGGCATAGCGTACTAATTTATAAACTAATTAAACTTAAGATGCCATCTGCTATTATTCACCTAATTCGCTCTTATCTGTTTAACAGAACCTTTAAAGTTCGCCACACACAATCAATTTCCTCACTTCGTAACATTAATGCTGGAGTTCCTCAGGGCTCCAAGTTAGGACCTGTTTTATTTAATATATTTATTAATGATATCCCACATTCTCCACACACTACACTAGCCATGTTTGTGGACGACACGGCAATCTTAGCGAAGCATCGCAATACTAAATATATGCACAAGCAACTCCAAAGTCATGTCGACATTCTTGAATGTTGGTTCGAACGGTGGAGAATTAAACTAAATCCTGCTAAAACGAAAGCCATATTTTTTAGCTATAACAGGATTCCATCTCCGCCGGTCACAGTATGTGGTCATCTGGTACACTTTGAGAGAGAGGGGAAATACCTTTGAGTTTACTTGGATAGCAGGCTAACTTGGAGAAAAAATATAGAATACATTATTAGAAAGTTCTTTATGGCATGTAGGGATATCGCACACCTCTTGTATCAGAACCAAATGAGTATTGATAATAAACTTTTATTGTATAAGACCGTGCTTCGCCCAATTCTGATGTATGCTGTTCCGGTTTGGGGCTCAGCAGCTGACACTCATATCCAGAGTCTGCAAACTATACAAAACAAGACTCTTCGTGGTATCAGGAAGGCGCCATGATACCTACGTAACGCTCTTATTCATGGGGATCTGGCTATCGAACTAATTCGGGATTATATTAAAGATCTGGCTACGAACTTTTACAATAGGATATACTCAATTAATAACGAAGAACTTGCTAACCTGCCTGATTATGATCCTAGGGAGTGCTTTAGGCGCCCGAAGGCTACTTTGGTTATGAACCCCGGCCTTGTTCCTGTTCGGTAATTCCTTTCCTCCTTATCAAAATTCAAAATTACAATAGCCCGGCTACTTCTGGTTTCTGACCTGTCTTTCTTTTTCAATCGTTCCTCTTTCTACCATGCAATTCCCCCTCTGATCAGCTGTTTGCTGGAGAAGGGGATTGATAACCTATTCCCGAATTTCCAATCCTGCTTGCTCTCCTCTTTGATTTCGCTACTCGCGCCTTACGGACTTCGAACCTACCGCCCTTTCGTGTGACTTCCACTAACTTGTTTTTTATCCCAATCATATTCCAAAATTCCCGTCTTCTAGTTTTTGAATTTTTTTTATTATTATTACTATTATTATTTATTTATATAATCTTTTGTTTCTTCCATTGCTTAAATTCGTCATTAATATTTATGTTAGCCATGCCACATTGGTTACTCGTACTGGTTCTAGTTAATTAGTTGATTTTTCAACTAATTAATTTTTTCTCCCTTAATCATTATCAACACTATTTGTAAACTTGAGAACGGTTAATCTTATGTCACATACTAACCTTGAAACTGAGGATAAGGAGCTCTTGCTCCCTGGTGCCTCTATAGTGTTTTATGTCAATGTCAATGCCGCTCTTCCTCTACATATTTCTGGAAAGGAAGACTCCTGAAGTTCGTCGTCGTCGTAGGAAAAGCTTGCGATGTGCCTTAGAGCATTAGCCCCTTATCCTCGGTATCAACAGTGGGATGTTTCATGGTTACCGTTCGCAAGATTATAGTAGACTTGATAATACGAATAAATAAATAAAATAAATAAATAAATAATTTTTTTTAAGTTAGCTTAAATTACGTTATAATTAGAGGTTAAGAGAAAATATTAAGATAGTTAGAAGGGTTTTGAGGAGAAAATTGTTGAAAATAAATAAATAAATAAATAAAAATAAAATGACGTATCAGGATGGTCAGGATACAATTTAAAGTACTGAGAAGGGCGATCAGACAGAAATTCAACAATAGCGAATAGCGATGTTTACTAGGAGTAGTGAAGCCTACTAGGTTTACCAGATTAGTAGAAGGTTTACCAGCTGGAAGAGTTATCACCCCCCCCCCTTTCCGTTTGCTAACGCTGGCACGAGAGGGAATTGCGAGGTGAACCTACGGTCGATTAATCAGGAGTGACAGATCATGTCAGAAACCAGTAGTAGCTGGGCTATTGAAATTTGGAATTTAGAATAAGAGGAGAAGAATTTAACTATTACGCACAGGAATGAGGCCAGAGTTAATAAGCATGGTGGCCTTGGGACGCCTAGGAAACTCTCAAGAGTCATAGTCCGGGAGGTTTGCAAGGTCTTCATTATTAACTGAATAGATGTTTTCATAAAAGTTTATAGCTAACTCCTTAATGTGGTGCTGAATAGGTTCATTTGTCATATCTCTATGCATTACTTCATTACGCAGGTACCAAGGGGCTTTCCTAATCCCACGTAGAGTTTTATTTTGCATTGTCTGCAGCCTTTGAATATGAGTGTCCGCTGCTGATCCCCACACCGGAGCAGCATAGAGCAAGATGGGTCGAAGGACAGTCTTATATAATAAAAGTTTATTTTCTATACTCATTTGGTTCTGGTACAGGAGGTGCGCTAAGTCCCTGCGGGCTCTAAGAAATTTTCCAATATTGTATACTATGTTTTTTTCCAAGTTAACCTACTATCTAGATAAACTCCAAGGTATTTGCCCTCTTTCTCGAAGTGCACTGAGTGACCACACACTATGACCGGTGGAGGTGGAATTCTGTTAAACTCCTGAAGTTCTCCGGAGGAAGAGGGGATTCCGAGCATCGGACCAGTTTGTCTATAAGTTTTACGTGTTGGAACTCGAATCCAAGTACTGAGTGACCGAGGGGACGCGCTACATACTCGTGGCTGCCCAAAAGACTCTCTTTTCCGTGAACATCGTGATAGCCGACCTGAAATTGCCTTTAGAGTGCAGAGATTGCAGGGAAACGACCAAGTTGAAACGAAAGAAACATTTGCGACAAGGCTCCCACGACTCCGGCATTGGACAGGTTGGACGAATTGATGATGCCGCCGCCATCGACCATCAATGTGTATCACGTTTTTGAGCCACCAACAATAGATCCAGCATCACTAATGGATGCAGAATCGCAAACGGATTCGCTTCAAATTCATCCGCAACCTGTTGTTCCGGTTGTTCCAAAACCATAAACTGTCTTGTATGTGACGCCTCGATTTGCCGAGATGTACATTGATCTTCGAAATCGGGAATTCGGACACCCGATTCCTCAGGATTATGTCCAGACTTCAGATTATGTCCCAGAACCTATGGACCTGTCGACGTCAATGGAAGAACTAAGCTCGGATGATTTGATGGCCTGGTTACAAGAGCCGCATACTCCGAACATTGTAAATATATCGGAAAACCTTGATGAATATATTAAAAATTTGGAAAATTATGTGATGCCTTTTTTAAAATAAAGGGTTTTTTTACATTGTTTGGTCTTCTTTATCCCTGAATGAAAAAGTTATCTCAAAACTGTTAAGAATGAAAACGTTATTTCAAACTCTCAAGAATGTAAACGTTTTCTCAAACTCTTAACCTACAATATTTTCAAAGGCACAATAGCTTGCTGGCTTTGAAAATATGGCGATCTGGCAAACAATCAATAGCGATCTTTTCAATTGTACTAGATAAAAAAAGAAATTACCAGAAGCTAATTTCATGTACTCTGTGAAATGGATTAGTCAGCAGTTAAATTTATATTTCCTAAGCACTGAATGAAAACGTTATCTCAAAATTCTTGAAAACGTTATCTCAAAAGTCTTAAGAATGAAAACGTTATCTTAAAACTCTTAAAAGTAAATGCTATAAGAGCTGTACCAACAGATAAAGAATACCGTATTGGACAGATTAATGAAAAAAATGTTTTCGCCGGGCCGAGGATCCTACTATAAAAATAATGATGACTTTAGACGATACAAATAATCCTCCCAAGATTATTTCTATCGTCATCATTATTATTTCTTCTTTTTTTACCCCAAAAAATCGGCAAACTATAGATCTTGTAAAATTCAAAGGTGTACCGGTGCTTATATATTTTTGTAGCCGACTGTAGCAAACCCTCGTGTAGCAAAAAATGACCACAGCGCTCTCAACCAACCTGAATAGATCAGTTTTCATATGTAATAGTACAGTTTAGGGCTATGCTTTTATGCGTTTGAATATGTAAGAATACTGCTATCACTTTAATCTAAATTTCCAAGTTAGTTAAAAATAATAATAATTAGACTAATAGTTTATGCTACAGTATGATGCAGTGGCGCATTTGGGGGGGGCTGCCCCCCAAAGAAGTAGAAATATTGATTTTGCATTATAAATATTTTTATCCATTCATCTCCCCCCCCCCCCCCAAGAAAAAAATCCTGGGTGCGCCACTGGTATGATGTATGATTCAAGATTAAAGTTTGGTTGAAAATTAAATAGATTATTTAAAATGCCAGAGATATTTTTATGATTTAGTGATGAAATAATTTTAATGTTTAAGTCAGTCCCAAAACTTTTCTTATTTTGTTTTGTTTTATTTTAAATTTCGGAAATTTGATATAGAAACCTTTACTATCAAACTACTGTCAAGATATGACGTTTGTTTCTTTGTTTGCCAATGCCACTTGTCAAAGATATGATGTCAGGTGCGTTAAAAGAAGTTTTCTCTTTTGCCACTGATTTTTTAGTAATTTATCGTGTCTCTAGTGGTATAGCTATAATTCATTTATCATAGTTTTCGGCTTTTTGGAGCAAGGATTTCGGGTCATAGTGTTAGAGGATTAAAAACCCATATGAAAATGCCTTTTTTCGAAACCTTTTTTTTAACCCCCTCCCCTCCACGCACACACCTTTTGTAGCCCCACCAGATAGTACACTTAGGCAAGACTTGTCTCATGAATGTAGAGTCCTAAAAATTGCCAATTATCTGAGGGTACAAATGTTCCAAAAATTTGCTTTCAAAATCAAATCACCGACATCAAGGGCTGTAAAACATTCTGTTTAATTTATGGCCATTATATTTTCAGTTTATTACTGTATCCTCTCCACGTAATTGCTTCAATAATCCTTTTATCCAATATCAGATACAAATTTCAATTTTTGAGAAAGAGTTCTATTTTTTTTTTAAATCTTAACCAGCTGAACGTGTGGAAAATATTTTATGATCCTAATTTCAAGGGGAAACATGACTTAATTTATAAAATATTCAATGGAATTTATCTGTGTTGGTGATGGTGATGTTAAATAAAACTTGAACGTAACTACACTATCATAAGAAATCCTTGTCGAATTCTTTTGACTCAATGACGTCACAAGTAGCATTCCAGAGTGATTGCGCGATCATCCTGAATGCTTCAGCTAGGTGTGGTTAGCAGTCCTTCCATGTAAGTTGGGTAATATTTAAAATATGTTCTCTATATGAGAGGGATAGCGTGTTAGAATATATGCATCAACAGATATACATGTAGGTATGTATATCAAACATTGTTATTGCTCGAGCTTATATAATCATATAAACAATTAATCGTATTATTCTAGACTCACTCTTGTTTATTTATATGTAGGTTTAAACAGAGAAACGCGTGACAACGGTAAATACTCATTTGTACGGCTCCTTATTTTTTGTCTGTCGCTAGTGGATGTGATACATGGATAAATGTTTAGTTGAAATTTCTAGAATTCTAGGCAACCTTTGATAGTAATTGTTTATTATAAGGTTTTCTTAAAAAAAAAAAAAATAGTATGTGATGATTTGTGGTGCACCGAGTTTGAAGCACAACGACGTGAATGTGAATTTCGGTGATATTGCTTTCAACATACGAATGAGATGCGTGAACGTTTTAATTTTTATTTTGTGCAGTCGTAAATTCAATTCAATGTGGGTATGTGGAATTGAAACTCTTCAATATAGAGCGATTCAAGAAATTTTCATATCCCAATTCCTGGATGTTGTCATACGACACAAGAAATGTTACCCGCTTCATAGTCATGCGAACATACCTTCATTTTATTTCTTCATAATTTTAGATTACGTTATGTTTGTTTCCATACTAGTTTTCCATTTGTACTTTTTAACATTTTTAATGATTAAAATTACAATACTATAAATCCCTCGTGAAAAGTTTTGCAAACTTCTGTGTAATTTTTAACGTTACTTTTCATTTTACTATAAGGATTATGTGATAAATATACTTTATTTACCCATGTGGTTGAAAGAATAGCTTTTGGCTCTTTCAGGAAATTATTAACAAATATTGTATCCTGTTCATTCATAATTTTTCTCATTTGATAAGTCTTATAAAAACTACTAGTAACAGAGCAGAATTTGCCAAAAGTCATAGTCATGTGTCTACTATATGATAGATTATGTATAAATTAAAATTTTTGCATTTGATGACAAGGGAAATTCTAGGTTTTCTATTTTTTTCTTTGATTCAATTAGTGATGTGTTAATTTTTGTGTTTGCTTTTTGGAAACATTTTGCACCTGCTGGATTTTCTAGCAGTATTCTGTTTCAATTGCACCTCATGAAATTTAAAATGCATATTTTTGAGGAGAAATTTGGCAGTTTTATGAAGCTTATTAGGTCAGTCTTATGTTAAATTGGGATGTACCATTTAATCTATGTATTCATTGAATATATGTGAAT